>ML779866.1:893507-924753 GCA_009831015.1 Picea engelmannii | reverse complement strand
TGGTTTGAGTTATCTCTTGACATTGTATTGGCAATTTATGATAAGGAAGTTTTTGCTGGGTTTTCTTCCCCTAGAGGGTTTCCCAGGATAAATGCTGTGTCTCTTGTGAATGTGTATTTCTCAGTGATCTTGTTCTTATGTTGATCTTATCTATTGAAATGCAAAGAACTATAATAATGGCATAAACATTAATAGAAGGAGGCATAAACATTAATAGAAGGACAGTGAATATGGATCCATAATCCTCTCAAGCATTAGAACTTTTTGGCTATAATTCCTCTTCTTTTTCTCTTTCTATCATTTCTATTTGTAAATAATCAATGTAAAAGAAAAATTTGTTTTACTCCCCTCTTGCTCGGGATGAGCAACGAATTGAGGTGGGGGTAGATGTTGTAAGGGCTAGTCAACTATACCTGACAATCGACTAAGAGTTAGTCGATTGACTGTCGAAGTCAAAAGTATAACTCGTTCGAGAGTTCTTTTAACTGACCGACCCAAGAAGTTAAGTAGTTACAACTTCCTGGTAACTAAATATGTAAGTATAAATAGACAAGCATGTATCAGAGAGGGGATCCATTGTGCTTTATTGAACCATCTATCTAATAAATGATGTTCTTTGGGATTCCACTACTTTGTGTATGTCCCTATATATATGTATGTATATGTGATTCTATGCTTTCTTATGTATTGAACTACTGGTAACACTCCCCTACTTTTCCCTAGATTACAACACTCTTCCTCACCTCGTCCCTTTTAGATTTCCCTAATGTACTCAATTTGAGAAATTTTTTTGTGTTCCTTCTCAGACCACCTCAACATATATTTGTGCGTTATCATCCCTAGCAAAGTCTCCTCCTGGTATCCCACAACCTGGGCCATAAAGATATCCCTTTCTACCATAAAATGATTGTATCTTTCTCGAAATTCAACCCTCATGAAGATGATTGCCTGAGTGGTGTCTCGGTAGTAATAAACCTGGTGTTGGAGGTGTTCAAACTCTCTCCTCATAAAATTTTCCTCTGGTTCATCCTCCTTTGATATGTTAATGGTGGCATTAGATATGGACATCCTAGCTCCTAGCAGTTCACTTACATTGCTCTGTGTAGTTTCAAACAAAATCTCCTCTGTAGTAGTTACTACCACACTATCCTAAGTGAGTCTTCTTTTCTTTCTAGTCCTCTTCACCACCACCCATATCTTCCTTTCATATGTTATGTCTTGAACATATGCTACTTGATCAACTAGTTTTGGAATTTGTTGGTCACCCTATGATAGGATGTTACCTAAGTTTCCTAGAGTGTGAAATTGTTCTAGGGATGGTTCCTTACCTTTGTCGGTTTTTGGTATCTGGGTGTAGGCGTCTCCTTATCCTCCACCTGTAGCCTACTTTTGGCTTGGGGATGTAGAAGGCTGCTTTGTGTCATTGATTGTTTTAGCCCCTACATCTCTAGGTACCCTCTTTGTTTGCTCAGTGTCAATAGTGTTTTTGAATACATTTTCTGTTGCTGCCACTAATAGTGGTACCACTTCCTTAGGAGAGGAAGAGGTTGGAGGATCGATCATAGTCCCTTGATTCACTAGGTCAGTATATTGCTCTATGTATTAATAGTTTCCAGTTGTACCTTCCCCAAGTTGCTCTTGAACACCTACATCTTTTACAATTTTCTCTCTCTCTCTGGAGTCTTTTCCTCTAATATAGAGCTCTCACTTTCATTTCCATTCTTCTCATCTTAAGCTTCTTCTTCCTTTGGAGGTTGTGATCCAAATTTTGATTGACTTGTGATGTTTTCAATTGCACATGGAACCATTGCTACCTCCATTGGATGTGGTTCTTCAGGTGGATGGGTGTCTTGTATCTATGCATTAGCTTCATTGATAATTGGGACTGCTGAGGTGTTTATGTCATCACTGTCATCATCATAAATATTTGTTAGATCTACAATTACAGGTGCAAGAATTATTGTACCTAGTGTCTCTGTTAAGATCTCAACTGTCACTTCAGGATCTGATTTCCCTACCTGTACTGTCTCCATGCCTAACTCTGGCTGAATGTTTTCTAATTCAAGTGAGGTTTACCTTAGAGGGGCTTGTTCTACCTCCTCTATAAGAACTTCTAATGGGGTCAATACCGGTGGCTTTGATGCTTGAATTGTTGGATTCTTCCTATGTTCATGGAACACTCTCTCCGATTCTACTAGGAGCCTCTCTGTTTCATCCCTTCTTGTTGCGTATTCCATACTTTCGCTTTGGTATTGTACATCTGCTTCACATTGTTTCTCAATCAATTCAACTTTCTCATTCACTGTCATATCCCTAAATCAAGTTAATTTCAGGCTGGCTCTACTCCATAAGACTTCCTCCCAATCCTATGCATTCTTAGTGAAGATTTCCTCAAAACTATCATGCACATATGGCCAATGAGACACCACTTGACCAACATGTTTAGACACTAGGTTATTAGGATCATATTTCTAATATCTTCTTGTGAGGAACCTGTAATCTAGATGGCTTAGACCTTCTTTTCTTGCATGAGTAGTGCCTTTTAAAAAATAATAACCTATGCAGAAACCATATGGAATAAATGCTCCTTTTGTATCTTTCACGAAAGAGGCATAGGAGCCTTGCAGAATAGTCTAGTAAAAAAATTCTCCTAGCACTAGACTGTTTGGTACATAGGCTAGCTTTAGGTGTGGAGCTCCAGTGGCCCCGAAAATTCTAAGGTAAGTTCTCCTCTCCTCTAGATACCAGTGTCCAATCCTGGAAATGACCTTTCTTGTTGACTCTAAAAGTCTTGGGAAACTTTGCTTGAAAATAATGGAGTATACCCTAGCTAGGAACTCGTCTCAAATCATAGAGTAGGATTTCTTATACCTATTTTCCCACAAAATGATGAAATATACGTGGACCAACAATTATGAAACATGCCATCTCAAGCCCATTCCTGGAAAGATGTTCCTCGCACACACCACATCTAGTAAATAAGAAGCCATAAAAAAGGAGGGAACTTCTCCCGATTTTGGTTTGTGTGCTTTCTCTATCCCGATACTTAATTGTTTCAAAATGATGGTGCCCCAGTTGAAAATACTCCTTGATATAGCCATAGTGTATGCTAGGGGCATCCATTCTTGTGAAAACTTAGAGAAATTCCTTTCTCCATATAATCGACATATCAGAGCCATTAGAAACATCTAGGGTTCTCTGAGATTTATGGTATTATACCATCCTGAGGATTTGTTCACGAGCATCTTGTCTTCGTTCCACTGTGATGCTAGCAATTGACTGGTGTTGTTCTTTTCATAAAATTTGACCATGAAATCGGTGTTTAGCCTGACATCAGGTTCTCTGAGTTTGTAGTATTTGTTGATTTCCATCGATAGAAAAAAAAAACCCACACATTGCCCGTCCACATCATTTATTAAACATTTGTAGGGATCAATGTGGTTGATTGTCCATTCTATAGCTTCTATACAAGGTACGATAGGGGTCATAGAGGATACCATATATAACATGACAGTTTGATATTTTCAAAGACTTGGTCATCTAAGACCCTCACCCACAAATCGCTATGAGGCATAAATTCGGGAAAATCATCATGATGTATCTTATTATATAAGTCATGCCAGGTGGATAGAGATATCTTGGATGCAGTGTTTGAATCCGTGTCCTTGTAGAGTGGTGGTGGAGCTGGAGGTTTCTTCTGTAACTTATGAATTATAGGTTCTACCATGAGCACATGTTCCAATTCTTCCACAACAGTCAGACTCAAATCTTTTCAAACCAACACATTCTTTCCCTTTGGTATTTTCGGTGATTGATGAGTCATTGGTCGACAAGGAGGAATTTTCTTTGTAGAAAACGACGTCATTATGTTCTTGTATTATCAACAATTCCGAGAAATACAACATCTTATAAGCCAAAAGTTAACAATACTTGATGGGATAAATGTTTGGTTCTTAGGAAGTTCTCAACTGCACGAAATCTCCCAAGAACTCGATGAATGATAATCTCATTGAAAGAGACAAGTTGGAGTCCTTATACCTTATTCTCATGAGTCCCATCCAACATTAAACACTAGGGAGTCTTTTCCATTGTTTCCACCCTTCGATTTTACCATAAACGTTTCTTGTGTACCGATGAACTCATGAATCATATGTGATGACGTGGTGATGTTGACATGGTGCTATTGACGTGACAATATATGACTACCTTGATGATGTGGAAAATGAGGTGGAAGTACTAATATCTACATGGAATTCGATTTGTCAAGTGATGTGGAGGGTGATGCAACCTCTTATTGAGTCATATTCAGGTAAATTTTAGTCTAAGGGATCAACGACCAAGAATAATTCTTCGTTAATAATGGGTGATCATGATTGATTAACCAAGTTCACTAGTTCTAGAGTAGTTTTCACTATTCTGTGGTGGGCATCGATGGCTTATCCACATCAACGATCAATGAAACTATATGTATGTCATGAAACTTGCGTTCAAGAAAGGTCAATTCCCGATTAGTGCATCAACATATCACATAAGTGTCTGTCAGGCATCGAGAAAATCAGGGAAGTCAAAGGTTTTCAAACATTTTTTCAAAATGACTAAGTCCCCAACCCCCTTAGGCTTATGGTCATAACTATATAGGTTCCCTCCCTTCTCGAAGTTATTCAAATTAGGCTCGGGAATAATAAAAAATGAGCAAAAGTAAAGAGAAATTTTTAAAACAAGTTGTGATCACGCAACAACAAAGTTCAAGGATGAAAATGAAGTAAAGTGGTGCCCCAAAATTTAAGAAATTTTGAGGGTGTGTTGAGTGCTCAACACAAGGATAAACCTAGGTTGTAGTTAACTTATGTACAAATCATTATCATTGTACAACCCCACTACATGAAATTGTAATTAACTTATTTCATAGAAGGATCATTCAAACATATTCATTGATAAAGAGAGTAAACAACTATGAATTGCTTAAAAAACCAATGCAAATACCTGCTTCAAAATTCTCTTCTTCCCTTGGATCAAAAATTTGGGAAATAAATATTTAATTGTAACTCACTTTATAAGGAGTTGCATAAAGTATGAAAAAATTAGTTTTTTTTTCCTTCATTGGCATATGTTTTATACAAAGTCTATATGTTGATTTAAATAGATGTGGTTTAATATTTTATGTGTAGTTGCAAATTTGGATTTGATTGTAGATACAACTACTTTGATAAGTTTAGACCTAGCAATAATAACTGTAACTAAATTACGTTTTTTTTCTCATGGTTTAAAAGTAAATACCTCACTAACTATTATTCCATTTTCCAACCATAATCAACCTTTAATTGGCTATTTGAGGGCAAGTTGTATCAACCTTATATATTCGTGGATGATTTTGTTGTGGAATTTTATATTTTTAACAATATCTTTGATGCCAAATTATGTTTTTCTTTAGTATATGGTATATTATATTGGTTTGTTTACTATTATTCATATAATACTTTTAGATGCATCCCAAACACAGTTTAGGATCTCCTATTCACCCAAAATGGCTTAGAGAACCTTGATGTATAATAAGTAATTTAGTTTTCAATACTTATCTTGTTCATGTAACACCCCTGTTTTAATCCCCATGAACTATAATTTATTATGTAAATGTCACTTAGGTTGGTGAGCCAGTATGTTGAAAGGTCGGGGTGACTAGAAATGTAATACTTCTATATATATTAATAAAATATATCATTGGATGCAAGACGAACATGAAAAATAAATAGAAGGCTATTATTCCATGAGAGAGGGGGATGAAGGGGATACGGATTTTATTATTATTATTTTTATTCACCCATCTTGGTTTTAGTTGGGAGAAGTGGTTACTTGAGCTTCTTGGGGAGGCCATGTGGTTCTTGGTTCTTGTAATTATATAAACCCTCTTTTGGGTTGTTTGGGGGTTAATCATTTTCATTCACTCATTCATTTGGGAATTCCTCATTCACTCTTGCTCATCTGTGTGCTCTTGGTTTTTTCATGGAAAGGAATGGTTGGAGGAGGAGAGCCATTACTAGATGGATGTAAGAAATTATTGATCATTCTAAGATGGAATGGATGCTTGTGTGCATGCTATTGATGATAGTTTTGAAGAACAATCTACAACTGAGGATCCTTGAAGTTTTCCAGTGTAGATATTTCCTTACCAGTAGCACTGGAGTCCTAGAATGAAATTGGAACATCATGAGGGACTGTGTGACAGAGAAATGGGTTCATTTATTTGGGTTGTCCAGGATGAAGGGGAAGAGATCTAGTGAATTAGGATTGGTGTGTGTTTGGGAAAATAGTGAGAGCATGTAAGCTAACTATTGTGTTTTTAGATTCATCCTAGTACCCGTCCTTGTGGTTTCATAGCCCTCTCTTGGGGGTGACCTGCTATTGATATTTGGAACACCATTATCTATGGTCGGGTGGAATGTCCTTGGTCTCTATAGCCAATTGGTGAATGGTTTAATAATGATAAGTGCTCATTGTGTTTTCGTACATATTTATATTCCATCATGTATTATTATTATCTCTGAGATGATGTGTTTATGTTATGATTGTTTGTTGTTAGTGTTGTGCATGACATGTTGTTAAGCATTCTTTCATGGTTTAGCATGTTCTATTTAATTCAATGCTTTGTATTCATCTATATTGAATGGAAAGAATGGAACACAAAATTGTAATCAGTCTAAGAGGGAGAATTTGAAAGTACCCATACAATGTGTGTGTTTTAGATCAGTATCTGGGAAAGTCGTTTTGGGTTTGTTGTTCTGGGTACATTAAAATTAGCATCAGAGACAATAGTTTTTCATGTGCTCATGTTGGTCATGTCACAAAGTGGTATTCAAAGCATTCTTGAAATGGGAATTTTGAGGTAGCGTGGCTCACTCTGGTGCTCGAGTATGTTACAAATTGGTATTAGAGTTGTAGGTTACACCATCGGGCCTTCAAGGGCCTGCTAAATGACATGACAAAAGTTGTATAGAGAAGGGTTTTCTTTGGAATGAAAACATTCTCAGTGCTCACACTGAGAAGTTGGCCATTTCTTTTCGGACTTATTAGTATATCGTTAGGGATTAGTATATGGTGATGGCCACATTGCCACCGAGTTTATTTTCAATACTATTGGGTGTGAACTTGGTGTCAAAGATGCAAATTGATTCCATCATTGTAGGGATGGTGTGTGTTCTTGTGGCAATTATTGATGATGCTATGTGAGTAGAGGAAGGAAACCATAACTTCAAGGATTTTTTTCCTTACCATGCTAGTCCTTGGTTCTCTTTTAGCAACTACAATATTTTTAGTGAGCCATCGTTTGATCGATTTGGAGCACGAAATTGACAATTATGCCTCCTGGAGTGATAGCACATATGATCCCTAGATCAAGTCTCCACGTGGTATTTCTCCATAGATATGCAATGGGTGTTATTTATTTATACCATATGCATGGGGAAGGGTTCGATTGAATGGTTTATAAGAAAAAGACAAGTCTTTGTTACTTGTGTGTGAAAAGAGAGTCACGAAACCTTGCAGAGCCATGCACAATGTAAAATTTTGTTTGAGGTGACAAGTGGCCCGGTTGACCGGACCGAAAGCCACTTTGGAATGTGGAGAGACAGGGTGTTCTACCCAGTGACTGGTGGCCTGGTGCCTCGGTGGACTAGACCGATGTTGAATCGTGATTTGTTTGTTGGTGTCTTGTGTGGGGTGGACCAGTGGCCCGATGGACCGAACCATAATCATATGGTAGAGATTTTGATAGAAGTTGTGCAAGGTGACTCGAGCCCCAGTGGAACAATGTTTCGATGGGTCTCTAAATAAATTCCATTTTCACTACCAGTGAACCCCTTTTTGATCCATCAAAATCTCTCTTTTCATCATAATTATCGCCCTTTTCTCTATAAAGGTCATTCAAAGGATCATAAGGTAATTTCATTGGTTATCCGGGCCTAAGGATAACCTTCAGCCAATGGTATGTAAACCACACATGAAATTAGCTAATATCGGCAATAACACTTCTATTAATCATATATCAAATATTCTATAAGAAGAAGAAAGAAATAACATGCATGAAACCACATATAAGAAAAATGAACCAGAAATAATTATGCACATTGCTAACATACAATAAACTAAAACAACATCGATTTTTTACCACTTTTCATTTAGCATCCATAAATCTTTCAAGATAACTCAAAACAATAAACGATATTAATTAAAGGCCTATATTTGATAACAAGATGCAAAACAATCCACATATCAAGTCACATACACAAACTTGGAAAAATATGTCATTGGCTCCGTATGAGCTTCTAAATTAATTCAAGATTAAAAAATAGTTCTCAGCATTGTCTATCTAGTTCTTACACAAAACCATCAACCCTTGAAATGTGGTTGATTTGTTTAGTTATACAAAATACTAATACTAAAAATAACTTAAAGTTCACTTAAGTGAAAGAAAAAAAAGTAGCAGAGTGGACTAATCCACGTTTATTCTTCCAATCATCTTTTCGTTATCACAACATATTTTCCTTGTCATACTTAGACCACTGGATGGAAATATTTTCACAAGTATGGAGGTAGGGGAATCGGTGTTGTTCCATCGACACACTGAGCTCATTTTTCATCTCCATCACCCACTGCTTGAATATGTCTATATTGGCGCCCAAGTACCGCTAGACCACCAATGTTCCTGTTGACCCATCCAAAAACTTCCTAACCTGCTCTCTATCCAAGGTTTTTATTTGGAGAACATCGGCCTCAAACTTCCGGTCATGCTCAGGAAGTTGTTTGATTATATCATTGAGGTCTACAAAGTTATCGGGAATACCAAAATCAAGGAGTTGAATGTCTCTCACTTTATCATTTATATTTTCCCAATTCTTGAGACACGCCTCCCACCTTTCTGACATCTTTTGTTGTGGTTCCACTGCTACCTGTTTCCAATACTTGACCGTTTTTTAAAATCTTGCTAAGTTGTCATTTGTAAGTGTTCTAATGTCATTCTCTTCCTCACCTCGACCCTTTTAGATCTCCCTAATGTACTCAATTTTAGAAATAAATTTGTGTTCCTTCTCAGACCACCTCAACATATTTTTGTGCTATCATCCCTAGCAGTGTCTCCTCTTGGTATCCCACAACCTAGGCCATAAATACATCCCTTTCTACCTTAAAATGATTGTATCCTTCCTAGAATTCAACCCTCATGAAGATGATTTTCTGAGTGGTGTCTCGGTAGTACTCAGCCTAGTGCCTAAGGTGTTCAAGCTCTCTCCTCATAGACTTTGTCTCCCATTCATCCTCCTTTGATCTGTTAATTGTGGCATTAAGATATGGCCATCCTAGCTAATAGAAATGCACTTACTTTGGCCTATGTGGTGTCAAACAAAATTTCCTCTATGGTAATTACTACCACACTATCCTAAGTGAGTCTTATTTTCTTGCTAGTCCCCCTCACCACCCCCTGTCGCTTCCTGTCATATGCTATGGCTTAAACATATGCTACCTCATCAACCGGTTTTGGAATTTGCTGGTCACCCCATGATAGTATCTTACCTAATCTCCCTAGAATTTGAAATTGTTCTAGGGATGGTTCCTTACCTTTGTTAGTTGTTGGTATCTGGCTGTAGGAATATCCTTCTCCTCCACCTACAACCTACTTTTGTCTTGGGTCTATAGAAGGTTGCTTTGTATAATTGATTGTTTTAGCTCGTGCATTTGTAGGTACCCCCTTTGTTTTCTCAGGGTCAATAGTGTTTTTTAATACATTTTATGTTGCTTCCACCGATAGTGGTTCCACTTCATTAGGTGAGGAAGAGGTTGGAGGCTCGGTCATAGTCCCTTCATTCACTGGGTCAATATCTTTCTCTATGTATTCCTAGTTTCTAGTTGTACCTTCCCCAAGATGCTCTTGAACACCTACATCTTCTGGATTTTTCTCTCTCTCTCTGGAGTCTTTTCCTCTAATACAGACCTCTCACTTTCATTTTCATTCTTCTCATATTGAGCTTCTTCTTCCTTTGGAGGTTTTGATCCCAATTTTGATTGAATTGTAATGTTTTCAATTTTACATGGAACCATTGCTACCTCCATTGGCTGTGGTTCTTCGGGTGGATGGATTTCTTGTATATCCAAATTAGCCTCATTGATAATTGGGACTGATGAGGTGTCAATGTCATCATTGCCATCATCATAGATATTTATTATATCTACAATTACAGGTGCAAGAATTCTTGTACCTAGTGTCTTTGTTAAGGTCTCAACTGTCACTTCAATATCTGGTTGCCCTACCTGTACCGTTTCCATGCCTAACTCTAAATGGATTTTTTCTACTTTAGGTGAGGTATCCCTTAGAGGGGCTTGTTCTACCTCCTCTATAGGAACTTATAATGGGGTTAATATTGGTGGCTCTAATGCATGAACTGTTGGATTATGCCAAAGGTCATGAAACACTCTCTCAACTTCTACTAGGAGCCTATCTATTTCAACCCTTCTTGTTGCTTGTTCCATACTTTCACTTTGGTATGATACATATTCTTCTACTTTTTTCTCAATCAATTCAAATTTCTCATTCATTGGCATAGCCCTAAATCAGGTTAATTCCGGGTTGTCTCTCCTCTATAGGAATTCCTCCCAATCTGGTGCATTCTTAGTGAAGATTTCCTCCTCAAAACTATCATGCGGATATGGCCAACGAGACACCGCTTGACCAACATGTTTAGACACTAGGGTCTTAGGATCATCTTTCTGATATATTCCTGTGAGGAACCTGTAATCAAGATGGTTCTAACCTTCTTTCCTTGCATGAGTAATGTCTTTTGCAAAATAACAACCTATGTAGAAACCATATGGAATAAATGCTCTTTTTGTATCTTTCACCAAAGAGGCATTGAAGCCTTGCAGAATAGTCTGGTAGTAAAATTCTCCTATCACTAGCTAGTCTGGTACATAGGCTGGTTGTAGGTGTGGTGCTCTAGTGGCACCGAAAATTTTAAGGTAATTTCTCTTCTCCTGTAGATACCAGTGTTCAATCCTGGAGATGACATTTTTTGTTGACTCTAAAAGTCTTGGGAAACTTTTCTTGAAAATAATGGAGTATACCCTAGCTAGGAACTCATCACAAATCATAGAGTAGGCTTTATTATACCTATTTCCCACAAAATGATGAAATATACATGGACCATCAATTATGAAACATGCTAGCTCAGGCCCATTCATTGAATTATGTTCCTCACACACACCACATCTAGTAAATAAGAAGCCATAAAAAAGGAGGGCACTTCTCCCGGTTTTGTTTTTTGTGCCTACTCTATCCTAGTACTTAATTGTTTCGAAATAATGGTGCCCCAGTTGAAAACACTCCTTTATATAGCAAACGAGTATGCTAGGGGCATCCATGCTTGTGAAAAATTAGAGAAATCCCTTTCTTGATATAATTGACATATCAAAGCCATTAGAAATATGTAGGTTTCTCCAATATTTATGGTATTATACCATCCTGAGGATATGTTCATGAACATCTTGTCTTATTTCCACTAGGACGCTAGCAATTGACTGGTGTTGTTATTTTCATAAAATTTGACAATGAAATCAATGTTTATCATGACATCGGGTTCTATGAGTTTGTAGTATTTTATGATTTCCACCGGCAGAAAACACCCACACACTACTTGTCCACATCATTTATTAAACATTTGTCGGGATCATTGTGGTTGATTATCCATTCTAGAGCTTCTATAGAAGGAAAGATAGGGGCCCTAGAGGATACCATGTATAACATGATAGTTTCATATTTTGAAAGATTTGGTCATCTAAGACCCTCACCCATGGATCACTATGAGGCATAAATTCAAGAAAAGCATCATGATGTATCTTATTATATAAGTCATGTCAGGTGAGAAGAGGTATCTTGGATGCGGTGTTGGAGTCAATGTCCCTGTAGAGTGGTGGTGGAGCTGGAGGTTTCTTATGTGACATATGAATTACTGGTTCTACCTTGAGCATTGGTTCCAATTCTTCCACAATAGTCGAACTCGAAGCTTCTCCAACTAGCAGATTCTTTCCCTTTGGTGTTTTCAGTTATTGATGGTCATTGTTCAACAGGGAGGCATTTTCTCTGCAACAAACAATGACATTATATTCATGGACTATCAATAATTCTGAGAAATACAACATCTTATAAGCCTAAAGTTAACAATAACTGAGCACTAGAAGAGGGTTTTAGCTTCAATACTTACCATTATTAACAAGGCAACATGAATTTGACAAAAAAATGACTCAGATGGGAGAAATGTCTGGTTCTTAAGAAGTTCTCAGTTGCATGAAATCTCCCAACAACTCGATGAATGATAATTCCATTGAAAGAGACAAGTTCGATTCCTTATACCTTATTCTCGTGAGTCCCATCCAACATTAAACACTAGCGAGTACATTGAAATCTCTTTGGATCTTTGGGAATAAATGTGTCCTCCGCACCATGATGTGAAATGAATGTATTACATTGATCGGTGGCATGAAGGGGTTGTTGTTTCAATTCATCGATGATTTCAAATTTTGACAAGTTGGTGCACAATGACAGTTACGATCGGGGTTTGGGGGTGCATGTTTGTTTATGGTCCAAATGTTCTATGTTAAAGTTTTTTCACTAATCCCGACAATGGTTTGCTGAAAACTCCTATTGTGTTATTTTATAGTGACACATTTTTTGAGATGCTGACGTGGCATGTGCATTGCGCAGTGGGAAGTTTGGGATATTCCTAGGCTGACATGGCCTATCCGAATAGGTCATGTACATAGGGATATAACTCGGTGCAGGGACAATTTTGTCTTAAAATAGTAGGTGGTTCAACATTATTTGTTTGGATTTTGAATGGTCCAGATCAACTATGGGAAGCAATATGAATGGTCCAGATTGCATCTTACTTCACTGAAATTTGTCATCGGTGGATTTGATCAGGCGTTGAAAAGGGTAACCTTCGGGTACTAGTCCGTCGATGCCGATGCATCATCGAGCATCTACAAGAAGCAAATCTTGTTCGAGATGTGGAAACTAGAGCATGGCCCTTGCCTAAATTCAATGAGGCATAAGTTTTGGTTGAGGGTTGTCTCCATTAATCCTTTCAACTATCACATGACTTCACCGAACATCGATGTGGACCATCGACATCGGCGAGTCTTTTCCATTGTTTCCACCCTTCGATTTTAGCAGAAACGTTTCCCGCGTACCTATGAACTCATGAAATGTATGTGATGACGTGGTAATGTTGACATGGTGCTATTGACGTGGAAGTATAAGGTTTCCTTGATGATGTTATCACCCTCACAATTTTATATGGAATCCAAGTCTCGGTACTTAGCAAGCAACTAAATCAGTGTAGAGGTGTGATAAATTGGAGAATGATGCCATATCTAGCGGATGTGGCTAAGTCTAGAGGAAGTGCGAAGTTGATGGGACCCGACAGGTCATGGATCGTGGACGCTGCAGATCAATGGTTGTGGAGCATATCAGGTCGAGAACTAATGCGGAGGTTAATATTTTGAAAGAGGGCCGATAGGAATACCATGGTTTCGTCTCAAGGCCACATGGTGCCATCAAATGCATATTGGGGGGAAAATCGGTTGAACTCGAAACCAATCAATCCCATCGTGATGTCACGTGTCAAAATATCATTAAATGTTTCAAATCCAAAGGTCGCATGTGGAAAGGGAAAGTTGATGACCAGTCAAATTACCTTGAGACACTTGTTTGGGTACTTTTCGTCCGTGCGATGCCGGGTGAGTGCCCCAAAAAACTAATTCAAAAGCTCATCATTTGAAATCAATGGCCGAACGTGATAATCCGTTATCCCTACAAGGACTTTCGTCAGTAGCCCATGATTAGCACTTAATGGCGACTATCATTCAAAACATGGGTGACATCACTCTGTTGTTGGCGATTAACGTTTTATTCCAGAATGGGGTAACCACGAATAAAATCGTTTGTCTAATTCTTGTACAACTAAGGGAGATAAGCTTGTGCTTCCAGGAAAACTAGAGGAAATGGAGAAGACAGATCCAGTGGCCTTCAACGAACCGAGATATTCAAATAATCTGACAAAATTATCAATGAAGAAGAAAGAAAATCTTGTTGTACAAATACTGGGAACAAAATTTCACACAAAGTTTGCAGATGAACCAGAAGTAGGTGGAGAGATCAGACTGAATCCTATCATGAAAGATTTAATAATAAATGGATATGAAAATGGATCCCACATGCAATATGGAAAGAGTAAAAGAAGTAAGCGATGGAAGACAGAGGTTAAAACTGAAGTAGTTGAAGGTATTGAAGAAAACCAGTCTGATTGGCTTGACACTTTAAAGGAAGAAATTGCAAACCTTAAATAGATTACAAGATAAATTTAGTATCTTTCAAGGAATTTTGTGATCATACAGACAAGTGGAATTCAGGGTAAAATCTCAAATATGTCAGTTTTGGTTTATAACGTTCCCTAAAAAGTAGGAGCTCGGTTCCAGTACGTTACTCCCTTTGTGACGGATAGCTATTTTTGGAATCTTGGGGAAGATGATCCATTTTCACCCTCATATGTAATTTATCTATATATACTATCCAAAAGATAAATGAATGGTTGGACTTACCGAAGGGGGGCATACCCTCGTAGCAGGAGAAATTTGTAGTTTCTTATGAAATTTTAATATAAGCAGATAAGGTTTTTCTTAGATAGTCGAGATTCATCACGGTGTTGATGTTCAGTGTGTTTTCCTGTATTTCATATTAATGAATGTGTTTTGCTGCTAGTAATAATCCTTAACTAATAAAAGGAATTCATTTTATTGATGCTCCTTCTCACTTTGATTATACTTGTTATGTGTTTTGGTTGTTGTTTCAGACTTCACTCATGATCGGTGCTCTGTTTGCAGTATCTAGCCCTAATGTTTCCTCTTCTAACACTTCACCAAGAGATTATCCCTTTGTTAGACGCCTCTTGTTGATATTAGTTTTTCCTCTCTTCTCCTCTGCCATCTCACATTACTTATTTGGCTGAATATCATACCTATTTTGCCTCTGTTCCCTCTAGAAATACATATCTTATAACTCTTCATAAGTTTTCAGGAACGGACCCCATTTCCCAATGGCCCTTCTCTTCTGTTCTGTCCTACCACCTTTAAATTTTACACCATGGCAGAATCTTACCTCTGTGCACGCATTGCCCAAACCTTTTGAATATCCTAAATAGTTGTATGTCTGAGAGAGCCCTCTCTAGTTGGAAGGGTCAAAATCCAACCTAAAGTTGGTTGAAACAGTTACCTCTGTTGTTTTTATATCAACCAGACAAAATTTACAGAGTGCTAACAGATGACATGGTGAATGAGGTGGAAGTACAAATATCCACATGGAAGTCGATGTGTTAGGTGATGTGTCAGGTGATGTGACCACTTATTAAGTCAGATTCGGGTAAGTTTTAGTCTAAGGGATCAACGACCAAGAACAATTATTTGTTAATAACGGGTTATCATGATTGATTTACCAAGTTCACCCATCAACATCGGGGGTCCTAGCTAGTCCTAGAGTAGTCTGCATTATTTTGTGTTGGGCATCGATGGCTGATGCACATCGATGATTGGTGAAACTATATGTCTGTCATGAAACTTGCATACAAGAAAGGTAAATTATCGATTAGTGCGTTGACATATCACCTAAGTGTCTGTCGGACATCAGGAAAATTGAGGAAGTCAAAGGTTTTTTTTTTTCAAAATGGCCAAGTCCTGAACCCCCTTAGGCTTATTATGATCAGAACTATCTAGGTTCCCTCCCTTCTATCAATTATTCAACTTAGGCTTGGGAATCATCAAAATTGTGCAGAAGCAAAGAGAAAGTTTTAAAACAAGTTATGATCATGTAATAGCAAAGTCCAAGGATGAAAATGAAGTAAAGTGGTGCCCAAAAATTTCATAAATTTTGAGGGTGTGTTGAGTGATCAACACAAGGCTAAGCCTAGGTTGTAGTTAACTTATGTACAAATCAATATCATTGCACAACTCCACTACATGAAATTGTAATTAACTTATTTCATAAAAGGATCATTCGAACAGATTCCTTGATAGAGACAGTAAACAACTATGACTTTCTTAAAAAACCAATGCAAATACTTGCTTCAAAATTCTCTTCTTCCCTTGTATATGAATTGAAATTATATCAAAATTTTGGGAAATAAATATTTAATTGTAACTCACTTTATAAGGAGTTGCATAAAGTATGAAAAAAATAGTATTTTTCCTTCATTGGCATATGTTTTATACAAAGGCTGCATATTTATTTAATTAAATAGATGTGGTTTAATATTTAATGTGTGGTTTCAATTTGGATTTGATTGTAGATACAACTACCTTGATAAGGTTAGACCTAGCAATAATAAATGTAACTAAATTTCATTTTTTTTTCTCATGGTTTAAAAGTAAATAACCCACTAACTATTATTCCATTTGCGAACCATGATCAACCTTTAATTGGTTATCGAAGGGAAAGTTGTATCAACCTTATATCTTCATGGATGATTCTGTTGTGGAATTTTATATTTTTAACAATATCCTTGATGCCAAATTATGTTTTTTTTTAGTATCTGATATATTATATTGGTGCATTTATTATTATTCATATAATCCTTTTAGATGCATCCCAAACATAGTTTAGGATCTCCTATTCACCCACAATGGCTTAGAGAACTTCGATGTATAATAAGTAATTTAATTTTCAATACTTATCTTGTTCATGTAACACCCATGTTTTAATCCTTATGAACTATAATTTTTTATGTAAATGTCAGTTAGGTTGGCAAGTCGGTATGTTGAAAGGCCGAGGTGACTAGAAATGTAATTCTTCTATATATATTAATAAAATACATCATTGGTTGCAAGACAGACAAGGACACGACATAGGAGGCTATGATTCCATGAGAGAGGGGGATGAAGGGGCTAAGTCTTTTATTATTATTTTTATTCACCCATCTTGGTTTTAGTTGGGAGAAGTGGTTACTCGAACTTCTTAGGGAAGCCATGTGGTTCTTAATTCTTGTAATTATATAAACCCTCTTTTGGGTTGTTTGGGGGTTAATGATTTTCATTCACTCATTCATTTGGGAATTCCTCTTTCACTCTTGCTCATTCGTGTGCTCTTGGTTTTGGCATGGAAAGGAATGGCTAGAGGAGGAGAGCCATTGCTATATGGATGTAAGAAATCACAGATCATTCTAAGATGGAATGGATGCCCGTGTGCATGATATTGATGGAAGTCCTGAAATAACTATCCACAACTGAGGATCCTTGGAGCTTTCCAACACAAATATTTCCTAACCAATAGGATTGACGCCCTAGAAAGAAATTGGAAAATTCCGAGGGACTGCATGACAAAGAAAGGGGTTCATTTATTTGGGTTGTCCAGACTGGGAGAAGAGATCTAGTGAATTGTGATTGTTGTGTGTTTGGGAAAATAGCGAGAGCATGTTAGCTAACCACTGGGTGTTTAGAGTTGGCCTAAGACTTGTCCTTGTGGATTCATAGCCCTCACTTGGGGGTGACCCGTTGTTGATATTTGGAACAAGAATATCTATGGTTGGGTGGAGCATCCTTGGTCTACAACTAATTGGTGAATCGTTTAATTAATGATACATTATCTTTGTGTTTTCTTGCATACTTATATTCCACTGTATATTATTATTATCTCTGATATGGTGTTCTTATGATATGATTATTTGTTGTTAATGTTGTAGATGGCATGTTGTTTAGCATTATTTCATGGTTTAGCCTATTTTATTTAATTGCATTCTTTGGATTCATGTTTCTTGAATGGAAAGAATGGATTTTTTTTTTGTAATCAGTCTAAGAGGGAGAATTTGGAAGTACCCAAGCAATGTGTATGTTTCCGATTAGTATCCGGGAAAATCATTTTGGGTTTGTTGTTCTGGGTACATTAAAATTGACATCAGAGACAATAGTTTTTCATGTGCTCATGTCGATCATGTCACAAAGTGGTATTCAAATAATTCTTGAAATGGGAATTTTGAGGTAGCGTGGCTCACTCCGGTGCTCGAGTATGTTACAAATTGGTATTAGAGTTGTAGGTTAGTACACCTCCGGGCCTTCAAGGGCCTGCTACATGAAAGGAAAAAAGTTGTTTAGAGGAGGGTTTTCTTTGGAACGAAAACATTATCAGTGCTCACAGTGAGAAGTTGGCCATTTATTTTCAGACTTATTAATATATCCTTAGGGATTCCAATGGTAATTGTAAAAAACCTACACATTGGTGGTGATGGACACATTTCCACCAAGTTTATTTTCAAAATTGTTGGGTACGAATTTGGTGTCAGAGATGCAAAATGATTCCATCATTGTAGGGATGGTATGTGTTCTTGTGGTGATTATTGATGATGTTATGTAAGTAGAGGAGAGAAACCAGAACTTCAAGGATTGTTGTCCTTACCATGCTAGTCCTTTCTTCTCTTTTAGAAACTACAGTGTTTCCAGTGAGCCATCGTTTGATCGATTTGGAGCATGAAATCGACAACTATGCCTCCTGGAGTGATAGCGCACAAGATCCCTAGATCAAGCCTCCATGTGGTATTTCTCCATAGATATGCAATGAGTGTTATTTCTTTATACCAGATCCATGGGGAAGGGTTTGATTGAATTTTTTATAATAAAAAGACAAGTCTTTGTTACTTGTGTGTGAAAAGAGAGTCACAGAACCATGCGAAGCCACACACATTGTAAAATTTTTGCTGAGGTGATTGGTGGACCGGTTGATTGGACCAAAAGCCACTTTGGAATGTGGAGAGAGAGGGTGTTCTACCCAGCGACTGGTGTCCTGGTACCTTGGTGGACCAGACCGACATTGGATCGTGAGTTGTTTGTTGGAGTCTTGTGTGGGGTGGACCAGTGGCCTGATGGACTGGACCAGAATCATATTGTGGAGATTTCGATAGAATTTGTGCAAGGTGACTGGGGGCTCAGTGTCCCAGTGTTTCGATGGGTCATGATGGGTCTCCAAATCATATCCATTTTCACTGCCAGTGAACCCCTTTTGACCCATCAAAACCTCTCTTTTAATCATAATCATCACCCTTTTTTCTATAAAGGTCATTCAAAGGCTCATAAGGTAATTTCATTGGTTTTTTAGTGTTTTCCCATCCTTTTTAGTCAATTAGAATGCTTAAAAGTTTTCTTTTTTACTAATGATGGTTGATAAAGCCCAGGTCCTGTAACCCACATAGAGGTCTGGTAACCCACATTCTCATTTGTCATACTTCAAAGGTTCTAGAAGGGAAGCTGAGACATGGGTTCTCTCTATAGCAGCTTCAACATGCTTCTAAGATCCTTACATTGGTTCTAGAATGGGAAGGGAAAGCACCACATGAAGTCAAAGATTGCGATGAACCCTCTTCTTCAAATCGACACGCCAACAACAAATTGGATCAAGGACGAAATTGGGAGATATTCTCATGCATTTCATGTAATGTCCCCCAACCCAACCAAGGGACATTACGGTGCAAAATACTCATAAAAATGAAATTTTAACAAGTAATTCAATTCATGTAACTTACAACTACGAATTACAACCAGATTTAATTGCTAACTGGTAACGTTATTTAGATGCATCTACAACATGCTAAAATGATCATGAAATGCAACCAGTAACTCAAACACAACAACATATAATCAATCTTATATACAGATTTCATGCACAACAATTGTACACATAAAAATAACACAACAACAAGATAAAGCACCTATCTTTTAATTATGTTGTGTAACCAACTGCTTGGGACAAATGTTCCACCTAACCATAGATTGATTGTTTTGAATCTCGATAGTCAGTCATCCCTGAGCTGAGGCTAGTAATCCACAAAATAGGGTAGCCTCCCATTGTCCACTCACAACTCATAAAACTCACAACCCACTGGTATATTCCTACAACTATCTTGATTTTCCACCAGCTCTCTTCCTCTTGAACCGTCCAATCCAAAAATGTACCCCTTCATGGATATCAGTCCCTTGGAAATCCTATTTGTTTATCAAGGTCTCTCTGGCATAGGTAGCTAGGAATCTCTCAGCTGGGAACTCAAGGGAACTCATTGCTAGGAAGAACTACTAGCAACAACAACAAAAACTTGTTGTTTTAGTGAAACTCACTCATAAGTTCACTCTTCAGGCCTGACAACCAGGTTATTCAATCTTCAACTACAAAACTCTCAAAATATTCTCTAGCATGATCTAGAATTCACCCTCCATGGATGCACCAACTCCAAGCTTTCCTTCTTGCTCTCTACTTGCTCCTCATGCACAAAAATGCAATGTGTAAAATTTTTTGTCCCAAACCATACAAATTTCCTCCCTTTGGCTTGCCTTTATTGAATCACACACTTCCCCAAATTGATTGTGCTCAGCCCCCATGTTCCCAATAAATATGGGATGTGATTACTCACACCCACCCTCTTACATGTATTCAATGATTTTCTTTGGGAACACTCAATCAAAAATTGGGAGGTTCGTATAGAAAATTTAGGAAAATGGGTTCAAATAATATACATGGGTGTTCCCCCCTTGGACCCCCTCTTAGGAATTCTCTTAGACCCTCCCCTCTCTTGTGGATTAATTCATCCCCCATATTTTTCCATGTCCCCTTAGCAACTGACATCACATTTTATTATTCAAACATAGAAATACATTACATATATTACATCTCTTTGGCCATAGCCACACATTATATCTACATTAAGCATAAATTAAACTGTGGATTATAATGGGCATGTTACATTTCATGTGATGAGAATCTCTTATGAACGAAATCAAAGTGATATTCACACCTCCAGATCTAATTATGTTAGCTTTTGCGATTTTCCAAATGTATTCCATATGTCTAATGCGTGAGAACATGGATCCGATCGAAGTCATTTTGTGCATATTTGGAAACAATGTTGTATTTAATTGATGTTTTGAGAAATCTAATGTAAGCATATAGTACAAGATACAAAATTAGCGATCACACTTCGAGACAAACATTTCTTGTATCAATTTGTATCATCGACATTGTTCAATAAAATGTTGGTGTTTTGAGGTTCAATTTGTGGTTCCATTTGATCTCATTCTATAGATGTTTTAGCAATGAGACATTGATTGGGAGGGCCCACCAATATAGCTATTGTTTCCCTATACAATTAATGTAGGATTGTAAGTGTGTTTCATAAATTTCCTCTGTATTGTTTAGCCCTGTTTTCATTTATTTTATGTAATTAATTTTATGGTTGTTTATTCTCTAATCGCGTTCAATGTATCAACTTGTCAATAGATTTCGTTTGAATAGGAATGGTGTTATCAACACAACCCTACAACTATTTCAATTTCATCATTTTAATACATCAGAAGCATAACTTTATTTTCGTATAGTTTTGTTTTGCAGACAATATCTTTGTTTCTAAGTTTTATTGAGTAATTATCCAAACATAAATTGAACAATTCCATTTCAATTATTCCCTATAATTTCATTACCTTTCCACTTATAATTTGAAACAATCTTGTTGACTTTGAAGTACATGGTTGTATTATTCAAGATTCCACACGTAGTGTGATAGGTTTTTAAGTTTGCTAATATAAGTTTGTGTGCAAATGTGTGTATGGATCGATCCTTATTTCTGACATTTCTTTTCTCTATCCTCTTAGCTTAGTGATTGAATTACTTTGATTAGATTTAGCATAGATCTGATTGGATTTTAAACGATAAAATTAAGTTTGTTTTGTTGTAATGAACATTGGCTAAAACTCAGTGCAAGATTTATAACCTGGGTCTGTAAAACTCTTTATTGTTAACTCAATGAGTCATTTTTACAACTGACAAAGTGTGAATATATTAATTTCTCATAAATATTTTATATGCTCAATTCTCTTTTGCAATTATAAGAATAGTGTCATTTGAAGGTAGGGAAAATATTTTCTCTACAAATTGCATGCATGAACACTTAGGAAATTTCTTGAGTGAAATATTATATCCTGTGCTAGTGGAGCACTTTCTTGTTTTGTTGCCCAATGAAGGAGTTTCTTGTGATTTTCTAGGAGTATAGTTTCGTGTTCTTTTCCATAGATTATACAGTCATTATTTTCATATTCCCTGCACATATAGTGTTGGCATCTCTAAGATTACACCCCTGGATTGATTATTTAATGATCAACAATTAAGCTAGTTAATTAGCTCGATATTTTTGGTGTTGTTTCCTGGGAGATTCTACAAAGGAATAACACTTCTATGAATTATTTTTCTTGAATTATTTTTCTGATATAAAAATTGTTTTTTCGTCTTAGTGTCAACCTCACAAGTATATGAAGCCTCTTGCGTTTTTATAGAGGTGGTACTCCTCTTTGGCTGAAATGTTGGAAGATTCTTTGTATGGTTTTACATTGAATGTAAAGGGTGAATGCTAAATAGGGAACCCTGAAAGATCTTCCAAGAACACTTATATATACAAATGTACAACCCTTATATATTGTTATACAAATATACATTGGATCACTTTAAAGAAAAGATAGGATAAAGTGTTTCAACAAAGATTTGTGCCTACAAGGTTTTGGAGTCTCCCTTCAACAAACATTCTTTATTTCTCGTAAGATAAATAGTTCTTTGTAGGATAAATTTATAACAATATCCCAATATGGAAAGTTCAAATAATGTATGGAACAAGAGAACTAAAATAGCTGCAACAAGGTCTCAATGACAATTACATGAAATAAAATGAATTGCATATAATTTTCACAAGTAGGGGATGTGCTCCTTTGGACCTGAAATGTTACAAGAGGAAGGAAGATTTCTAGAGAAAGAACTGTTTGGACCCAAATCTTTCTGTTTTCCATACATTCATGGAAGATTTGATGGAAAGAAATAGAAAAGAAGAATATGTAGAGAGACAATTTTTAGCAAGCTATTCCACCGAATCTTGGAAATATGGAGCTTTGCTTCTTGCAAACTCTTCACCACTATAGAAACTTCTGACTACCAACCCCTTGATGGTGCCTTCTCTTTCCCTTTTAAAATCTTCTCTCAATGTTCTTGAAGTAGTTAGGGTTTATCTTTCTATAATTTTCCGCATGCTTCTTTTTTGGAGTGTATACTTTAATTAATACTTTATTGAAATCTCATTAATGACTTATGTCATTGAAATTTGTGCCTCCAAGTGGGACGCACTTTATCCCTTTATAAAAGACATTTAATAAAATTTCAATTCCAAAACTTGAAGTTGATTTCCTTGAAAAAAAACCAGACTATGTTTTAATTTTTTGAACATGATAGTTGATTTCTTAGTCATGGAAACCACTCTAGAAGTAATATTCATCATACCATCTTTCCAACAGGTATTCCTAAGTGTGATTTGGATTTCTGCATCTCAAGTTATATCCTAGGGAAGTCAAGGTTCCAAAACAATTTACCAACAAACCATGAACCCAGAGTTGAATGTTATTTAGATTTATAAGAGAATTGTGGCCAAATTCATCCCTTGAAACCTATCCCATTGTCTTCCTCATTGAATTAAATTTCCAATGAGGTATAGGTTTCCCAAAATGGACACCCAGATCATGAGTTATGAAATTCAAAAGTTGGTTGCTCAACAATCATCCATGAATTTCGTGAGTCAATCCTAGCCCTTCATCAAAATTAGTCTTTTTAAAACAAATTCCAATCCCACATGCATTGTGTTCATGAGTTCTTAAGTATTTATAATGAAAATTTTACTATAGTCCTCATGTGAAATAAAGGAGACTATATATACTTTGGTGTAACTCTCGTGCCTTAGGAAAGTTTCATGAATTAACAAAATTTTGATGGCTTAGTCAACATCTAATCATAACCCAGTCATAACCCAGTCATAACCCAGTCATCGCCCATTTCATCACCATGTGTCACCCGTTGATAGGTTCACATCACTACCGCCATTATGGGATTGGTCCATGTCATCACCACATGGGAACAAATGCGTGACACTTTCCTCAAGAAATATCAAGATAACTATAAGGCAAGGTAATTAAGAGAACAAATCTTTAAAATGACACAAAAAGAGGAAGAAAGCCTCGAAGACTGTCTTGAGAAATTTTTGTATAATATTCAAAGATATAAACAACACAAATTAGAGATAGAAACAATCAAAACCATTTTTTGAGAGGTCTATTAGACGAATCAATGAATTTTCTCAACTTAATGGGATCTGGTGATGTCTCTCGACTAAGATTTGAAGAAATTTATGATTTTTTTAGAAGATATTCTCAGAGCCAGGCCAGATCTGGAAAAGGACCAAGGTACATTCTTTCCAAATTCACCAAATCTACTACTAGTGCTGTCACTAGGGATGAATTAGGAAATTTGCTTGAAAATTTTAAAATTGATCTTCTTGGCACTCTCAGTTTACATTTAGATACTTTCCAATTTAAAAATAAACAAGAAGATGAAAAAAAACGCTCTTTCTATTTTTTGTCCTAAATGTAGAGAAAAACATCCACTGAGAGAATGTCCTCTTGATAATATTAAAATCTATGCCATTTTTGCATGAGACCATTCAACAAAGCAGTGCCCCAACCTACTTGGATGCAAAGTGGTGTATCAAGGGGAGAATTAAGAAACCAAACAATTATGTACACTTGCACCAAAAATACCTTGGAAACGAAGGACACCAAGTATGCCTCCAAATCCTGCATCTCAATTTACTTTATATTTCCCTAGTCAACAATATTCACCATAATGTTTGAATCCTAATATGCCTTGGCAAATATGGCCCCAACAACAGGTCCACAATCATCCTTGGAAACAAGGATGGTAGGGACCCAATTATGGGAACATGCCTACCTATACTTACCCTATGCCCCCACAACCATCATACCCTATTCCATCACCTCAACAATATTCGCAACAATCATATCCCCAACAAGTTTCATATCCCATACAACCACAATTTACCCAACTAACTGCACCACCTCAACAATTACAAGTCACACAACTACAAATTCCATTCACCCAACCTCCAAGACCTACACAGTTTCTTGCCAACCAAATCCTAACCCCAATAATAAGGTAGCTCAGTCTGTTTTCAGCGTTGAGTTACAACCCTTTCCTACCTATCTAGTCACCCCAATGGACTTACACGAAATTCAACTTAGGTCAGGAAAGGTGCTCAATAATGACTCTCCTAAAATTATTGAAGAAGAATCATAGGAGGAAACTCTAAAAAAAAAAATGATAATGTTGAAATAAATCAAACTTCCTCTCACTTAGAGCTTCCCCAGTCAACCAGTTTACCTCCCTACCCAGAATGGTTAAGATTGGAACCCTAAATTTGACTGTTTCAGTATGCATCCTGGCAACCTCACTATTTCAGTATTCATCAATTATTTTCTCGTCCCAAAAATTATTATTGACTTAGGAACCACCATCAACATCACTACTCTACAAACCATGGAGCAATTATAGTTGTTTAACCTTCTTCCTACACCCATTGTTTTAGAGTTAGCAGATCGATCCAAGATCAATCCTGAGGGTGATTAGACGATGTGATTGTTTTCTTAGACTCATGGGAATATCTTGTTTAATTTCTGGTCTTGCAGCCCAAAACCTCTTTAGGGGGTCACCCCCTAATATTGGGAAGGCCATGGATGGCCACCGTAAATGCATTTATTGGATATAGGTATGGGAACATGCTTATTTCTCATGGAGACTCAATGAAAAATGTAAAATTGTATCCTCCCGCCAAATCCTCTCTTGAGCTTGAAAACACTCCATGGCTAGACACCACCAATAGTTATGGAGAAAATGTTCAATACATTTTTTCAATAGATGATATTATGCAATTCAAAGCACTCATCGAAGAAGACCAGATTCAATTTTTTTTGGTCAATTTAAATCCTTTGCAAAATTATTATTTATCTCTTGGCCATATTTTTAGTTTGGATTTTTTTGAGAATTATGATTTGAATACTTAATCATCAATACAAATTTCTACAATAGCCACTAATATGTTAGAATCAAACACTATTCCTACCGAGATCAATCCAGGTGAATTTTTATATTTTAAATTCTCAACTTGATAGTTCTCAGTAGGAACAACTAATCAAAATGTTGCAAAAGAACACAAATTCCTTTGCATGGAGATATCAATATATGAATTTAATTCACTGCGACACTTGTACCCACCATATATATATATTCAATAGAATGATTTTCCTATTAGACAATCACAAAGGCAGATGAACCCTTCTCTCAAAGAAAGTGTCAAAGAAGAACTACAAAAATTACTATATGCCCAGTTTATCTACCCAATTTCAGACAATTAATGGGTTTGACCCTTTGTAATTGTACCTAAAAAGAATGGTAAGTGGTGTATTTGTGTCTATTATAGAGAACTTAACAAATCCACTTTAAAAATTATTTCCCTCTTCCATTTATTGACCAAGTTTTGGACACACTAGCTGGTAAAACATATTTCTCTTTTCTCAATGGTTTTAGTGGTTGTTGGGTCGCCAAAGTACCATCTTTTTACCAATCTTTCACTTCACTTTCAACCATATTTCTCTTTCCCATACCCTTACATTAAACCATTTTCACGATTACATGGGTTTTATACATATTATTTTCCAATGCATCTATTTTAGTGTTTTTGAGTGAATTTATGATTAAATATTGAAAAAATGACATGTTTACACTTATATATAAAAGTGGGATGAGTTTCATAATGTTTACAAGTGTATTTGAAGACTCCAACCAAGTCAAACTTGACCATCAAGCCTCAAATTCGAATCCTCTTCAACCCCTTGAAGATTTGATGAAGATTTGGAGATTTACTCAAGCATCTTGGATGGAGATTAATCATGAAAGAGAGATTTGTGAGAGGATTTGTAGAGATATAACTTGATAGGTGTGAGCACATGGTTGTAACCAAATGAGACATTTATGGATCTAGGAGAGATTTGTGGATCTAAGTTATCTTAAATTTTTGTATAAATAGGAGTGCCTCTTCCATTTCAAAGGGAGGACTTCTGGAGCATTGTGTCCAACTTATGATGGAATAAGAATCAAGCTTTATTTTCACATCAGTTTCCATTCTCTAGTTTAGATTTAGAATTCTTTAGTTTGTGTTACTTTGTTCTTGGGAGAATTGAGCTCACTCCAAATAGATCATAGTAGCATTTTCTTCTTGTTATAATGCTTTGAATAGGTTTATATTCTTTATTGTTTTTATTAGAATTATTTGATGATCTTGATTGTTGATAGGTTATTTGAAACATTACGAGAAGACCTCCTTTAAGGGAGCTAGTGTTTTCATTCCTACAACAACTAAGCCTTTTTAAGTGTATTTATTTTCAATGCATGAGTGTTGATAGGTTTTGTGAAACATCACGAGTGGACCTCCTGTAGGGGAGCTAGTGTTTTCTTGCCTACAACAACTAAGTCTTATTTAGTGGAATGAAATAGTTAGGATTTGACTGAATTTTCTTAGATTAGAGTTAGATGCCTACTCCTGCATATATTTTGCTGGCATCATCACAAGCTTATGAGCATCCCTGGTTGATAATTAAATAAAATCAATTTAAGCAATTGAATTACCCAACATTTTTGGTGCCGTTGTCAGGGATGGTGCTAAGGGATTAGGCATTAGGAATTTAATTCAGTATGTTTTCTTTATTTTTATTCATGCAAATAGAGGGATCTAACTCATGACGAAATGACAACTTGGTGACAACATGATCTCAGTAAGCATGAGACAGTTCTACATGATTTTTTTTAGTTTTTGCTTTATGTTTGTTTTCATAAAATTTCATTCATTTCCCCATAATTTTCATTTGGTGGTGCAGTGAGAGCCACCTCGTTTACTAATCATTGGCAAGAGGATCTACAGGAAAAAGGGACACAAATGAAGGAGGAAAATAAGTGGAGTTTCAGGAGATAAGAAATTGAGATCTGCATAAGAGGTAATTTTTTCTTAACATGTTTTTCAATTTACATATTTCAAAAATATAGAGAGTCACATGTTCTTAAGTATGTTCTCTTCTTGTGCCTAATTGTAATCTGGAAGTTTGGAAATTTGTAAATAAGTTAGTCCTTCAGGAATGTCTATTTTCAATTCGACATTTTCTAACATCTTCACCACAATTTTTCATTAATAAATTCCATAATTAAAAAAATAAAAATTGAGTCTAAATTTTCATCTCCAATTCACCATTTGCTCATAATCTCTGCATCTCATAAAAAATAAAAAAATAATTTTTTTTCCATCTCATAAAAAATATAAAAAAAATCAAATATAATCCATAATTAAAAAAAAATTTAAACACAGTTTTTTTTTTTTTTTTAAACTATGTTTTATATGTACCTATGTTTATATTTCTTTTTTAAATAATAAACAAACAAAACAAATTAAAAAAATCTATTATATATATATATATATATATATATATATATATCAATTAAAATATAGTATTAAAACATAGTTTTAAACCAAAAATAAAAATAATTTTTTTTTTTTTTTATTCCATTCACACATTGGCCCGCGCTTTGTCTCAAAAATTTGGCTCTCCTCACATTGGTAAAAGAACATAAATCACAGCTTCAATCCCATTACTCGGGCTTCGGCCTTTGTTATTCCAAACTGCAACCTGCAATAAAATACAACCCTGCGCGTCAACCAAATCTCTGCTCTCTGGAGTGATGGAAAACATTTGTTTTTGCGGTGCTAGGTCGATGATTTAGATCCATAAATTGTTGCTATTATTCAGGTCATTAAAATCGAATCAAAACAATATTATTCCGGTTTCTATTTAATAAACTAATGCATGTTGCATTGGTCAGATTCTATGGTTAGTTGGACGAAGGTCTCGGGTTCAATCTCGGTCTATTCTACTTTAACCACACCTGTCTTTGATTGGCCCATGTGGCGGCCTCTCATTCATCCATGTGCCTGCCACGTCATGTCACGTGTCATTCCATTCACCTGCCATGTTACTGTCCAATCATCTGCCACATCATCATTCTATTGAGTCAGCTACCCAATCACTATCTAAATCCCCTGTGAGGTGTCCATTTCTGGTACTGCCACGTGGCACCCCTGCACAACATTTTTATTGTTTCCTGAAAACTTTAGATCGCAATAACTTTCTCATACAGAGTCCATTTGACACGAAACAAGCGGTGTTGGAAAGTTATGGACGATCTCTACGCAATAGAGTCATTATCATAGAAATTTGAGATAAAAAATATTTGGTCATTTTTCTTGGATTTTGCAGCCATATGACTTCGAAAAACAGTTTAAATCATCAGATCATAAAAACATGCTATAAATCTATCATCTAGATTTTGAATCACTGAAATTGAGCATTAAATGAAAAAGTTATCAAAGAAACATTGGCGGGTTGTCCAAGGTGCACCACTTCCTGACAGGTAAAAAGTGCATTTCATTTTATTTATTTTCCTTGGATTTGTTCTATTTAGCACTATTTGTGAATTTTTGCATATGTATCGGATGAAGAAAGACTAATCAACTCTATTATTCAATAAAATCACGTTTTATTGCAGGTCAGTGCTAAGTTTTTTTTGCAGATTCCGGGATGATGAAGAAGACCAATCTATGCACAAGTGAATTTCAAAGACCACATATTCTTGAGAAGGCATGTCTCAATGAAATCATGAAGAAGTCAATATCATTATATTTCAGACGATATCCATCATACCATTGCTATCAAAAGAAGTCTGTTAGAGCCGTTGTGTGATGATTCATCTTCTTTCCTTTGAGCCTAACATGTTGAAGTCAATCCTAAACTTTTCATCTTCCTATCACTACTAGATCATGGCTTCACCCCTTTGCAAGTTTCATACTTTCCTGCCTCACTTTTATTCACGCCTAACCCATGAATAAAGTCATTCAACTCACTTACCATGCTGAGTTACCACATTGTCATTTTCCTTTTGCCAAATAAAGCCTGCTTGATCTTTCATCTATGGTCCTCTAAATAATTACTTTGCACTTGTGTTAGATGATGGGGGATTTCTTATGACCCTCCTTCTAACAAGTCTTGGCCCATCGACATCAACACATCATCTAGGATTGAGACTAGAGATCTTTTTAGTACCATGAGGCTTGCATGCCTTAATGGCAAGTTCTTTCTCCAATAAACAGTGGGAATACATCAATGTCCCATGTTTGTCGGATCTTCTAGGTGACTCAACGTGCGACACATTTATTCGTACCTAGTAAGATGTACTTGGGCATCTTGATTCTCATTGACATTAATCATGAGTAGTCTTGTGTCGGTTAACAACATTCATTAATGGTTGGTAATTCGACAATTTCTTTCTATGTTCGACATCAAAAAAATCTATTCACATAGATAAGAATTATGCCACGATGTGGATATGAATGAAGACTATATGGTTCCATGACACTCACAACAACTTGCAACAATGTTCCAGTAAATCAAATATTCAGCTCCAGAGTTCAGCACCAACAACTTAGTTCCAACAATAAGACAGTACAAATGTACCAATTTTAGATCTCATTCTATGTTCATACAACCAAACAGATCATATTATTTTCACTCTGAAGATCCATGATCCAATAGTAGTAGCCAAAAGTTTCCAGCCATACAAAGATCTCTCAGATGCATAGCTCATGATCTTTTCAGGTAGGTGAAGGTATGTCATTTTTCAATTTTTAATCAATAATTCATTGAATGATAAATACATGTATTTGCAAAATTTCTCATTCACCATTAACCTACCCTATTTGCTAATTTTTCCAAGGATGGAAAACATTTACAGTTTAGGGGGATATTCATCATATGCCATTCATTTATCCTATATTACATTTTTCATAACCTCATATGCTATTGACCAACATGCTTTCCCAATTGAGTGTTATTACTTTTATAAACACCTTCATTGACTTCCTAAAATGCATCATTGGTTTGTACAAAAAACACTTATTCCAAAGCAAATATACCATGTGGATGATGGTTTCTATGCCTTTAACATACTTCAATACACCTTATTGAATAAGACTAAAATGATTGATTGATTGATACACACATTACTGAATCATCATTTTGAATGCATTCATATGATTGAAATTTCAAGTCTATTCTTTGTTGTAGCAAGAAAAAGAAAAATGAAAGTGTTGTCACACAAGAACCAACATTTACAATATTGATGGTTGTCACACAAGAACCAACC
>ML779866.1:838931-855637 GCA_009831015.1 Picea engelmannii | reverse complement strand
ATATGTGTATCGTGTTAATGAAAAATATATCATGTTGATCTTCATTCATGTGCATTCTAACAATGGTATAAAAAAATCTATAATTCTTAGACATGAAACATACTATAGTAGTTGTCCATAGTAAGTTAATTCTAGGCATTTCATTCCTTTCAAACTCAAAAATGTCTATCCATTTGTCTCTCTATAGGTCTGTCATCTCTGATTATTCCCTGTGATCCTCTGCATTACTCTATTTGCAAGTTTTCCAGCATTCACACTTCTCCTCACTCTCACGTGCCTCTCTTCCCACTCATGCATTCTTTCAGTGTTATTCCTTCTGCTTGATGAATACTCCGATGCCTTGGAATTCACTTTCAAGTTCTCAAAAAATTTGAAACCATCTTCCATTTGGGTTTCAACCAAATAAATTTATCCATGGGTTCGGTAAAATTTCCCAGATCAATTAGACTCAGACTTGAGAAGATTAATGTATTAGCCTTCTTGGTGCAGTGAACATGGACCAAACATGCGACCTTGACACAGAGGAAGCATGGTGGATGAATTGAACCAGGGTGTGAACAAATTGAACTCTTATTCATCGATATTCCATTATGATCTTTTAAGCCTTTTAGATATTACTAGCAAGGAATCTGTTTCATCGCACTGTGAAATCTTCGAATCCACAACTAGAAACTTTTTCTCCTACACAGTCTTTCCATTCAACTAAGGAGTATAGAGAGTTATACAAGCGAAGAATTATTAGTTATAGTGATAATTTCTACAGGAATATCCACAACGAGATGCAAATCTCGAGGAAACATTCTTCAAATGAATTTGTTGTTCGATATTAGAGAAATATTGTGCTTCGATCTTCCCAGATAATAAACCCTTGAACTTATTTTTCACCTCTCCATCTATATATTTTATCCATTTGCAGTTTTTCTTGCTTTTTATTTACATAGTACTTTTTTTTTTCTTTTAATTTTAATTAGAGATTTTGGATTTTAGGGATTCCACCAAAATGGATTTTCTAGTAATATTACATTCCTTATCATACCAAGGATTCACTTTTCTATTTTCTTTTTTGATATTTAGAAAAGAAAATGAATGATGGATCAACTTAAATAGTCGACATATTAAACATTTTTTTGTTTAAAGTTTTTCCCAAATCTAGTAAGATTCTTTCTAGAAGTTATAGTTCCACTTGATTGATGAGATATTTGACTATCAAACCTTTTCATTAAAAGAAGTTTTATTCCATTTTAAGATGACCTATATTATATGAATTTGAAACATTGAGTAGATCGATATGGAGCTTTGTCTCAATGGAAAAAATAATCCAGCAAAATAAATTTGAGTTTGTCCACTTTTTAACTCCAAGAATGACATTGTTAGATAAAGTTGAACATAAATTTTAAATTTTTTGTTGGATTATATGATAGTTGAAATATTATGAATTAAGCATATACATTCCATTGCATTTATTTAAACATAAAAGTATTATGGGACTTTGAATGGTGCATTATTTCAAGTATCAACTTCCTAAGTTTCTTATTCCTTTGCATTGATCACAACATCACACTATTATGATCATTTTTATGGTGCATTATTTTAGTCACCAATTTCCTAAATTCCTTTTTACAGTGTACTGATTTCAACAATGTGTTATTATGTTTCTTCTTACTTTTCATTGATTTCAATTCTTTCTTTTGTGTTATGTGAATCCAAAATATGATATTAAACATAATAATGCATCATCCTATTGAGAACAATAATAATGATATAATTGAACAACAAACAAGGGTAGCGCGAGAATGGGTTTGGAGACGTAAAAAGACTGAATCACCTAGACAAATGGAAGAATGTAAAAGACGAGATTGGGAATGCCATATATTTCAAAGGGTGGATCAACCACAACATATGATTGCAAAATAAAGGGGAGAAGAAACAATAAATAATACTAAAAGAAAAAAATCACAATGACAAATGCATGATATAAAACTACTGAATATTTATTAGGGACAAACAAATGGTTCCATATGAAGAAGTTCAAAAAACAACATGAAGTTATGAAGAACACGTTATTTCACATAAAAAAAAAATCATGTAATGATTGACCCATTATCACATATTCAAACGCATCATGTGTGTGAAGAGTTCTAAAATGACATTCATATGGTCGATATTGACATAGGTCCAAAGAATATGTGTATGAGATTTAAAAAAGAGGGCTCCCATCATAATGTTTTAGCTCAAAATCATATAGAGCAACAATTTTAACCTCGAGTTTGTTTATTCCTAAATGATCCTATTGCACATAGTGTTGTTACAAGAGTAAGAAAAATCTCTCTATTGAAGTATATGAGAAACAATTGGAAGTTGAGTTGCATGCTTATTTCAATTGGAGACATGGTGATGATTAATTTGAACTTATGGTTTGATACATGAATTCTTAATGGTACTGTTGAGGTTCAATGTTGAAAAACTATGTAAGTTTATGCCTAGAATCTTCCACACATGTTTTGGTAAGATTTGATAACTATGTGGGGATTACATGGGATGGTTTATTCCCTAGGATTGTTCCCATTGCACCTATTGAAATATGTAAAACAAGACAACTTCAATTTATACTTATCTTGGTTTAACAATGCATAAGTCATAGTCATTGAAATTGAAGAAAACAATGATAAACAATTAAAATCAAGAGAGACAAGGTATCACCAATGAAAGATAAAACCCTTTTAAGTATAAATCTTCTTTAAAATTTTGTACTTTAAAAAAAAAATCAACACGAAAAATTTGATCTTTCCCATGTTTAGAACCCCTTCAACTATGAATATTTTTTAAAATTTTTGAACTTAAGAAAATACTACAACTCAAAAAATTTGATTTCCACACGTTTAGAAAAATACAAACTAATGACGACCCTAAATTAATTTGAAATGACAATTAAGTGCATGCAATTGATTGACTACATTCATTGAAACAAAGATAAAGTAACAATTGATTAATCATGAGATAATTAACCAAAACACACAAATTAATTCCTACCATAAAGTAACAGACCATGTTAGAGGTTAATAACTAAAACATACGTGTAAATTGGTTCCATCTCCTAATTCATTCAATATTTTTTGATAAAGTCTAAGACCTGAATTGTTATTAAAATTCGAATTCAAATACCTGATTCCAAGAAATAACTCCTATATAAAATATGCAGATTCAGTATACACTACAATAAAGCAATTATGATACTACACAACCAAGCCATACCATATTGACCTCCTTAAGAGCATATAACAACATGCTTTGCTTCAAAATTCACATAGATTGTCGATCCTAAAAGAGTGCATATATGAAAGTCCAATTGCATTCCTTCTCAATAATTTGTATAGACTCTACTAGAACCAATCCCTGATAGCCAAAAACCAGGCCCATAATCATCAATCCAGGGTGGAAGAGATCTTGGTGGGCTATGGCGAATCACACACTCTATGCACTCCAACATCAATGCTTCTGTTCAATGCATACACAAATTACAAATGTCAACTAAATAATAAATCATTAGGAGTAAAACTAAACATGATGTTTACATGTAAATCCTAAAGGTATATCCTTCAGAGAGTTTTATCATATAAAACTAAACAAGATCTTCCAAAATCAAAATGGTTTCCTTTGAAATTAGTGTCACGAATCATGCTATTCTATATTTTTCTACATGTTTGATATTGTAATATTAGTGTAATTATAACATTGAATGGTACTTAACAACAAGTTTTATATTGTAATATATGTGTAATTATAAACCTAAATGGTACTCAACAATAAAATGGGTAAGAAATCAATCAAATGTCGAGAATTTCTTTATCCTGATAATCTATCCAATACTAAGAATACATTGAACAATATTATTTCACATTCTAGACTGACATTTTTTCTGCTAAATATAAAACATTTAATACCACTAATGTTCTGCTAATTTAATTCCTACCATAAAGTAATAGACCATGTTAGAGATTAATAACTAAAACATACATATAAATTGGTTCCATCTGCTAATTCATTCAATATTTTTTTGATAAACTCTAAGACCTGAATTGTTATTAAAATTCGAATTCGAATACCTAATTCCAAGAACTAACTCCTATATAAAATATTCTGCTAAATTAATTCCTACCAACATAAAATATTCTGCTAAATTAATTCCTACCATAAAGTAACGGACCATGTTAGAGATTAATAACTAAAACATACATGTAAATTGGTTCCATCTGCTAATTCATTCAATATTTTATGATAAAGTCTAAGACCTGAATTGTTATTAAAATTCGAATTCGAATACCTAATTCCAAGAACTAACTCCTATATAAAATATGCAGATTCAGTATACACTACAAGAAAGCAATTATGATACTACACAACCAAGCCATACCATATTGACTTCCTTAAAAGCATATAGCAACACACTTTGTTTCAAAATTCACATAGATTGTCAATCCTAAAAGAGTGCATATATGCAAATCCAATTGCATTCCTTCTCAAGAATTTGTATAGACTCGACTAGAACCAATCCTTGATAGCCAAAAAACAGGCCCATAATCATCAATCCATGGTGGAAGAGATCCTGGTGGGCTATGGCGAATCACACACTCTATGCACTCCGGGATCAATGCTTCTGTTCAATGCGTACAAAAATTACAAATGTCAACTATATAATAAATCATTAGGAGTAAAACTAAACATGATATTTACATGTATATCCTAAATGTATATCCTTCAGAGAGTTTATCATATAAAACTAAACAAGATCTTCCAAAATCAAAATGGTTTCCTTTGAAATTAGTGTCATGAATCATTCTATTCTATATTTTTCTTCATGTTTGATATTGTAATATTAGTCTAATTATAACATTGAATGGTACTTAACAACATGTTTTATATTGTAATATATGTGTAATTATAACCCTGAATGGTACTCAGCAATAAAATGGATAAGAAATCAATCAAATGTCGATAATTTCCTTATCCCAATAATCTATCCAATACTAAAAATACATTGAACAATATTATTTCACAATCTAGGTTGACATCTATTCTGCTAAATAACATTTAATGCCATACCATATAACAAATTTATTACTATTAAACTATTTGTAGACATTTATTGTATGACAAAATAATTCTCATTCCACTAGACAAAAATACTTGCAAGCTATATCATTATATGACAAACTGATCTTTGTTTTACTCTATCATAGTCATTTAATTTTTTCATTTTGAGGAACATTGATGTTCTAATTCATTGATATTCTCATCGAAATATATTTGCAACAAAAATAATTTTTAAGTGACAACTATCGGATTTTCTTATTGCAACTATATTTGGATGTACTTGCATAATGTATGTAAATAAATACATAAAAAAACTAGGAGCAAGATCTCCAAACTCTTTGTGCCTGTGTTTTCCTTCTCCTAAGAATAAAATAAATATGCCTTAATTGAATACTTAAAAATTAAAAAACATGATATGTTTGAACTAAACATTAACTTAGTAAGATATGATTTTAAACTTTAATTAGATTTGATATAATAATATAAATCCATTTGGCAGGTGTTGAATGGTCCGCTTGTGTATGAAATATCACCATACACAAGCGACGAACCCAAAGGATAAACCTCAGACAAACTAGAATGATGAACACCGACCAAACGAAGGGGGAATTTGGGGTTATAGTTGGGGATTACATGTCTTTTCTTCATTTCTTATTTCCTTATCATTGCAAGAGGATTATTTCTTGTTGATGGACCTTCAATGACGTTTTGAATATATAAACCAACCCTAACCCCAATATTGAAAGGAAAGGATATTGGTTTCTATATAGTAGGTACATTTTATTTGTAGAAGGATATTTATTTCCATGTATAGTTGGATTAGGTATTAAGGATTAGGAATTAGTATATATAACTAATAGGGATTAGATAGCTCAATATCCCTTTATATTAATTAGATAAGGAATTGAAATTCAATCTTTTGTATGTGAAGGTTAGGCTTTATACATCATTTAATAAGAGTAKGATTTAGGTTAGGAAGTGTAGGTATAGTAGGCAGGGTTAGAAGTATGAGATGTAAATGTARGAGATATAAATATTAGGAAGATGATGGATTAGTTTATGAAGTTAAGGAAGAGAAAGTAGAACAAAATATTAAGTGCCTTTAGTAGATAGAAAGTTGAGTAAGGAGTAGGAGTCCAAGTCTATCTCTTACGTGTTAACCACGTTGTTCTAGGACATCAASTCAATAGAATTTTCTCTTATGAAACAGAGTATCATACTTGATTAGGTATATAGCTATATCGTAAACACAAGAAACTGGAAAGCCAACCTTCATGATTTCATGGGCATGAGTCAAGATATCAATACCAGATACCCATGCCAACATTGTGTAGGAATTTCACTAAGCAAAAGAAATTGTTGTTACGTCTAAGTGGAGATTATGTGCATAATCTACACAAACATCTTAGGTCAATATATATCATGAAATTTCCCCTATAACACTTTTTTTCATATGATCTCTCCTATGGAAAGGAAGGGTTTCTCTTAACTAGATTAGTTGGTTTATATCTTGAAAAGTATATTTTTATTTTTTCATATGATCTTTCCTATGGAAAGGAAGGGTTTCTTCTAGTTGGTTTATATCTTGAAAAGTATATTTTTATATTAGATAGTAATAGTTGGGAAGCCTTAATAATCACTATAAATAGTCTTTAAGATTCTCACTTTTAATAATTAGTAAGGTAGGACTTATGTCTTATTAGGTTTAGGGTTCTATATATAATTGTAGGATAGTTGGTTTTATGTTTCATATAGTAATAAAGTTTTATCTTGTTAAGAAACAATAGGATATTACCTTTTCTTCTATAGTAACTTTGTAACTAGATATAGAAACCCTCAATTACACCCATAACCAAATGGATTTAAATATAGCTATAGTAATACAACCTTAAAGCATGTTATAACCGCCTTTCACTCATGATTATATATATAAAATCAACCCTATCCACTTTACAACAACACACACTTAGATAGCAAGGAACAAAACAACTATACTCCCACTATACACAATTGACTCCTATATAACTATTATGGCTCCTCTTATGAAGGAATGAATAATATCTCTTGTTAAAGAAAAAAAGAGCTCTTGTTTTGTAACTATAGCTCTTGAAGGAGGAATTGTTGAATAAAATAATTTATATATTCTTTAAGGACTAGACTACTACTCCTCATTAGTTAACTCCTAACACTAAACACACTAAGCAATAGATTCATTACTAGTTACTTCTAACACACATGCTTGAGATGGATATTACTTTTATCCACTTGTACCTTCTAAATCACAAGGAATAAATAGGGGTGAGGATAGAACCTCCCCAACTAATTATTACTTGGTATGCACAACTTATACTTAGATTATGGTCAACAAAATGAACCTATAACTCTCTAAAGCTAGGAATAACCTTATTACTCTAATCGAACTAATCTATAAAAAATAACATTTTATTAATCAAACCACTCACAACAATTGACGATAGATAACACTAGGATTTAACATAACACCACCCTAGGAACCTTCAACACAACTTTACTTAGGGTTGTTACAAATAATCAACTATACCTTAATACGATATCGATTGATCCACACTACTCATTAAGGACAAGAATCACCATTATGCATGTAACAACAAGATTTCCCATGAGTCACCTCTTTTGTTATTCTTAGGGGTGAGGAGAGAAGGAGAAAAAGATGGATTCAATCCAGGTTGTTCTTCCTACCAACAATTTAACAGAGAGGAACACCAAACAATTGAACTAGTAGCACCATTGAACATATAGACCGTACCAATTGAACTACTTTCATTTCATATGATCAAAACCTATATAATTAGTATACTCCCTAGTTATCTAGTTAACCTTGCTTCTATATATGTGAATTAGGAGGAATGAAGAAATATCCATCATGGTAATTTCTCTCTATCATCAAAGGGACCATGCCCTATGAAAAAAGGGGGGACCTTTTCAATCTAATCAAGTCTTCATTAGAGAGAGAGAGGTGCCACTATATTCCGATTGGACTAGGTTTGTCGAGAAATGTACCATCTTAGAAATTCCCCATATCACATATAGAGGAAGGAGGATCTGATAATCCTTGAACGTGTCGATGTCGCATCACAATTATTTCTATCTCATTCATCAAGAAGTAGAAATATAAGTAAATAACCCTTTCCACTAGACTTGAACTTCATAAGTTGTTACCGCTACACCCCAAGACACTCCTACCAATTTAGATACTAACATTAGGGGAACAGATGGAAAAACATAGAGGCCTACACAAGTTGGAACATGCTGGAACCTATTATAATTTTGACCCTTTTCTATGCCCGATGATCCTATGAGTTTGATGACCCAATCCTATGAGTTTGATGACCTGATGATCTTATGAGCTTTAATTGATCCTATCATTGAGGATCTCACTAATTAATATTCTCTTGGGGATCACTATGTCATCATGCTCACACCTAGAAGAGGAATTCAATTTTGTTGGTTCATTAGAAATGGTTACATCCCCACTATCACCACATCTATTTGGAAGGTTCATCACATAGGTAATACATGCATGAAATCGGTCTATTTACAAATTAACCATCTATCTAGGTGAGGACATCCAGTCAATTAGAATATCTCATTAAACCGTCAACATGCATAAGGCTAGATTTAAAATCATAACTAGTTTGGCTCATTAGTTATTGGAATTCACAATTAACATATGAGTATATATTCATTCCATTTTTGACTTATTTCAATAGCATCTTGGACCATGAAAAAACAACATCATTATCCACATGTTTTAGCAAGGTGCATCGTATCATAATCATCTCTATACATTTACCTAAGGAATGAAGGGTTCAAGTTATGATATGATATTTGTTCAATCCTCAACCATCAATAATCTAAGAAATCAACAATTTTACCATAGCCTGCAATCCTAACCTTCAACCCATCTACAATGGCCTTTAAATCTCCTTTTTGTTTATAAAAACACCCCTACCACGTATATCGAGATAAACCCTCTATGAACGAAGGAATTGATAGGTCTACTAACAACTACATATTTATATTCTATCTTTATAATCTTATATCCTTCAAGATAAGGAAATTGTAAGTCCTTGTAAGGATTAGATAAGTATGGATTATATATTTAAAAGGAGGTCAAACCCATCTATTTGGCCTTAAACCCATCTACGATGGCCTTTAAAGATTATTTTTGTTTATAAAAACACCCCTACCCAAGATGTATTACCCCTATTCCCCCCAACCTATAAATATAATTGTTTTTTGCTAAAATACTATGGATATACTGGTTATGTGTGGATTTTGATAATGATGAAATTTTGCTATAGAAGGTAATGTAAATATTCTGTTATTAAATAAAATGGAAATTGTTGCACAAATGTTGAAGGTTTTTCCAATGTAGATCATGATGCATGAGAGGGAATGGTAAGGGGAACCAATAATGGTTTAGATGACCCATAATAGGACAATACTCTATTGGAATTAAATTGATTAGACATAGAACAATCCTTTGTCCTAGAGAATTTAATTACTAGTCAAGACAATAGTTTGTTATAGAAATATTTGCCTCACCCCATGCAACTTGCTCAGAAGGCCTTTTCCATTTCCCTATGCAGAATTGAAGTCCCTTTTTGCAATTCCGAGAGCTAAATTTTTTATTTTTCCACATATACACGCCCTAATAACTATACAACATGCATATACGTAGGTTGCACCATTGCAACCTATGTACATCGGATTTTGTGCCAAAAATTAAAAATGGAGTTGGGTTTCCATGTCACGTCACGAGATCCATGATCATTGACCTTCCATAAATTAGAAACATTCTGATCATCCCTTCAGTTCCATTTGAAGGCTATAAATGGGCCATATCCAAGCTATGGAAAGAGGAGAATAATACAACTTTGAGAGAAAAGTTACTCTGGAGAAATTATTCACTTCATATTGGGTCTACATCCCTTTTTCCTTTCAAGTCTGAACACAATGTTCAGCCCCCAAGATCTTCCCTCTTTGGTAGAGAACCTCATTGTCTCTCTTATATGAGCTTGCCTTTGGTGGAGGATTGAAGTGGTGGATGCCCAACTGGAAGGGACTTAGTTTCTCTATTCTGAGATGTGCCGACATGGAAATTTTTCATTCATACACTTTTGTTGATCATATTTTAATAGAAATACTCTTTTCTCATCCAATTAATGTCTTGAAAATATTTGAATTGTTATTCCATGGGAATATTTGTTATGAATATTGATGGATTATGCTATTATATGTGCTAATTGTGTATATTATCACCATATTCTTGCATATCTTGGTTGTTGAGGACAAGTTGCAGGTGTATAACTTTGATTTGAATGCTCAATGATGGTCTTCTTCAAACATCCGGACGAGGTAGGATTTTTATCTTGTCTTGTTAGCATCTTTGTTTATATAGAAAACTTGAGACTAGAGTTAATTTCTGGAGTCATTCTATCTGTTGTGGTTTACCCCATGCCATAGAGTGATTTTCCTCATAGCAGAATTGGCGACCATACTAGGGATTGAATCTTCTTTTCATGGTTTTGAGTGCTTTTCTCCTTTGATTGCTCTCGGTTAGTTTGAGTTTTCTTGTCGTCTGATTGCTTGATATCCTATTTTCCTTTTGAATCTAAGTTTCTTGGACTTATCCTTAACTTGGAAGTGTTTTAATACATTTACATGCTATTTCCCTCAACAGACACGTACATATGCGAGTTGTCGTTCTATAGGGAGCCTACATACATTTTTTTCTCCTGAACAATCGCATACATCATCCTTGTTTGCATGATTGTTGAGTTTGGTGTTTTTCGAGTAAGTTTTGATGGTCGTTGAGTCTTCTTGGGTCTTTGTCATAATTGTTAAGTGCCTGTAGAGTGATAGGAAAACTTTCTTTGGTTGAATTTTCGAGCGGTTTTTCTTTCTCCTCATCTTTTTCAATGGTTGTCCTTGTATCTTAGGTTGGGTGTTTACTTCTTGATATCATGTTTGGTTTGTCTCTTTTTGCTTAGAGTAGGGTTTATATATCAAGTTGTTTTTCAGTCCTTGCATTTTCATTTCTTTATATTGAAAATACAAAAAACAAATACACATTTTGCATGTTGGCATTTGATCTTTTGGGTTCTTATTATTGATCTTGATACATGTATGGAAAGATTGCATCGTATTTGAAATTGTAGAGTTGAATTGAAAGTTGCATTTTTGAAAAGCTTATCATTTATGGAGAATTGAAGATAGGACTTTGCATTATATTCATATTCATTTATTTTACTTATTGAGTCATAACATCATCAGTTTCACGACCACATATTTTTAGTAAACAAAGACATTACAAGTAACATTGATAAATTTAAAATTGATTATAAACGATTTTATTTTTCAGGGTGCACAAACTGGCTTAAGATTTAGAGCCTTGGAATAGGATTTTGTGAGTAAACTTATCCAAGGCTATTAAACTCAACATATGTGTCTGACTAAGGGAGTGGTGAAATCCATTGTATAATTGGTGATGTCAGGAGGATCTACTCACACCGGAGTTAAGCATGAGGTCATACAAAGTTGGTTGCAGAGATATCCCTCCAATACCTTCTTAGCGTCAGATATATTTATGGAGATCGATTCGTATATGGGGGTCTTTCTAGTACCTTTACCTCTGTGAGAGGTAGTGATTTAGAGATTTCGAGATTTGTTACCCTGCCCATATGGTGAACCTGACTTATGACTGTTCTTTTTCACATTGGTTATATCATGGTGGCTTTAGTTGCTTGACATAGGTAGTCACATAGGTTGCTTGCAGGGGTTATTCTGCAGGTACCCTGAGTCAGATAAGGGTCAGACAAAACAAAACCTTTATGGAGGATTACTTCTCTGGGGGGATCTGACCGACTGCGTTGTTAAGCCCATGAGGGCCCTTATAATTGATTCTGACACCTTCTATCTTTTGAAGGGAGTCTCATGCCCCTCTTGGGTGAGGCATACCTACTCTAGTGAGGGAGGCCCCTTTTTAGCCACTGTATCTTGTTTGTGTGCATTTGGCATTTTTGTTTACTTTTGGTGTGCTCTTTGATTGTTAGTTGGCCTTAGGATTTTGTATTGTTTCGTGAGCCTTCATTTCTATGGTTAGTGGAGCCCCTGTGACTGCCTCAGTTAGCGCTACCTAGACCATGGTATTTTCTCATTCCATGGGGACAAATTCTTTTGTATTTCCTAGTGGTATGCATAATCATGATACTCAGTCAATACCTTGGGCCTCTAATCATTTTTATCTTGGTATGATGGACATGTCTTCACACTTTCCATCCTCTGTCTCGCCTTCTTATGTGAATCCTAGTTTTGGGTCCGAGGGCATGATGCCTCCTTATTCTCCATTTTTTTTTATGGGAGTCATATCCCTCAACCAACTCTCATGGAGTGAGGTTGGAATTTTCCTTCCCATGGATCCAATCCTAGATTCACTTTTCCAGGAGAAAAGTGCTCAAATAGGCGATAATTCTACTTATTACATCACGTCCATCTATCCTTCTTCTGCTATGTCAGTTCCTTTGAATGATTTTATTGTGGCAGACCTCCATCTGTCCTCCAGTGTTTCATCCAGAGGGAGTTAGTTTTATAGTATGAGCAACACCCTTCATGGAGTTCCTTCATCTGGGGGAAACATATATCCTCATCTGATCAATCCTTGTTATGTCTTCTTCTCTTCACGAGCGACTTCCTCGGTGACAATGCCCTTACAACCCTTTATGAATCATTTTGGAGGAGGATACTGTCCTACTAGACAGGGACATCGTGTATAACAGGACCCTTCCTAGCATGCAATTTCTCAAAACTAGTCTTACTTTGAACCTTTGTCTCAAATGTTGCAACTATCCACTGCAAGTCAAGTTGGGGGAACAACTCTAGTCAGTGCTAGTCACACTGCACATACATCACCAACCTCTGCTAGTCATGTTGGGGATTCATCACCAACATTTGTAAATCATGTTGAATATGAGCTAATAGCCTCTACAAGTCATGTTGAGAGCATACCTACATTCATACGATTGAGAAGCCTCAACATATAGGACGTAAGCCCAAGTTCCTTTGTAGGCTTTGCAAAGGAAATCACCTTACTCGTTTGTGCCCTAGTACTGTGGTGGTACAAGAGGTGTGATACTTTTTTAATAACCCCTTGGGTTCTGAGTCGTCTTTGGTTTCCCAACCTTCTTACCCTTCTTCAATGGAATAATTGGTCACGCCGATGCAATCTTCAGTCGATATTACTCTTCTCTTGGAGAGTGACAAGTCTAAGGAAGTGACAATGCTGATGCAATCTTTGGTCAATCCCACTCTTCTTTTGGAGGGTGATGCACCTTTTGACCATGTCCTTAGCATTTCTAGTTCTGTATCTTGGGAACAAGGGATCATTCCACTCTCTCTGAGTACGCTCCCTCCAATTCCTAGGGAGGTTTCCTTTGATTGGAATGATCTTGTGGAGCTTCAAATTCCTTCTTCAACACCCTTCTAGATAAGGGGCATTCTTCGATATATTGTAGACAAGGTAACCTATGAAAGTATTTTATCCTCCTCGACTTGGAAAGATTTGGGTTTTCCTAGATTTTTGTCAGCTATCTTTGAGTTGCTGACTTTCAACAGAAGTCCTACATGGGAACCTTGGCCTCCCCCATGATATTATGCTTAGAATAACATTATTGAGTCTTGTTTAATCTCTTTTCCGACTCTCCTAAAAAATAAAAAGATTGTCAAGTGAACTCTTCTCTTTCATGCTCATTAATTAAATTTTAAAGGATGTATATTTGGTGTAAGTTTAACCCTTTTTTCGGACCAAGTAAACTAATATCGAAAAAGGAATACTCTAGTCACTAGTAGCTACAAGAGTTCTCATGCGTATTGTTTTATACTTTTTTGGGCCTAGGGGACTAAATTAACAAAAACGGACATTCTTAGGAGTTAAGTTGTAATTTCATTTCATTCTCTTTCTTGCAGTATTGAGCCTATTGTCGGTTCTCACTTTCATATTATAATCCTATTATCTCAACAATTTTCACCATCAGCTAAGCAAAGCCTTGTTTATATCCTTTGCATCTTGACACCCTGTACCCTACGAGGAAACATTCCCCCGAGTTTCCACATCTTGCATGCACTTCCTTTCATTGAGTATAGGTATGTTCAACTTCTTTAACTAGTTGTTTAATCGCGACACTCGTTTCCTCCTTTGTATCATATCATTCATTTGTCTATGAAAAAAAAAAAAGACAGGCGGGAAAATAATATTATCTCATGTTGGCAGCAACCGTGTTTCCTTTGAAAAGAGCACAAACTTTTGAGTCCACTTGTCATCCAAATTTTGGGTTTAGCATGACCTTAGGAAGTTGAGCTCATTACTTAGAGTTTAATCCTTCGACTGGTTACTCTTCCAGTCCCTATGGAGAGTTTGATTGGTGCCTCCTGCATCAAAAAGTTTCATCATTGAGTCTATTCTTCTAGAGTCCTCCATATGTCTCATGCTCTTGTTCAAAGGATGTATTTCATCATGTGTCAACCATTTCTTAGAACTATTGAATTTTCATGTCGGTCATACCCTCAATGTGTCTTAGAGTTACATGAAGTTTTAGTACTACATGCACCCTAGTCCTACTTCCATTATAGGTAGGTAACCTTGAACCCAACAATCAACATCTCCTCATTGGTCATTGAATGGGGGGTTTCCCTTGTGTTCGATGGAAAGAAATATATTCGCACATTGGGATTTATGTAGTGTCTTGGATGCCATTAACCTTATTGGTGGTGTCCTTGCCTTTGTCGCCAATTTTCCTTATTGGCTGCTATTAGAGGGTCTTTTTCGTGCACTACTTGCATCTGGTGCATACAAAAGATGCATAGGGTCATTGGTTCATGAACATGTTCTTCATATGGGTTCCTCCAAATCATCAAGCTACTACTTTCTACCTCATGCTGAACGATGAGAGATGCCTTAATTATCTCATTTCAATGGGTCTCCTTCCATTGACTTCAACTCATCTATTATGTAAACGAGGCCTAGATTCCTATGAGTACCTAAAGGCTTGCATTCATTAGTGGCAGGTTCTCTCACCATCGATAGTTGGGAATACATCAATGTATGTTGATCGATGGATTCTTCAAGTGTTTGACCTCAACTTATTTATTCACACTTGTAAGAATGTACTCAATGCCTTGATACCTACTTTCATTATCGATAGTTTTTCTCGCGTTTGTTAACAATATACCTTAATGACCGGTAACCAAACAAAGTCTCATTGTGTTCGACCTCAACTCCTTTATTCACATGATGTAGACTTGCACCTTTGGCAGATCGTGTAGAAGACTTGAAGACATCAGTTTAGAGTCACAACTCTCCTAAGTTGTCGCTATCATTCATTGGACCAACAATTATATGAATTTAGTGATCGTGGGAGATCAGATTGTACTCCATTGTATACATATATCTTCAGATTGATTTTGAGAGTAGTTTTCACTAGGCCTTGTTCATGACTATGACAAACTATGACATGTATCCACCTTTTCATTTCCTATTCATGGCCATGAACAATTGTTTGGTATATTTCCACATGGATCTGCAGTGTAATTCAAATTGGAAGCCATGTGTACAAATTCATTATGGATTGTAATATTCTTATGAGAAACTAGTTCGCCCATCTGGGTCTCCATTACTCCACTTATGGGAATATTAATGTATTTCGACCATCGCATATACTCCTTTGAAATCACACATTAGGCGACATATGTTATAGCAAGATTTGCCTCACTCCATGCAACTTGCTCAGAAGGTGTTTTCCATTTCCCTATTCAGACTTGAAGTCCCTTTTTGCAATTCCTAGAGCTAAAATTTTTATTTTTGCACATATATGCGCCCTAACAACTATACAACATGCGTATACATAGGTTGCACTATTATAGCCTGTGTACATTAGGTTTTGTGCCCAAAATTAAAAATGGAGGCAGGTTTCCATGCCACGTCACGAGATCCATGATCCTTGACCTTCCATATACTATAAACATTTTGACTCGGCCCTTCAGTTCCATTTGAAGGCTATAAATGGGTCATATCCAAGCTGTGGAAAGAGGAGAAGAATTCAACTTTGAGAGAAAAGTTACTCTAGAGAAATTATTTAGTTCATATTGAGTTTGCATCCCTTTTTCCTTTTAATTCTGAACATAGTGTTCAACCTCCAAGCTCTTCCCTCTTTGATAGAGAACCTCGTTGTATCTCTTATATGAGATTTTCTTTGGTGGAGGATTGAAGTGGTGGAGGCCCAGCTGGAAGGGACTTATTTTCTGTTGATACTGAGAGGGGGGTGAATCAGTATCAAGTACAATTTAAAACCTTTTTCAACTTATACTTAAACCATTCAACTATATCCAATGATAAATGAACAATAGTATAAGAGTTACACTAATACACCACAATACACCATTCACAATATATGAGAAATAATCAATATTTATTGTTCAAGGGAAGTAATGACTTCCAAAGGTAGCTACAGCTTCCAAATGTAAAGGGAGGGATAAAAATCCAAGAGGAAGATACAATCCTCCAATATCAAGAGAGATTT
>ML779866.1:804744-820385 GCA_009831015.1 Picea engelmannii | reverse complement strand
AGGAAGAAAGACACTAGGGAACCATTGAGAGGACATTAGGTATAAAGATGCCCCAAACCCTAACTACAATGAATTTATTATTTATATCTGTTCTTGGACTTCTACTTGTACTGATAGAGGTATGAATCTTAGGATTAGGAATAATATCCTTTGACTATAATACTAATACTTTACTCATAATAGCTTATCTTGTACTTTGGATCAACAAAATTTATCCACTTGACTAATGATAAATATACAAATAAATATATCGGTAGGATAAAAGTTCATAGGAGAAGCAGGTGACGGATGGCAGGGATAAGTGAGGGAATGAGAGCCAGGAGAGAGCAAGAAAAATAGAGTGGATGTGGCCATGGAGGGTGAATTATGGAGCACCACTGAAGCATAATTGGAGTGAATTGGAGCATGATAATTGAAGAGCCTAGTTTTCATGCCAAAAGAGTGAACTCCTGCATGAGTTACACTGAAACAACAAGTGTTTGTTGTTGGTTTGTTGATATTTTTCCTAGTAGTAGTTTCCCTGAGTTATGAGCTGAGAGATTCTTAGTTTCTTATGCTAGAGAGAACTTGATAAATGAATGGCTCATTCATTGGGTTAGCCTTGATAAATGCATGGATGGTACATCCCTTGGGTTAACCTTGATAAAATAATGGTGCATTCCTTGGGTTGGACAGGTCAAGAGGAAGAGAGATGGTGGAAAAATCGTGATAGTTGTAGGAAAATATCAGTTGGGTTGAGAGATTTATGAGATGTAAGTGAACTTTGAGAGACTACCCTCTTTTTTAGATTTCTAGCCTCAACTCATGGGTGAATGGTTGTTGAGTTTTGGAACAGTCATTCTACGGTTGGGTGGAACGTCTGTCCCAAGTAGTCGATTGTACGATTCTTGTTTAAGATAAGTGTTTTACCTTGTGCTAAGCTATTTACATGTTTTATTGTTGTGCATGAATCTTGCATGAATGAAAATGTCTTATATGCTATTGTAATGAATGAATTAGTTGTATCTCATGCTGATTATTAGTATGCTTCATATGCATAAGTTTTATGGTTATTACCATAGCTAAATCTATTATAAATTGTAGTTGTTGGCTATGAGAAAATGGATAACTGTAAAAGAATGGTTTTAATCAGCATAAGTTCATGCTATATGTATTCCACACGTATTGTTCCCTAGCTGGAGGCTAGGTACATTACTAAAATGGTATCAGAGCTGATAAAGATAAAGATATGGGTACATTACAAAGTGGTATCAATGGCCAATTTTCCACATTGAGCCTGGATGGGCCAATTAGTGGATTGTAGAAGTGAAAATTATAGACTATGCAAGAAATTTTTTTGACAAGATGTAGGAAAAAGGATGTTTGAAATTTGTTTGTTGAGTTACGACAGTAAAATTGAGAGGAATTTCAAGGGAAATGTGAATATTTGAGCCCCTTTGGAAATTTTGAACATAAGCAAATCGAGAAAAAATGGGTATCTTTCCATACGCTAATGTCAACATGACGTGGGGGGGGGGGGAATGTGTTAGCTGACATGGTGACAAATGACGTGTGTTTCCACAGTGGCATATACACAAATATTTTTTTTTTTATAAAAATGGCTAAGTGTTGAGACTTTCAGACGATCTTGTGAAAGACAAGTTACAAGATTATGAGTCCGTAAGTCTGCAAGTATGCAAGTCTGAAGAAGTAGAAAAACAACTAAGTGTTGAGACTTTCAGATGGAATTATGAAAGACAAGTTACAATATTGTGAGTTCATAAGTCCACGAGTTTGCGAGTCCAAAGAAATGGAAAAATGACTAAATGTCGATATTTTCCAGACTTAGTGTTGGGACCTATTATGAGTCTATGAGTCCGCGAGTCCAAAGAAGTGGAAAAATGACTAAGTGTCAAGACTTTTTGGACTTATTATGAGTTAGTGAATCCACAATTCTATGACTAAGTGTTGTGACTTATTATGAGTTAGTGAATCCACGATTCTACAAATTTGTGAGTCTGAACAAGTAGGAAAATGAATAAGTGTCAAGGTTTTTTGGACTTAGTCTTGGGACTTATTATGCATCTGTGAGTTTGCAAGTCTGTGAGTCCTCAAAGGTAAAAGCAACTAAAGTTGGGAGTTATGAAAGGAAAAAATATGCTTTGGTGAGTCTGGAAGTCCGTGATTCTATGACTCCGGATAGATGGAAAACTAATCTAAGTGTTGAGACTTTTCAAATGGACTTATGAAAGGAAGAATTATGATTTTGTGAGTTCTCATGTCTACGAGTCCATGAGTCCGTAAGTCCGAATAGATGGAAAAATAATCTAAGTGTTGAAACTTTTCGGGAAAACTTATGAAAGAAAGAATTATGATATAGTATGGGAACACAATTATACATAATTTCATGGATCTTATTAATTATTTTAGCCTAACAATTTTTTTTGGCTACAAATCTTTCAGAATTAGAGGTACAAAAACAAACTTTAAGTTCCTATCTGAGGACTAAAGTCATGGAAGATTATCAAGGGTATTACAACCATGGGGAAGATCTCAGAGGTCTGCATATTAGCATGGTGAATGCTAAGAACGAGTCAAATGGAAGAAGAGATAGGTAAGAGCCTGTCACTATGAGAAGTCTTCATAGGGAAGTGAAAAGCTATAGGGATGATAATAAAAGGATTATGAAGGCTCAGGAAGAGATACTTCAGAGATTGAACATGTTTCATAAGAAAGTTAACAAATATTTTGGCACCAATCAAGTAGCTAACACTAGATAAGTATCAGCATCGAGATCCTATAGCAAAAGGGATGATCATGGAAATGATAGGAATTCAAGAAGCATGAGTAGGTTCCATCATTCTCCAAGGAAGTCCACTAGAAGAAATCATTCAAGTTCAAGATCAGGAAGCAACCCAAGTTTCCCTCATGTTCAGAGGAAAAGAAGAAGGCCTGAGGTAGATATCTTGCAAGGTGAACTCAGGAAAATAAAGCCACCTACTTTCAATGGTGAGCACGGGAAAGGACAAGAGGCAAAGGCTTGGATTTTGGAAATGAAGAAATATTTCCAACTGCATGAATAACCATCCCAGGCAGAAGCTAGGATTTCCACCTACCACTTGCAAGGAAAGGAAGACATGTGGTGGGATCAACTTAAGAAATCCAAGAACCTCGATGAGAAGAGAATCTCATGGAGGTAGTTCAAAGGATATTTCCAAGAGAAATATTTCTCCGAGCATTACGATGAGAGAAAGATGAAAGAGTTCTTTGAAATCAAGTTGGGAACCATGATAATGGAGGAATATGAGAATAGGTTCTTTGAATTGTTGAAGTATGTTGACTTCATTAAGGATGAGAAGGTTAAAATCCAAAGGTTTCTGAGTGGGATACCCTCCTATAGTGACAAGATTCAATATGACAACCCCAAGCCCTTGTAGGAAACCATAAGGAGAGAAAGGAACTTATATGAGCAAAGAAAAGGAAGTCCATTGTTATAAAAGACTTGGAATGATAGGATGAAAGAGAAAAATGATCAAAGGTAGAAATTGTTTAAGCCACCCTTTTTAAAAAATAACTCCCAAGCAAGTTAGCAAGGCCAAGCAACCCAAAATGATCAAAATAATGCAGATTCATTTGGGAAAAGGCCAAGGAAGCAACATGTTTGATGTTGGGGATGTGAAGGGAATCACTTATATAGGGATTTCCCTTATAAAGGATAAAGAATGAGGACTGTACACAACATTCAGGAGGCTGGAACAATGCAAGACATGGGAAAAACTATGCCAAGGATTTATGCAACCTTGGACAATAAGAAGGAAAAATATCAATTCCTGATGATCAAAGTGGAAGGTAAGATTGACAAACATCCCATAGAAATTTTAATTGATTCTGGAGCTATCCATAGTTACATAAATGATAAAATTGTTGGAATATTTCACTTGAAAATAAGTAAGCATACAAAATCTTGGTTAGTTCAGTTATCCACGGGGGCTAAGAGAAAGATTAATGAGTTGGTTAAAGATTGTCAAATATACATGAATGGAATCAACATGAAGGTGATGTCAATATCATACCATTGGGTTCATATGACTATCTAATTGGCATGGATTAGTTGGAAAATAATCATGTTATCCTAAACTGTTACAACAAGACAATCACATGTCTCAACAAGGAAGGGAAACAAGGCAAGATTCAAGGAATTCCAAGAGCTATAGTTGTTAGAGAGATTTCAGCTATGAAGTTGAATAAGATCTTCAGGAAGGGATGTTGGGTGTTTGCAACCCATATTTTAAAACCCCAAGACCGATCCCCAATTGTAAATGTGAATATGTTTTATAGGCTGGTGAGCCAGGTTATTATAAGCCAGAAGGCTTATGCGAATATTAGGCCAGAGAGCCTAGATGCTAGAGGCCAGTGAGCCTATTTTTGTATATGTAATCACACATATCCTTAATAAAATACATCCTTGCATGTAGAACGACCATGATAAAAGAGTACGGGGGACCAAACTCCACTAGGAAGGGAAAGGGGGGTAAGAGCCAAGGAAAGGGGATAAGCTAGAAGGCTTATCTCTAAGGGAATATTATATTATTATTCCTAAAGTCTAAGGCATGGATAAATATTATGATAACCTAAGTTATTATGAGAAAGAGAAATGAAATACAAGTGGAGAGAAATGATCTCATGGAGGGCCATGTGTCATCAAGGGAACATGCAAATAAATGTGGGGAAATTAATCCATTTCAGGGCACTCAGCCATTCTCCCAAGTCATCCTCACATTTTCACGATTGACCATTGTTTTACCTCGTCCTGGCTTGTGAATCCATCATCCATCACACACTCCTAAAGAAATACATTGTACTTTCCCTATCACTGGTAGCAAACCCGTATCGTACCCGAGCCAATACAGTTCCTTAACTATTTTCTGTTGCTTCCATCTCTATTCCTAGCCTGAGTGTGGTCGTTTCCATCACCTATTCCATACCCATTGTCTATTTTTGTTTCCACCTGAGCCTGTACCTAGTTCATTTAAGAGTTGGATTAAAGAGTCAGGTTGTCAGGCCAACAGATTGAAGAGGCGGGTTGTCAGGCCCGTGAGAAACTCTCTCTAGGTGAGATAATTGTCGAGGAATTGATTTTTGGAGGAAGCCCAACTGCAACTATAGAGCTCCGAGACTTTCTATCTGGCCTGTTGTTGAAGCCCTAGAAGGGAATTAGGGAAGACGAAGGACTATTGAGCAGAGAAGGGTGACACTTCCTGGGGTGGGACATGCATGTGGGGAATGAGAGGCTGCAATATGTTGGCTTGAGTTGGCACCTGTAATAGAATCCTTCCTGTTGATTGTGTACCCTCAACCTATATAGGAATCCCTTTAACTGGGTGGAGTTTAGTCCCAGCTCAGGGGTGACCCACTGCTGAGAGCTTTGAGCAGTACGGTCTAAGGCTGGGAGGTTCGTGGAAGGTTTGCACATAGTTGGTGTTCTTCTCTAAAAGATAAGTATCAATTGTGTGGTTATTTACTTGTTTTGTATTTATACATGTGTCTTTACTTTATGGGTTAGCCTGTGTATGCTGCATGCATATGTTTACTTTTATTTCTACATGAATCTGTGTATATGCAGAATATATCTGTCTGTTTATATATATATATATATATATATATGAACTTATTGTTTTTAAGTGGCATGACCCAGCTTGGGTGGCTTGCTACGCTACAATATGGTATTAGAGCTCCAATTTTCAACAGTGAGCCTAGATGGGCCGAGCAAGATGAAATTGAAGTGAAATTTCATAGAGTTTTAGAGTTATAGTGCACCCTTGGGAGTCAGGAGGGCGTTGAGAGCACACCTTAACTGTGTTTGAAATCTCAAGAGGTGTAACAGTTCGAGAAACCAAAACAACCATTGGATTTGGCCAAGATTATATCTAGGACGTTGGATATGTTCGAGAGAAGACATATCCCTTGCAGTCGTCGGATCTAGAGAAGGTGCATGTTCGTTAAGCACCAAAGTCCTTCAGAATTCGCTACTCCGACAATTTTTCATTGTTTGTTGAAAGGGAGGCAAACTCCTTGAAGTTCCGAAGTCCCAAAATCCAGAGAAGATCATGACCGTTCGTCTCTGAGGACACATGTCAACAGATTAGCATGTGTCTAAAAGTTCGACACTCCAGAGAAAGGGAGTGATTGTTGCACAGAGTAGGGAAGGTTCTGAAGTCCCAAAGTCTGGAGCCAATCCAGACCGTTCATGTTTAGGGACATGTGTCTGGAGATTAGCAAGTCTGGAAGTTTGACGTTCGGGAGAGATGTAGAGTTATGTGGAGAAGTATTTCGAAGCTCAAAGTCCCGAAGCACTAGAGAACACCTATTTGAGAGTTCAGAAATTTGGCGTTCGACAGTTCAGGAGTTTTAATGTAAGTGGAAGAAGAAACCTATGAAGCCCTAAGTTTTGAAGCTCTGAAGCCTCGAAGCTCCAGTTAGCGTATGTTTAGAAATTCAACGTTTGAGTGCTTTTGAGTGTTATAATGTGAAGTATTCCGAAGCCTGAAACTCTAAAGCACCAAAGTATTAAAGCTCCAGAGAGAGGCGGTTCAGGGAGTTCACCAAGTTGGCATTCGGGGGTAATGTTGTGTTGTGTTATAAAATCCTCTGAATCTTAGAGTCTCGAAGCTCCTATCAACCATTGATCTCATCCAAGAGCGTGGACCGTTGATTCTTGAAACCTTTGGGGGTTTTCCAGTCTGATGTTCAAAGGAATTGAAGTTTTGTGCTATAATATCCTCTGAAGCCCGGAGTACCAAAGTCCTAGAGCACTAGAGTCACGTGGCATAATGACATCATGTAGGGTGACGTGGACCCACTTATGTGTGCCACATGCCAACTTGATTCATGCCTTTTACAGAAATTATGTGCCAATTGGAACTTGACATGTGTCACTCGTCGATTGGGCCATGTGTCATCTCCATATTTTGAACCGTATCACCCCTAGAGCATAGTGCTAAGAAGACCCAGACAGTTTGGGAGTTCGACGTTCGAGAGTTTTTAGGTGCGATGTTGTAAAAACCTCTGAAGTGCGAAGCTTTGGAGAGCTTCTCCAAGACTTCCCCAGTTCTACATTTGGGAGAAATAAGGTGTAATATATAAAGAACTCCCAAAGATTCAAAGCAGCGGAGCCCCAAATATGTACCGTGCAAGATTTCTCCAGTTCGACGTTAAGGAGAAATAAGGCGTGAGGTAGTAAGAACCTCCAATGCCTGAAGTACCGGAACACCGAAATAATGAAGGACCGAAGTGCCACTCTGAGAGTTCACCAGTTCAATTTTCGATGGAAATAAGGTGTTAAGTTAGAGGATCACCCAAAGTTCCGAAGTACATGAGCCCCTAAGCTCCGAAGAAGCATCTGTTCGGAAGTTCGCCAATTCAACACTAAGGGGAAATGAAGGGTGAAGAAGGTGAAACCTCCAGAGCCCAAAGTTCCAGAGCCCCGAAGTCCCAAAGCCCCATATAAGTTCCATATGAAAAGGAACCTGGTTCTATCCCACAGTCACATGAGTTTTGGTCTAAAATAAAGGGGGCTAATGCCCAAACATGATTTTGAAGAAAGAAAAGGGCTTAGAGAAAGAGTCTACATATTTATGAAATGTACGGACTTGCAATTGAGGGAATTTACATAAGCCTATAATCCTAAATACAGGATTCAACATGAGTTCAAGAGGTAATTCAACTCCAAAAGAAGATAACTTTTACAAGGATTGGCCTCACAGAAAAGACATTTTTTAAATATCCATAACTTCCTGCTCAAGACTCAGAATTGAGCAAGAGAGAAGTCATTGGAAAGATATTGGACAATAGAATATAACTGTTCACCCATAAAATCCCCTTTTTTGGATTGGTCAAACCCTAATTATATTATGCAAATTAATAGGTCATCCCCTAGGCCTAATTAAAGTGGTTTTAACCACTAAAAAGACAAGTTGGCCCTGCCCAGTGAAGAGGCACCTTTCCAACGCCTACCAGCTAGTATAAATAAAGGAGGCTAGTGCCTCATTCACTCACCCACTCATCAAGTGCGCAAGTTTGGTATCTGCAATTGGGAGAAGAAGGAAGAGAGAGGCACATTTCTCAATGTTGGATATTCTCTAGTGTTTTGGTTTATTGTGTTGGCATTGTATTGGCTATATATATTAAGGAAGTTTTGTTGGGTTTTCTCCTCCATGAGGGTCTCCCAAGATAAATGTTGTGTATCTTGTGATTTTGTTTCTCTCAGTGATCCTACCTATGCTATTGTTATCTAGTAAATTGAAAATAAACCTAATAATATCTCAAAACTTAACATGGTTTCATATATAAGATGAAGAGAGCACCTTTCACTGGATAAGAAAAAACGTTATTGTTGTCATACAAGAAAATTAGGGCTTTTTGTTGGAGAGGAATTTTTTTCCTAAAAACCATATAGAAAATCTTTCCCTACCCTAGCAAATCTTTTGGTATCTTGAGCGCACCTTTTCAGTGGATAGAGCCTCCAAAAATTCAAACCCTAGTTTTTGACTGGTACCAGAAAACCAGTAGTACTAGAAAACCAAAAAAACCAGAAAACCATAACTAGTACAAGAACTACGAGTCTAGATTTCTGCAAGCTCAGTTTCAAGGGGTAAATTTTGGATTTTCAAAAATCTGACGAAACCAGATTACTCGCCTCATCTCTGCGCATCTAGCCTTTGGATCAGAATTTCAAAATTTGAAGTTTGAAAAATTAGGGTTTTCTCATTGAAGTACCAGTTGTAGTTATAGCTACAGTTCCAGTTGCAGTGAAAGATTTTGTAAAGTGTTGGCCAACCTTAAATTTGAAACACCTATGAAGTTTTGCATGTTTTTTTACCTATCACCACTGCTACCGGATGGTACCACCACCCGCCGATACTATCAGAGGTATGTACTTACATATGTTTCAACTATATTATTCTAAGGGGTACTTGCAGGAGAAAGGATCTCCTATCATATCACCAGAAGGATCTCAGATCCAACATACTCAAAAGACTAATGAAACCCATGTTTGATTATTCTGATATGCATCTATTTTTTATGACATTACTTTTATCTAGGTTCCATGTTGAAGTTATGACCATCATACTAACCTTTGATAAAAAATTAAAGTAATGGTATTATATGGATTAAAGTTGAGATCATAGAGTTTATTCTCTAACCCAACTATCTGTCAAGATAGCATATTGAATTAGTACAGAAGTCAGGTCGAATAAAGCACTTGTAATGTTGAGTGAAGGAGACTTGGAAGAAAAAAAAACATTCTTGAGGGAAAGACTCCAGGTTCCAGGTTTGATTAATTAAGTTGATAAGATTCAAAGTTGCACATGACAAGTTGATAGATACCCCTTTACAAGTAAACACTATAGTTGAGGTAGCAGTCTTTGAAAAGTATTATACTTGGTAGCATGTGAGCATATTGAGATAAATGCTTAATGTAATCATTTTCGAGATACAACTAACATCTCCTCTAGGAGAAACTTCTTGTGTTGGTTCCAGGTTACCATGGATGAATGTTTGATCACAACACTAGAAGAGTGTTGATCTCATTTCGTATTGTATTTCTTACTTTTGATCTTTTTTTCAGACAGTTCACAAGTGATAGCTCTAAAGGAGCTACTGTGATGATTATTCATGCTATTGTTTTTTTACTATTATCAAAAGAGTATTATTCTTGATTGTTGTTTTGTTGACCGTGTTCCAGGTCACAGGTGATAACCTTGAGGAAGATATTGTGAAGGTTGTAGAAGGCAACAAATTAGATGAGACATGAAGCAAACTATGTACCTGACTATCTACATTCATGTACCAAATAAGATGAAGAAAAAGCTATCATTTGAGATCTAGAGTATCTCATATGGAGATTGATTGTAAGGAGCAGAAGGATCCAAAGATGACAGAACATTAGAACAAGAACTCACAGTAGACTTGTTCAAAGGATAATGAAGCCACCTTGACAGGAAGAAAAATTCACTTAAATTCTGACTCATCTTTTCATATTTAGACTTGGTATTCAACACCAAGTATACCACATAATAGATGTTGAAGTCCCTATAGAATTAGAAGAAATTGAGAGTAAGCATGATCTCAGAAAGCATTGGATGAAGAGACAACTTCCAAGACTGGGAGACAGATGCCATGAGAATACTAGATCATAGCTTAAAAAATATCTAGGAGACATGAAATCTCCTGGGAAGATTCCCTTGTCTCAGTGACAAAGAAGGAAGCCACTCAGAAAGACTAGGATATGGATTTTTCCATGAGACTAAAAGAGAAGTCAATATTGACTTCCAAGATTGATCTAATAGATCAAGCATGTTGCAGATGCACAAATCCTGATGTGTGTCCAAAGGATTCTCCCAACAAGAGGGAGAAGACAATGACAAGACACTTACTCCAGTAATTGAAGAAATAGTTCCAGTGTTCATGAAGACAACCATAACAACCATGATTCATATATATATGCAGGGGGAGAAATCCCCATATTTAAAATTGAGTGGAAGTTGGTGCAGTACATTAGTTGGGTCATGGAGACACGACTACAATAAAAGATAGAGTTACCTCCATGAAATAAGAATAGCTACCTTCAATATCAGTTATCGAGCCACTCTTAGTTTCAGATGAAGTTTTTGCCATGATGGAGTAGAGGAGTTACTCTCAGATTTCAAAAGTCACAATGAGAATGAAGCAACCATTCTCAGCTTTAGAGAAGTTACAGGTGCAGAGTCCCAGTTCCAGAAGGAACAGTTGCAGAAAGAGGAGAGGACATACTCTTAGGCAGTGAGACATATAGTGCTTTGCAGAGAGCACATAGATCTAGCACATGATTGTGCATATTGAGTTGCAACTAATAAAGTGTACCCGATTGGTACAATGTAGTGTAAAAATTTGGTTTGAAGTTGAAGATAGAAAGACTCAGTTCTCCAGGTTGAAGACGACTATGTATAGGTTCAAGCAAGCTCCTAGAGATTGATATGTCAGAATTGATAGTTTCCTAACGAGCTTGGGATTTACCAAGAGTAAATCTGATTATAACCTTTACCTCAAGGTTATGAATGATGAGCCAGTGATGTTTCTACTATATGTAGATGATGTATTCTTGAAAAGATGAAGAAAATCTCATCACAGATTGCAGAAGAAGCCTGCTACAAAGTTTGATGAAATACCTAATGCATTATTACTTAGGTCTCAAAGTTTGGCAAAGCCCATAGAAGATCTTCCTTAACCAAGGGAAGTATGCAGTTGAAATACTGAAGAGGTTTGATATGTTGGAGTGTAAATCCATGAACACACCCATGGATACTAAGTTGAAGCTCCTGGTAGATACTTCATCAGAATTGGTTGATGCTACAGTGTACAGACAAATCATTGGATCGTTGATGTATCTGATGAATACTAGGCCAAATATATGTTTTGTTGTGAACACCTTGAGTCAATTCCTAGTAGAGCCCATAAGTGTTCACCTGGTTTGCTGCAAAACATGTGATGAGGTACCTTAAGGGTACGTTAGATTTTGATCTCAGCTATAATGGAGATCATGACTTTAGACTGAGTGGATATACTGATTCAGATTGGGCTTGAAGTGTCTCTGACAGAAAGAGCACCTCAGGATGTTTTTCAGTCTGGGGTCAACCATGATCTCATGGCAGAGTAGGAAGCAATCAAGTATTGCTCTCAACGCGGTAGAAGCATAATACATTGTTTCATGTTCTGCCAGTTGTGAATCCATATGGATTCAAAAGTTTTTGACATGTCTATTTTATCTGGAGATGGAAGCCACCATGATACTATGTGATAACCATAGTTGTATAAATATGATGAGTCGAAGCACATAGAGATCCGATATCACTTCATTCATGATATGGTGCAGAGAGGAGCCATAAAGCTCCATTATGTTGGCACATATGAACAAGTTGTTGATGTGTTGACCAAACCTTTGTCTCATGTAAATCTTAAGCACTTTCGAGACAATCTTGGTGTAGTCCAAAAGGACCTCCCTCAAATGGGGGAGTAGTGTTGATACAATCCTAGTGATGAATATTTCCATCTTCATGTTGATTTTGTTGTGATGCCAACCTTATGCTGAAGATTTCCAGCTTTGTGTTGATGTTGTTGTGATGCTAGGCTAGTGATGAAGATTTCCAGCTTCGTGCTAATGTTGATGTGATGTCAGCCTTGTGTTGAATATTTCCATCTTCGTGCTAATGTTTATGTGATTCCAACCTTGTGCTGAATATTTCCAGCTTCATGCTGATGTTGAGATGCCAACCTAAAGCTGAAGATTTCCAACTTCATGCTGATGTTGTTGAGATGCCAACTTTGTGTTGAATATTTCCATATTTGTGTTGATGTTGTTGAGATGCCAACTTTTTGCTGAAGATTTCCATCCTAGTGTTGATGTTGATGATGCTCCAGTCTTCGTGTTGTGATGTTGTTGTTGCCGATGTTGTATCAACCTTGTGTTGTTATTGATGATGATGATGTATTAGTGTTATACTAATCTATGTTGATGCAATTCCAACTCCTTACTATGGATGATGATATTGATGATAAGAAAAACGTCCGATGATTTATAGATATGCTAGTCAACATTCCAGATGTTGTTGATGGTGTTTCCCTCTCTCTCTCCTGATGATGTTGTAGAATACCCTTCTTGTTAAGGGGGAGTGTTGAAATATTGTAACTGCAAAGAGTATTCTATTTATTATTGAGTTATTATTCATCATATCAATCCCCTTTTGTGGATTGATCATGTCGGGCTTTGTACTTGACCTAATCCCCTTTTGCGGATTGGTCAAACCCTAATTATATTATGAAAATTAAGAAATCGGCCCCAGGACTAATTAAAGTGGATTTAACCACTAAGAAGACAAGTCCCCCCCCCCAATGAAGATACACCTTTCCAGCGCATGCCATCTAGTATAAATAAATGAGTCTAGCACCTCATTCACTCACTCACTCATTCACTAATCAAGTGCGCAAGTTTGGTAGTTGCAGTTGGGAGAAGAAGGAAGAGAGAGGCACATTGCTCAGTGTTGGATATTCTCTAGTGTTTTGGTTTATTGTCTTGGCATTGTATTGGCTATCTATATTAATGAAGTTTTGTTGGGTTTTCTCCCCCATGAAGGTTTCCCAGGATAAATGTTGTGTATCTTGTGATTTTGTTTCTCTCAATGATCCTACCTATGCTATTGTTATCTAGTAAATTGAAAAGAAACCTAATAATAGCTCAAAACTTAATAGGTGGAACAAATTAAAGAGAAAAATGTTACTTGGAAGGAATTCAAGAAGTATTTTGAAAGAAATATTTGACTAAGAGATATTATGACAAGAAAATGAAAGATTTCTTTGAACTGAAGCTCAAGATTATGACCATAGACGAATATCAAAGAAGGTATTTAGAATTGTTGAAGTATGTTTCTTTCATCAAGGATGAGACAATTAAGATTCAAAGGTATTTGAGTGGGCTTCCATCATTCAACAGTGACAAGATACAATATGATGATCCCAAAACATTGGAGGATACCATAAGGTGAGTTAAATGTCTATATGATCATCATAAATCAAGGCCAACTTTCCAAAAATCTTGGGAAGACAAGAAGAAATATAAGATGGAACATAGGAAGAAGGGAACTAAGCCACCATTCTTCATAAATAATCCTCAGGGAAAACCGTCTTATAGAGAGTCCAAAACAATGGAGACAGGGGGAAAAGGCTAAGGAATCCACCTATTGAATGTTGGGGCTCTAAAGGAGATCATATGTTTAGAGATTGTCCTCGTAGAGGTGAAAAAGCGAGAACTGTTCACAATGTACAGAAAGATGAAATAGTGGAAGACATGGGAAAAAATGTACCAAGGATCTATGCATACTTGGAAAACAAGCAAGCAGAGTTTCAGTCACATATGATTGAAGTGGAAGGTATGATCAACAACCAAACCATTTCTATTTTAATTGATTCAAGAGCTAGTCATAGTTATATATATCCTAATATGGTGGAAATATTGCATTTTCCAAGAAGCAAGCATGGAAAATATTGGTTGGTGCAACTAGCTACCGGAGACAAAAGAAAAGTTAATGAGATGGTAAAGTCATGTCCAATGGACATGAATGGACTGAACACTAGTGAAGATTTGAATATATTTCCTTTAGGTTCCTATGACCGTTTGATTGGGATGGATTGGTTGGACCAACACCATCTTATCCTAGAATGCCATAACATGACATTTGCTTGCTTAGATGGGGAAGGGAACCTAAGGACAATACATGGAATTACCATGGAAATAGCTATCAGATGAATCTCAACAATGCAGCTGAAGAAGTGTTACAGAAAAGGGTGTCAAATATTTGCAGCTCATATGGAAGAGACACCTAAAGATAAGGTGTCAAATATTGAATATTATGTAGTCCTAAAAGAATTTGATGATGTATTTAAAGAAATACCAGGATGACCCCCTAAAAGAGACATTGATTTCTCCATAAATTTGATGCTTGGAGCAGCTCCAATATCCAAGAATCCTTACAGGACGAGTACACTAGAACTAAAGGAGTTACAAATGCAGCTTGAAGAGCTTCTGAAGAAGGGGTATATATGCTCAAGTATGTCATCTTGGGGTGCCCCAATTTTATTTGTGAATAAAAAGGATGGAACCTTGAGACTTTGCATGGACTTCAGGAAGTTTAACAAGGTAACTGTGAAGAATACGTATCCTTTTCAAAGGACCGATGACCTCTTTGATAAGCTGAAGAATGAAAAAATATTCTCCAAGGTTGATCTCAGGTCAGGTTATCATCAAGTAAGAATCAAGGAACAAGACATCAACAAGACTACTTTCATAAAGAGGTATGGCCATTATGAATTCACAGTGGTGCCATTTAGGTTATCAAATGCACCAATTGTTTTTATGTGTTTAATGAATGGCATTTTCAGAGAATACCCAGATAAGTTTGTCATTGTATTTTTGGATGACATTCTTATATATTCCAAGTTGGATGAAGAGCATGAACAACACTTGAGGTTGGTACTACAAGAATTAAGGGAGCATCAATCATATGTCGAATTGAGCAAGTGTTCATTTTATCAGAAGCAAATCCATTATCTAGGACATATCATCTTAGAATAAGACATAGCTGTGGATCCAGAAAAGATTGAGGCCATTAGAGGATGGTCAACATGTAAGAATGTGATAGATGTCAAATCATTGATGGGCCTAGTAGGCTACTACAAAATATTTATTGAAGGATTCTCAAGGATTGCACACTTTGTTGGTTGTGGAGCCTGATTATCTTCCTGATTCAGAGGTCCTTGCTTTCAGCCGTGTTTATACCCCATGAAGTATTTACACCCCAGAAGTATGTACACTCTTCCACGTGGGGGAGTGCAGAGGGGGGGTACCCCTCTGCGGGGTCCGGGGGGTCCATCCCCCCAGCTGGGGGGTCTGGGGGCAAGCGGGCCCCCAGCGGGGGTTCGGGGGCGAAACCCCCGAAGGAAAAATTGCCTTGTAAAAGTATATTGTAATTTCATTGTAAATCTGGACCGTTCATTATAAGGTCGCAGATCTAACGGTAGAGATTATGTTAGGGTTTTTTGCCCTAGAAGGCAACCCTCTTTTATGAGGGAAA
>ML779866.1:788726-804694 GCA_009831015.1 Picea engelmannii | reverse complement strand
GAAGAGTGACTCAAATGGATCCCCCAATTCTAAGTCGTTCAGCGCTACGAAAATAACAGGAACCGATTAGAAACAATGTAACTGCTACAGTGATCCAACCTACATCATCCTATAGCAGCTACAACTCGACTGGATCCTCCAATTTCGAGCCATTCTAACATAGTAAACAGAGATGAAAAAGAAGATGACATCCATAAAGTAAGAAGTCTCAAATTCCTTCTACATTAACTAGAGTGACCAACGCTTCATCAAAACTTTACAATCGGGAGCTTTGCTCAACCATCGATCCTTCCAAAATACAAAAAATGAGCCTATATACTCAGGAGAATTCTCCTAACAGAGGCATGTTCAGTCATCCAAGGCATGGTGTCCCTTCAGCCAAATTTGGACGGATAACTTTCGTCATACGCCACCTTAACTGCGCATGACTTCTGCAGGGGAGATGGTTGCGACATTAAAGGCCAACATGTCGTGCGTATACTTCCTCTGATCAGATGAGGACCAGCCATGAACCTTTTGGAGAAAAATCAGCATGCAGGACCGTCTCGGGCAGGTTGTTTGTCGGAGCCCCCATAGCTTGCATTCAATAAGTGAGTTGAGGTTTCAGCTACCTCTTCTCATCTTTATTTAATTCTTTAGTGAGGACCAGGATCGAAACCAGGCCGAACCGGTCTTGGCGGACGCAGTATTTTCCTCTGTGGCAAAACCCGATCTTTTGGCGCCTTTGCATAACTCCTTTCCCTTCTCAAGTGACTGCGGGCTGTGGCCCCACGCTTATTTCCAAGGTGCTTTCGGCATTCATGAATGGGAAGGGGCCAATTCTTGCTGCTCGAAATCGCGATGAGTGATATGCCGAGACGGCTTAATCTGGCGCAACATGTCCCTCTAGATCTGACGACCCTTAATTCTCCCGACAATACTGTGGGCCCGGGTCTGGGACTCTCCCGGCACCTCGCGCATCGGGATATAACAGAGCTTCTCTTTGCGCCTTGGAGTCGCGATGGGCGAAACGCCGAGATGGCTCAGTTTTCCACCAAGTGTCCCCTTTGGATGGATGACTGAAAATGTTTTGTGATACCGCGGGCCCCACTTTTGGCGCTATCAGGGTTCAGGGTTTCGGGATGTAGAACAAGATAAAATCCTCACCCCTTGAACTTTCGAATGCCGAATCGCCGACGCGACTAGATCTCGCGCCACGTGTCTTCAGATGCATGGATGCCATCTTTTCTTTATGCAATATAGGCGCTATCCATCGCGCCTACCCTTGGCGCAACTTCACTGTCTGCGAGTTCCCGCCAACCGCTGATCTTCTCACATGGACGGATCCAGACTGTTGACACCATAATTTTTCCTGCTCGCTTGATTTCAAGTCCAAAAAGGACTTCTTCCCTGCGCTGCGCTTGGGCGCTCTTCGTGCAACCTGCAGACCTGGATATCCCGATGCCGAAGAAAAGAAATGTTGCTAACATTAGGCTCCATGGGGGATAGAGTCGTCCCTGTGATGGTCTAAGGACTCATTTTGCAGTTTCAATGCCTTGTTGCTGGGCTATGGAGTCAGGCTCAAAACATCCCGCTGCTGAAAATACAAGCCGAAAAATAAAAGCAACAAAATAAAGATACATGCTCAAAGGAGCTTATTTATATACAATCCTAAACTAATAAAACACTTTACATGGGGTTAGGTGAAAGCAGATTTCCACCATAGCCATTCAAGCAACTTCCTGGATAGAAGCTCCTTCCTTCTGTCAATGATCATCAGCAGATGGTGTAGCCGTGACAGCAGAAGGGTTACATTCTTCAACTCCTCCTTACAGGCTGGAGTTGAGATGAAATAGGGCGGCTCCAAGGCATAGGGGAAATGCCACTCCATGTACTCGCTGACAGGATCATAGAATGAGTGGAAAATTTTGGAAAATTGGTGACAAGCAGCCTCCTCTGCTACACAACTGTTCTCATGTGGCTGAATATCTCTAACAAGCACAGGTGACTGGACAACTGTCGTAGGCTCATTGATCTCGGGTGGTGGCTGCTTGCTGACTGGCTCTGGATAGAAACAGAAATGCGCGCTCAGCCATTCCTCTGGTTCCTCCTCCTCTTTTCCGTGCACTCCCCCATCTTGTGAAATGGGAACGGTCTCCTGATCCTTCTCTTCAATCCCAAATGTAAATACATCATGGGAAATCTCATGAAGAAAGAAAGAGCAATCCTCTTCCACAATGGATTCTTCGTTTAAATCTGAGACAACATGCTCATCGAGGGCAGATGTTAATGCATCCAAGAAATCTTCAATAATCTCTTCAAAAGAGTTACTTAGATCATCTACCTCGACGACTGGAAAATCCTCTTCGCTGTCTTCAGATTCCAATTTTTCACATTGGGGAGTGGGGAATATCGCCTGCTCCACTAGTTCACTCAGGTCATCTTCTTCCTCCCAGGCTGGAAAATCCTCTGCACAGTCTTCAGATTTCAACCTTTCTAATTGAACAGAGAGATACTTCACCTRTTCCCTCAGCTCACTCAGGGTGTCTTCTTCCTCCCTGGGATATTCATCACTTCCATAACACTCCTCTGATGCAGACGAATGGGGAGGAGAAAGGAATGATTTCTGATCTAGGTCGTCAGGATTATCCTCACAGCCTATGTCAGAAATAGCTTCATTTTGTATAGAGTTGTTGTATCCCTCACTACAGTTATGACAAATTAACTCGGAGGGATAAAAATCCTGACAATAGGCGATGAAATCTTCATGAAACTCTGAGAGTGAAGAAATGCTAGCAGGGGGTAAAGAATGATACCATTTACGTGCATCCCCTGCTAACGAGAACACAAACATCTTAAGTAATACATCCTCATGATGTATCTCCCACTGACGCATGAGTTCATGAAACTCACTGAGGTGCTGAGCATGGTTGTCCTCTTCACATTTTCCAAATATAGGCAAATAATCGCCCCATTCATTCAGAGAGGGGGCAACATTAGGAAAACCAGGAATAGCAGAAAAATTAAAAGGAGCAAACTTGTGAGCAAGGATTTTCTCCATATCGAACCAGTGGAGTCGCCAATCGATCCTTGAATCATGGAGTCGCCGGGTGAAATATGCGCAGTTTCGAATGTGTCTGGTCATTGTTCACCATCAAAGGCCAGATCCTAACGTTGTTGTTACCCCAGGAAGCTTCTCAGGCTGAGAAAGCAGTTGCTAAAACCTTCTCGAGAAAGCTCCTTAGGGTCAGCTTTCCGCTGTGCTAACAGTAGCCACAACTGAAACAATGATGTGGAAACCTTGGAGTCTCCATAGTGGAGTCGCCAGGTGCACAGTAGAAATCTTGAAGGGCTCTGATGTCTGATGCACCTTCAGAATCAGAGGCTCAATGTCATTCTTCCCAGGGAAAATCTTCAACTTCGTCCCCAGCAATGGTGCCAGAAATGTTAGCGTCGGAAGTCACCCCTGGATTGCTTGCAGGAGCAGAGCCCAACGCCCATCAGTTTTATGTCATGATTTAATAAATGGGGGTGATCAAATGGGTAAAGACTCAAGAAGATAAAACTTTGACTCAGGAGACCGGGCCTGGTATGTATGCAGCAAGGGAGGTCTTGATCCAACTTCCATCAATGAATGGATTAAAGGGTGACAGAGGGAAGACTTGTGAGAAGGGTGAGCAAGACTGCCTTGGGCGACAAGCCTTCGAAAGCTTGAGGATGAAAAACTCAGAAGCCAAGATCCTCTTGGTCCGGACCTTCAAGGAGCTGAAGAGTGACTCAATTGGATCCTCCAATTCTAAGTCGTTCAGCGCTATGAAAATAACAGGAACCGATTAGAAACAATGTAACTGCTACAGTGATCCAACCTACATCATCCTATAACAGATACAACTCGATTGAATCCTCCAATTCCGAGCCGTTCTAACACAATAAACAGAGATGAAAAAGAAGCTGACATCCATAAAGTAAGAAGTCTCAAATGCCTTCTACATTAACCAGAGCGACCAACGCTTCATCGAAACTTTACAATCGAGAGCTTTGCTCAACCATCGATCCTTCCAAAATACAAAAAATGAGCCTATATACTCATGAGAATTCTCCTAACAGAGGCATGTTCAGTCATCCAAGGCATGGTGTCCCTTCAGCCGAATTTCGACGGATAAATTTCATCAGACGCCACCTTAATTGTGCATGACTTATGTAGGGGAGATGGTTGCGACATTAAAGGCCAACATGTCATGTGCAGACTTCCTCTGATCAGATGAGGACCAGCCATGAACCTTTTGGAGAAAAATCAGCGTGCAGGACCGTCTCGGGCATGCTTTCTGTCGGAACCCCCATACCTTGCATTCAATAAGTGAGTTGAGGTTTCAGGTACCTCTTCTCATCTTCATTTAATTATTTAGCGAGGACCAGGATCGAAACCAGGCCGAACTGGTCTTGGCAGACGCGGTATTTTCCTCTGTGGCAAAACCCGATCTTTTGACGCCTTTGCATAACTCCTTTCCCTTCTCAAGTGACCACAGGCTGTGGCCCCATGCTTATTTCCAAGGTGCTTTCGGCGTTCGTGAATGGTAAGGGGCCAATTCTTGCTACTCGAAATCGCGATGAGCGATATGCCGAGACGGCTTAATCTGGCGCCACGTGTCCCTCTAGATCTGACGACCCTTAATTCTCCCGACAATACTGTGGGCCCGGGTCCAGGAATCTCCCAGCACCTCACGCATCGGGATATAACGGAGCTACTCTTTGTGCCTTGGAGTCGCGATGGGTGAAACACCGAGATGGATCAGTTTGCCACCAGGTGTCCCCTTTGGATGGATGGCTGAAAATGTTTTGTGATACCGCGGGCCCCACTTTCGGCGCTTTCGGTGCTATCGGGGTTCAGGGTTTCGGGATGTAGAACAACATAAAATCGTCACCCCTTGAACTCCTGAATGACGAATCGCCGACGCGACTAGATATCATGCCACGTGTCTTCGAATGCATGGCTGCCATCTTTTCTTTATGCAATATATGCGCTATCCATCGCACCTACCCACAGCATAACTTCACTGTCTGCGAGTTCCCGTCAACCGTTGATCTGCTCACATGGATGGATCTGGACTGTTGACACCATAATTTTGCCCGCTCGCATGATTTCAAGTCCAAAAAGGATTTCTTCCCTACGCTGTGCTTGGGTGCTCTTCGTGCAACCTGCAGACCTGGATACCCTGATGTCGAAGACAAGAAATGTTGCTAAGACCTTGCAAGTGAAGCATAATTGCTTCCTCCTAAGCTCCCTCCTAGTGGGCTCATCCATCCTACCCCTACCATGGTCAAACCCCCTTGGGTCATGTCCTCTTGGTTTATTAGGAGGTCTTTGGTCTCTACCCCCTTGATTGGGAGGTCTAGGGGTGTACATTGTCTTAGCTGTTGAACCTAAGTCTCTGGTCTTCCAGATGGCATCATGTAAGTTAGTAGGCTTGAAGGCCTTGACCCAACCCCTCAAGGGTTCCATCAACCCTTCTGTGAAAAGCATCATAAGTATCGCTTGAGACACATCTTGAACCATTACTTCTAGCCTATGGAACTCCTTAATATAAGCTTCTTATGACCCTATCTGTTTGAGTTGTGTAATCTCCCTGAAAGGTAGCTCTAGATCCCCCTGATCAAATCTATCAATAAGCCTCTACATGAAATCTGTGTAAGATGTAATCTGGTTGTGACCCAATGTAGTCAACCTGTGATACCACCAGTCATGAGCCTTGCCATATAAGTACATGGTAGCCAATTTTATGGCATCCATCTCTCTCATGGGGTTGATCTGCAAGTAAGTATCCAACTTTTTTACCCACTCTTGTTATATTACTTTGGCTGACCCATCAAAGTAAGGGATCTCTATGTTTCCTGCCCTACGCTCTAGTTCATAGTTGGGCCTCTGATACCGTTTCGGTCTATCCCAAAATTTGATCCTGCAATACTGATCCAATGTGACCTGTCTCTGAAACCCCGCACTTAGGGCATGATATTCTCTGGCATACTTCTCAAATTTATCCTTCGCCTCATCCTCATAGTTATGTTGTGGCTGAGTATAAAAGAAAGTAGGTAGATAGGGTCTAGGAGTGGCCCTGCAATATGTGTTCCCTAGTGGCGCACCTCCTCCATAGCTCTGTCCCTCCATGTGATAGTGGGGGTTATGCTCCTGCTGCTGTCTAGTCCCTCCATGAGATCAACTCACCTCTCTGTTGGCATATACTTTTGGACCCTTCCCTCCATGGGTCATCTGCATCAAGAGTTGAGATACCCTCTCCTAACTCTCGCTTACCTTCCTTAGATATTTTGTCATCTCTACCTGTCCCCTATGTACTTTTTCTTGATTCTCCTGTAGATGATGCACTAAGGTGCTTTGTGACAAGTTTATGGAGTGTTGTAACTCCTTAGCGAACCCTGCCAAAAACTGTGGCTCGCTGTCCTCACCTGATCCTTCCATTTCGACCTCTACTTCACCTATCTATTTCCTGTGTCTGCCCATGTAAATACCACTAAACCTCTGCATGCACTATGCCCCACATGTTGGTAGGATCGAAATCTATGATACCACTGTAATGTTCCTAAGTCGAATGTTTTTGCTCATAACACTAACTATTTACTATTGTTACGTTGTTTATGTGTTTACAGGTGTATCCGAAGGACGTTCATGGATCATTCAATGTAATAGACAAATATAAATGAAAAATTCAATCATATAAAGACATAAAAACATCAATATGAATCAAACATCAGATCTAAACTTTATTTAGATAGTAGGAATGTCCCGTACATACAAGAATAACAGATCTGGGGGAAATCCCAATAATAGCAATGGGCTTCTAGCCAATACAATAAGAGTAGCAATACAATATAAATGCCTCCCAAAGCCTGTGAGAGAAGAGACTTGGACCTCCAAAGGCCACTAGCAAGTAGATCAAATTGAAGATAGAATACCTGGATGAATACACTGTCAAACCCCCAACTAGAAGAGTTTCAGCCTGCACTGAATACTGATAAACCCTCAATATTTTGGCCTACCCTTTCCTGGCATCTAAATCCTTCCAAAATCTCTCAGAACTTAGATCGGGCTACTAGGAACCCCTGGAATCAATTTGATGTCGATCTGAGTGGAACTGCACCTCCAAATGGGCAAACCCTAAACTAGGTTACACCCCTCCTGGTTTGATAAAGTCAATAGGGTATGTTTTCCCCTCTAGACACCTCCAAATTCTACTAAACTCTACCAGATCATAGATCGAGCTATTGCTACCATGATGCTGAAGTCTCAACCCGATCCATGAAGATTTGACCCACCAAATACTGAATACCTTTTTGCAGAACATGATCTTCCTCCTCAATGCCTGCCAAGCTCACAAAAATAAAATGCAAGGATAAACCCTTCTTAAATAGACCAATAATGATTTCAGGGATCCTCTGAAGAGAAACCAGATGCTAGATTTTCCAAAGGCCTCCTGCTTCCTCCAAATCAAACTGAAACCCCCAAGATGGTGCACTCCCTAGCTTGAAACCCCCCCTAGGTCACGCCTTCACTTGATGAATGCCAATAGAACCAACCTCCAACATTGTAGAACGGTGTGGGAGGATTGTTTCACCTCTGAGACTAAGCTTGGATCAAGGAAGGTGGGATCTTTCACCACCGAGTTGATCTCTAGGGTTTTAGACTCAAACGCTCAAAACCAATTGTGCTCACCCTTTCTTTTATAGCTCCATCTATTCCTCCATTGAGTTAGTTTTACCCTTAGGGTCAACCCTTAACCTAAATCATCCTTTCTATTTCTTCGTTGAGTTACCCTTTTTGCACAAAGTCAACTTAACTTTAGAATGTTATGAATTCTGGTTGACTTTTTCCCCAATTCACCTGAGACTATAGTCTAGTGCGGAAAGATAGGCTACTACATCTCTCCAATCCCTCTTTATCAAGAGGTGGGGGACATTATAGTCTCCCCTGCTAGAAATTGCTTTCCCACAAGAAATTCTGAACCTGTCTCCTGAATTAACTGCTCTCCTTCCCACGTGGCGTCCTCCACAGGTAGGTTCCTCCACTTAACCATATATTCTTAGATGGTCCTTTTCCTTAGCTTTCTTTCCCTAACTTCCAGTATCTCCTCAAGTATCAATACCCACTACCCTTCTTCATCTATGGGTGGAAATTCCTTGATGGGAGTGATTTTCTTGTTGATGGCCCTTTTCAAACACGAAACATGAAAGACATTATGTATTTTACTATTTTGGGACATCCAACTCATAGGCTATGGCCCCTACCTTCCTGTTGACTCTTTATGGGCCAAAGAAATGGGGCTAAATCTTTTCTGCACTAGTTCTCTTAATTGATTCTTGACGGTACGACTAGAGCTTCAGATAAACTAGGTCCCCTACCTCAAAGGTGCACTCAATCCTGTGTTTGTCTGCCTCTACCTTCTGTTGATTTTCTGCCCTCTGTAGGTGATCCTTTAGTTCCTTGATAATGTCCTGACTCTGTTGAATCCAGTCATGAACCATGGGAGCCCTTCTACCACTGAAAGGAACCTCTACAAAGGAGAGAAGGTCATAACTATATAAGGCCTTGAATGGGGTCATACCGATGGACATATGGTGGGTGGTGTTGTAACAATATTCCCCTAAGTGAATCCATTTGACCCATGCTTTTTATTTCTGAGGTATCCTTGAACCCATTTGTTTCTGAGGTAGCCTTCAACCCATTTGTCGATTATCTCTGTCTGACCATCCATTTGTGGGTGATAACTGGTACTAGGGGTCAAATCCATACCAACCAATCTAAAGAGCTCTTTCCAAAAGGTACTCATGAACCTGTTATCTCGGTCACTCACTATGGTTTTGGGTAACCCATGCATCCTGAAAACTTCCCTGAAGAAAATATCTACTCCTTGTACTGCACTGAAATCTATGGTGATGGAAAAAAAGTGTGCAAACTTCGTCAACCTGTACACTACTACGAAGATGCAGTCTTTGCCTTGTGCCGTGGGCAACCCTATGATAAAATCCATGGAGGTGCTTTCCCACTTTTTCTTCGGAATGGGAAGTGGCTGTAGTAGTCCTGCTAGGTGAGTATGCTCATCTTTGTTGGCCTGACAAATGATGCACTCCTTGATGTGATTCATCACATCTTCTTTTAGACCCTTCCAAGAAAACATCTCCCGTACATGTCTGTAGGCCTTGACAATCCCCTAGTGCCCTGCTACTGGTGAATCGCGGCATGCCTGTAATACTTGGGTCTTGAAGGCTGACTTGGGGACTAAGAAGAGTCCGCCCTTGTAGTAAATGATGTCATCCCTAACCTTGAAATTGTCATCCTCCACCTGTCCATCCATTATTTCACAGAAAAATTTCTTCTTCGAGTACTCCATCAAGAGGTGTGCCTTCCAATCTACTGAAATGTTAGCCATGGCATAAACTGAAGGCCTTCTAGACAAAGCATCTGCTACCACGTTATTCTTACCTTTGAGAAATTATATGTCGAAGTCATAGGCCTGTATCTTTCTTACCCATTTATGTTGTCTTTCATTCAAGTCCTTCTGGTCCAAGAAGTACTTGAGGCTATTGCGATCCATTCTTACCATGAAATTTTCTCCCACTAAATACTGCCTGAATTTAGCCAATGCATGCATGATGGCCAACATTTCTTTGTCATAGATGGTGTAGAGGAGCGCAGGCCCTCTCAACTTTCGGCTTTCATAGACTATTGGATGCATGTTTTTCATCAGTACGACTCCAATTCCCACCCCTGAAGCATCACATTCTACAGTAAAAGGTTGTGTGAAATCCATAAGTGCTAGTATCGGGCATGTACTCATTACCTTCTTCATATTTTCAAAGGTGGAATGTGCTTCTGGGTTCCATGTGAAGGCACCTTTCTTTGTGAAATCAGTCAAAGATGAAAAAAGTTGAGAAAATCCTTTGACAAACCTCCTGTAGTAGCAACAAATGCCCAAAAACCCTTTCAACTCAGTGAGTATCTTTGGTGTGGGCCAATCGATGATGGCTTGTATATTTTCCTGATGTACCTGTACTCCCTTTACTCCAATAATTTGTCTGAGGTAAAGAACTTTGGTCATCCTGAAATCACATTTAGACTCATTTGCATATAATGATTGTTCCTCCATGATGGTCAGAATCTGTTCCACGTGCTGGAGGTGCTCCTCCCAAGTCTTAATGTAGATCAACAAATCATCAAAAAAGACTAATAAGTATTTCCTTAGCTGCTTGTTGAACAAATGATTCATGGATGATTGGAAGGTGGTTGGTGCATTAGTCATCCCAAAAGGCATGAATAGAAACTCATAATGCCCATAATGACATTGAAAGGCAGTCTTGGGGATGTCTTGCTCCCTCATATTAATCTAGTGGTAGATTGAGTGCAAGTCAATCTTCGTAAAGTAAATTTCCCAGTGGAGCTCATCCAATATCTCATCAATCAGTGGGATGGCGTACCTGTTCTTTATGGTCTTCTTGTTGAGAGACCTATAATCAATGCACATGTGCATTGTTCCGTATTTCTTCTTCACCAGAACTACTGACGATGTGAAAGGACTGAAGCTCAGCCTGGTGTGACCCTTGTCTAGCAATTCCTCGATTTCCTTCTCGATCTCGTCCCTATACTTATTGGAGTTCCTGTAAGGGGTGGTGATGACAACTTTTTCACCCTCTTCTAATTCGATAATGTGCTCAAACCCTCTATCTGGTGGTGCCCCTGGTGGTATAGGCTCAAAGACCCTATTGTGCCTATCCATGATCTCCTTAATCTCTGGTGCATAGTGTGCTTCCCCTTTTTTGTCCACTTTGACTGAAATTCTGCACTTTGCTGCATAAACAATGTCCTCTCTTCGAAAGATAGCCTCCATGTGCTTTGTTGTTACTACCCTTGGTGTGTTTCCCGTCATACCTCTGAGAACCACCTTCTTCCCTTCTGTGAAATACATTTCCATGGTTTTGTAGTTTGTGGTGATTGGCCCCAATGTGCTAAGCCATTGTACCCCTAGGATGATGTTGTTGTTTGGAAGATCCATCACATAGAAGTCTTGTGCCAACTCATGTCTGCCCAAGGTGAGTTTCATTCCCGGAATGTACTTATCACAAGGCATGGTACATCCTCCTACTAGTTCCACACGAAACCCCTCAAATTATATTGTCAGTATGTGCCTTCTTTGTAGCAATGCTGAGTCAATGAAGTTATGAGAGGCACCTCCATCAATGAGAACTAACACCCTTTTCCCCTGTAACACTCCTCTCATCCTAAAGGTGTTAAATTTTGGTACCCCACTGATGGATGCAATAGTTACCTTTTCATCTGATGTAAGGTTGTGACTAGCCTCCTCTTCTTCCATTGTCTTGGGGTTTTGGCCTCCATGTTCTTTATATGACCAAAGTCCTCATTCTCATCGTCTGATATCACCTCAATATAGTGGGCTTTTCCCTTACCCATGCACTTGTGTGTTGGGTCCCATGGCTCCTTGCAAGTGAAGCATAATTTATTCCTCCTGAGCTCCCTCCTAGTGGGCTCATCCATCCTACCCCTACCTCGGTCAAACCCCCTTGGGTCACGTCCTCTTGGTTTATTAGGAGGTCTTTGGTCTCTACCCCCTTGATTGGGAGGTCTAGGGGCGTACCTTTTCTTAGCTGTTGAACCTAAGTCTCTGGTCTTCCAGATGGCATCATGTAAGTTAGTAGGCTTGAAGGCCTTGACCCAACCCGTCAAGGGTTCCATCAACCCTTCTGTGAAAAGCATCATAAGTCTCGCTTGAGACACATCCTGAACCATTACTGTTAGCCTCTGGAACTCCTCAATATAAGCTTCTGATAACCCTGTCTGTTTGAGCTCTGTGAGCTCCCTAAAAGGTAGCTCTAGAACCCCCTGATCAAATATTTCAATAAGCCTCTGCATGGAATCTATGTAAGATGTAATTTGGTTGTGACCCAATCTAGTCAACCCATGATACCACCAGTCATGAGCCTTTCTCATGGGGTTGAGTTGCAAGTAAGTATCCATATTTTGTACCCACGCTTGTGTAGTTACTTTGGATGACCCATCAAAGTAAGGGATCTCTATTTTTCCTGCCCTACGCTCCAGTTCATAGTTGGGCCTCTGATACTGTTTTGATCTGCCCCAAAATTTGATCCCACAATATTGATCCAATGTGACCTGTCTCTGAAACCCTTCACTTAGGGCATGATAATATCTAGCATACTTCTCAAAGTTATCCTCCACCTCATCCTCATAGTTATGTTGTGGCTGAGTATCCAGGAATGTAGGTAGATAGGGTCTAGGAGTGGCCCTGCTATATGTGTTCCCTAGTGGTGCACCTCCTCCATAGCTCTGTCCCTTCATGTGATAGTGGGGGATGTGCTCCTGTTGTTTTCTAGTTCCTCCATGATATCCACTTGCCTCTCTGTTGGCATATACTTCTGGACCCTTCCCTCCATGGGTCATTTGCATCAAGAGTTGAGATACCCTCTCCTAACTCTCCCTTACCTTCCTTCGAGCTTATGTCATCTCTACCTGTCTCCTACGTACTGTTTCTTGATTCTCATGTAGATGATGCACTAAGGTTCTTTGTGACAAGTTTATGGAGTGTTGTAACTCCTTAGCAAACGCTGCCAAAAATTGTGGCTCCCTGTCCTCACCCGATCCTTCCATTTCGGCCTCTACTTAACCTGTCTATTTCCTGCATCTTCCCATGTAAATACCATTGAATCTATGGATGGACTATCCCCCACAGATTGGGAGGATCAAAAGCTCTAATACCACTGTAATGTTCCTTAGCCAATTTTTTTTGCTCAGAACACTAACTATTTATTGTTGTTATGTTGTTTATGTGTTTACAGGTGTATCCGAAGGACGTGCATGGATCATTCAATGTAATAGACCAATAGAAATGAAAAATTCAATCATATAAAGACATAAGAACATCAATATGAATCAAACATCAGATCCGACCTTTATTTATATAGTAGGAAAGTCCCGTACATACGAGAATAACATATCTAGGAGAAATCCCAATAACAACAATGGGCTTCTAGCCAATACTATAAGAGTATAAATACAATATAAATTCCTCCCAAAGGTTGTGAGAGAAGAGACTTGGACCTCCAAAGGCCACTAGAAAGTATATTGGATTGAAGATAGAAGACCTGGATGAATACACTATCAAACCCCCAACTAGAAGAGTTTCGACCTACATTGAATATTGATAAACCCTCAATATTTTGGCCACCCTTCCCTGGTCTCCAAATCCTTCCAAAATATCACAGAACATAGATCGGTCTACTAGGAACCCCTGGAAGAAAAATGAGGCCGATCTAAGTGGAAATGCACCTCCAAATCACCAAATCCTACACTAGGTTGCACCCCTCCTGGTTTGATAAGGTCAATAGAGTACATTTTCCCCTCTAGAAACCTCCAAATGCTACCAAACTCTACTAGATCATATATCGGGATATTTCTACTATGATGTTGAAGTCTCAACCCGATCCATGAAGATTTGACCCACCAAATACTGAAAATACCTTTCTGCAGAATGCCCTCTTCCTCCTCAATGTGTGCCAAGCTCACAGAAATAAATTGCAAGGATAAACCCTTCTAGAATAGACCAAGAATGATGTCATGGATCCTTCGAAGAGAACCCAGATGCTATATTTCCAAAAGGCCTCATGCTTCCTCCAAATCGAACTGAAACCCCCAAGATGGTGTGCTCCCTAGATGGAAGCCCCCCTAGGTCACGCCTTCATCATATGAATGCCAATAGAACCAACCTGCAACACTATAGAATGGTGTGGGAGGATTATTTCACCTCCAGGACCAAGCCTGGATCAAGGAAGGTGGGATCTTTCACCACCAAGTTGATCTCTAGGGTTTTAGACTCAAAACCCTCAAAACCGATTGTGCTCAAGAGCTCCAATGCAAAATAGTAATAATCAAAAGGTGAATAATGACTGAGCCTTGCGCTTTATTTTATAGCTCCATATATTCCTACATTGAGATAGTTTTACCCTTAGGGTTAACCCTTAACCTAACTCATCCTTTCTATTTCTTTGTTGAGTTACCCTTTTTCCACAAAGTCAACTTAACTTTAGAATGTTATGACTTCTGGTTGACTTTGTCCCCAATTCACCTGAGACTATAGTCTAGTGGGGAAACATAAACTACTATGTCTCTCCAATCCCTATTTATCAAGAGTTGGGGGACATTACACCATAAGTCTGCAAGTCTGAAGAAGTGGAAAAATGACTAAATGTTGATATTTTTCAGATTTACTGTTGGGACCTATTATGAGTTTGTGAGTCCGCAAGTCTAAAGAAGTGCAAAAATGAATAAGTGTAAAGACTTTTCGGACTTAGTGTTGTGACTTATTATGAGTCTGTGATTCCACAAGTTTGAGAGTCTGCGAGTCCGAAGAAGTGGAAAAATGACTAAGTGTCGAGATTTTTCGAACTTAGTGTTGAGACTTATTATGCGTCCGTGAGTTTGCAAGTCCATGATTCAACATAGTTAAAAATAATTTAATGTTGGGACTTATGAAAGGGATAATTATGCTTTGGTGACTATGGAATTCCACGATTCCATGATTCTGTGAGTCCGGATATATGGAATAATAATCTAAGTCTTGAAACTTTTCAAATGGACTTATGAAAGGAAGAATTATGATTTCGTGAGTTCGCAAGTCCACAAGTCCATGAGTCTGTAAGTCCAAATATATGGAAAAATAATCTAAGTGTTGAAACTTTTCAGGAGAACTTATGAAAGAAAGAATTTTGATATAGTATGTGAACACAATTATACATAATTTCATGGATCTTGTTAATTATTTTAGCCTAACAAATTTTTTCGGCTAAAAATCTTGTAGAATTAGAGGTAGAGAAAGAAACTTTAAGTTCCTATATGAGAACTAAAGTCATGGAATAGTTTGAAGGGTATTACATCCATGGGGGAAGAGCTCAAAGGTCTACATATCAGCATGGGGATTGCTGAGACAGATTCAAATGGAAGAAGATATAGGTAAGACCCTATCACTATGTGATGTTTGCATAGGGAAGTGAAAAGCTATAGGGATGATAACGAAAGAATTATGAAGGCTCATGAAGAGATAATTCAGAGCTTGAACATGTTTCATAATAAAGTTAACAAAGATTTTGGCACTAAGCAAGTATCTAGAGATAAATAAGTATCAACATTGAGATCCCATAGAAAAAGGGATGATCATGGAAATGATAGGAATTCAAGAAGGATGAGTAGGTGCCATCATTCTCCAAGGAAGTCCACTAGAAGAACTCATGCACGTTCAGGATCAGGAAGCAACCCAAGTGTGTCTCATGTTCGGAGGAAAATAAGAAGGCCTGAGGAAGACATCTTGCAAGGTGAACTTAGGAAAATAAATCCACCTACTTTCAATGGTGAGCACAGGAAAAGAGAATAGGAAGAGACTTGGGTTTTGAAAATCAACAAATATTCCGAACTACATGAATACCCATCCAGTGTAGAAGCTAGGATTTCCACCTACCACTTGCAAGGAAAGGAAGACATGTGGTGGGATCAACTTAAGTAATCCAAGAACCTCGATGAGAAAATAATCTCATGGAGGCAGTTCAAAGGATATTTCCAAGATAAATATTTGTCTGAGCATTACTATGAGAGAAAGATGAAAGAGTTCTTTGAAATCAAGTTAGGAACCATGACAATGGAGGAATATGAGAATAAGTTCTTTGAATTGTTGAAGTATGTTGACTTCATCAAGGATGAGAAGGTTAAAATACAAAGGTTTCTAAGTGGGTTACCCTCCTTCTATAGTGACAAGATTCAATATGGCAACCCCAAGACCTTGGAGGAAACCATAAGAAGAGAAAGGAACCTCTATGAGAAAAGAAAAGGAAGTCCAGTGTTCTAAAAGTCTTGGAATGATAGGACGAAAGAGAAAAATTATCAAAGGCAGAAAGTTTTAAACCAC
>ML779866.1:733454-765720 GCA_009831015.1 Picea engelmannii | reverse complement strand
TTCACAATGTACAAAAAGTTGAAAAAATGGAAGACATGGGAAAAAATGTACCAAGGATCTATGCAGCCCTGAACAACAATCAAACATAGTTTCAATCACATATGATTGAAGTGGAAGGTATGATCAACAACCAAACCATTGTTATTTTAATTGATTCAAGAGCTATTCATAGTTATATAGATCCTAATATGGTGGAAATATTGCATTTTCCTAGAAGCAAGCATGGAAAATCTTGGTGGTGCAGCTGGCTACCGGGGCCAAAAGAAAATTTAATGAGATGGTAAAGTCCCGTCCAATGGACATGAATGGATTGAACACTAGGGAATATTTGAATATCTTGCCCTTAGGTTCCTATGAATGTTTAATTGGGATGGATTGGTTGGACCAACACCATGCTATCCTAGACTATCATAACAATGAATTTACTTCCTTTGATGGGGAAGGAAACCTAAGGACAATACATGGAATTCCTGGAGCAATAACTATAAGATAAATATCACCAATGTAGTTGAAGAAGTGTTACAGAAAAGGGTGTCAAATATTTGCAGCTCATATGGAAGAGACACCTAAAGATAAGTTGTCAAATATTGAAGATTATGCAGTCCTAAAAGAATTTGAGGATGTATTTAAATAAATACTAGGATTACACCCTAAAAGAGACATTTATTTCTCCATAAATCTGATGCCTGGAGCAGCTCCAGTATCCAAGACTCCTTATAGGATAAGTACACCAGAACTAAAAGAGTTTCAAATGCATCTTGAAGAGCTTCTGAAGAAGGGGTATATACACCCAAGTGTGTCACCTTGGGGTGCCCCAATTTTATTTGTGAAGAAGAAGGATAGAACCTTGAGACTTTGCATGGACTTCAGGCAGCTGAACAAAGTAACTGTGAAGAATAAGTATCCTTTGCCAAGGATCGATGACCTCTTTGATCAGCTGAAGAATGAAAAAATATTCTCCAAGGTTGATCTCAGGTCAGGTTATCATCAAGTAAGAATCAAGGAAGAAGACATCAACAACACTTATTTCAAAACAAGGTATGGCCATTATGAATTCACAGTGGTGCCATTTGGGTTTTCAAATGCACCAATTGTTTTTATCTGTTTAATGAATGACATTTTCATAGAATACTTGGATAAGTTTTTCATTGTATTTTTGGATGACATTCTTATATATTCCAAGTCAAAGGAAGAGCATAAACAACACTTGAGGTTGGTACTACAGGTATTAAGGGAGTATCAGTTGTATCCCAAATTGAGCAAGTGCTCATTTTATCTGAAGCAAATCCATTATATGGGACATATTATCTCAAAAGAAGGGATAGCAGTGGATCCAGAAAATATTGAGGCCATTAGAGGATGGTCAACACCTAAGAATGTGGTGAAGGTTAGATCATTCATGGGCCTGGTAGGCTACTACAAAAGATTTATTGAAGGATTCTCAAGGATTGCACACCCGATCACTTCCTTACAAAATAAGGGAGTGAAGTTTCAGTGGATAGTAAAATGTGAAAAGAGTTTCCAACACTTGAAGCATTTATTAACCAGTGCTCCAATACTAAGGATCATAGATCCAAATGAATACTTCATTGTATGCACTGATACATGTAAAGAAGGACTGGATGGAGTCCTTAGTAAAAACAATTATGTGGTATGTTATGAATCAAAGAAGTTGAAGGAGCATGAAAGGATCTATGGTACCCATGATGTGGAGGCACTACCTCATGGGGGAAAGGTTAGAGTTGAGGATAGACCATAATGGTCTGAAATATTTATTTGGACAACCAAATCTAAATTCCAGGCAAAGCAGGTGGTTAGAGTTTCTCTGTGAATATGACTTTGATATAAAGTATATCAAGGGGAAAGAGAACAAGGTGGCCGATGCACTTAGCAGGAGAGTGCATGAGTTGCATTCTACAACCATTATCATGTACCAAACATATTTGAAGAACAAAATATTGAAGGCTGCAAAATAATATTTGCAATACATAGAAGTGGTAGCAAAATTACAACAAGGTATTTTGCAGCAGAAGGTTGAAGAATACAAGCTTGGAAATGATGAAATTCTCATGTACAGAGGAATAATTTATGTGCCAAATTCCTGGGAATTGAAATGTCAGTTATTGAAATAAATGTATAATGTACCTTATGCTAAGAACCCAGGGTATCTGAAAACTATTGCAGCAGTCAAGAGTCAATACTATTGGCTAGGCATGAAGAAAGAAGTTGTTGATTTTATTGCCAAATGTTTGGAGTGTCAAAAGGTCAAGGCTAAGCATAGGCACCTAGCTGGTTTGCTACAACCATTACCTGTTCCTAAGTGGAAGTGAGAAGTAGTAACAATGGATTTCATCACCAAGATTCCCAAAACAAGCAAGAAACATGATTCTATCATGGCAGCGGTGGAAAAGCTTACTAACGTTGCCCATTTTATTCCAGTGAAGCTCACTCACAAGGCAACAAATGCTGTTGATATTTATATGAGAGAGATTGCTCGACTGCATGGTATACCTAAGACAATTGTGTTTGATAGAGATCCAAAATTCACTTCCAACTTTTGGAAAGGATTATTTAAAGGATTTGGAATGAATTTGAATTTTACCACAACTTATCATCCATAATATAATGGGAAAACAGAAAGGGTGAATCAAGTGATTGAGGATATGTTGAGTATGTGTGTGATGGATAAACCATCAAAATGGGAAGACTACCTACACTTGGTAGAGTTTTCTTACAACAATGAGTACCAATCATCTCTAAAGATGAGCCCATTTGGGGCACTTTATGGCAGAATGTGCAATACACTAGTAAGTTGGGACAACCCACCAGACAGAATAGTGGTTGGGCCAAAATTGCTTAGGGAAATGGAAGAGCAGATGTTAAAAATAAAACAAAATTTAAAGTTTTCTCAAGACAAACAGAAAATCTATGCTGACAAGGGACGAACTCACAGAGAGTTTAAAGTGGGTGGTCATGTATTCTTGAAAGTGCAGGCCAACAAAAGTTCCCCAAAGTTTGGAAATTGTTCAAAGTTGGCAGCTTGTTATTGTGGGCCATTTGAAATCCTAGAGAGGAATATAGCATACATACTTTCATTGCCTGCGTCAATGTATATTCATAACATATCCCATGTATAATTGCTAAAAAGGTATGTACCTGATGTTAATCATGTTATTGATTGGAATGTGATTCAGGTGGAGCAAGAAAGCGTTTTTCAAGTGCATCTGATGTGCATACAGGAACGAAAGATTAAGCAGCTCCGAAATCGAGCCATAGAGCTAGTAAAGGTCCAATGGACCTGGTACGGTCTGGAGGATGCAACTTGGGAGAACAAGGATGTTATGCAAGGAGAATACTTGCATCTTTTTGAAGGCTTTTGAAATTTTGTTGGTATATATATTGCATTGAGGATAGTGGATAAATAAGGGGAGGGGGATGTAACACCCCAGGGATGAGCCCCAATTGTAAATGCGAATATGTTTTATAGGATGGTGAGCCAAGTTATTATAATCCAGAAGGTTTATGTGAATATTAGGCCGAAGAGCCTAGATGTTAGAGGCCAGTGAGCCTATTTTTGTATATGTAATCACTCATATCATTAATAAAATACATCGTTGTGTGTAGACCGACCACGATAAAATATTATGGGGGACTAAACTCCACTAGGAAGGAAAAGGGAGGGGGGGGGGCTAAGAGCCTAGGAAAGGGGCTAAGCTAGATGGCTCATCTCTGAGGGAATATTATATTATTATTCCTAAAGTCTAAGGCATGGATAAATATTATGATAGCCTAAATTCTTATGAGAAAGAGACATGAAATACAAGTGGAGAGAAATGATGATCCAAGTGGATATCGGTGGCCACCCACCTTTTCCAACTGTCTCAAAACAGTTTTTTGGCAATTTTGGCAATTTACTATTTTTAGCAGTTTTAACTTCCAAGGCCATTTTGAGGGCCTAAATGAAGGTTTTTTGGGATCGAGATTCTTAGTGATAAGATTAGGCATGATTGAGCCCCCAAAATGAATCTCCTAGACGATACCTTTCCAACGGGCTATCATACACCTAAAATGAAGATCGTATGCAAAAATTACGACCCCGGGAAGTTGATGTACTAAGTTACCCAAATGGAGTCCACATGACTTTTGACGCTTCATCTCCTAGGGTTAGGTTTTTGGATGTCTATGGTTTTTGACATTCCTGCTTATTGTAAAAAGGCCTTCAAAGCCTCATTTTAATCATCTTCTTGCGAATGAGCGCAGCCATCACATCTCTTCTCAGAGATACGCCACCACCATTCTAGCCAGTCTCACTCTGTATTTTTACAGTCCCTGTACATTTATTTCATTAATAGAAATCGTGTATTACTGTATCTTTGTGTTTATGGTTGCATCTCTAATACATTTATGTTATATTATTGGATATCCACGATATCTCTGTGCATTTCTTTATTATATCTCCACTCTCATTTCATGCTGAAAATAATCCGGATCAAATGAGCTCATGGAGAGCCATGTGTCATCAAGGGAGAATGCAAATAAATGTGGGGAAATTAGTTCTATTTCGGGGCACTCAACCATTCTCCCGACTCACCCTCACGTTTTAACGATTGACCAGTTTTCCATTGTTTCACCTCGTCCTGGCTAGTGTCTCCAACATCCATCACACACTCCTAAAGTTGTACGTTGTACTTTCCTTGTCATTGGTAGAAAAATTGTATCATACAAAAAAGCATACAACCTTGGTCACAAGGCCCAAACACAAATCCCTTGACAAAGTACCTCATGCACACAACTTCAAACATCCCTACCTTGTGAATCAGTTCCTTCACGTAGATTCCAAACCCAAATCAAGCTCCACATTTCATCTATATGATAATCCAAGGACCGTATCTTCTTCTTGCCTTCCATAATAACAAGGTGTAATGGTATGTGTTTGACATCAAGTAAAAGGGATCCTTATTCAATATACTCAATGTAATCAATTACTCAATATACTATACTTGCATCAAGAGACACAAGGAAGCTCTAAGTAAGTTGCTATGATCAATTATAATCCATAGGAAGCTCTTTATCATCAAACAAATTAGATCTTCTTCTTGAGGCATGAAATAACTTCTCTTCTCCTTAAGGTAAGGAAATAAAAGTATGACGGGATTAGTATGGTTAGAGTCTATAAGGGAACATTAGAAGGTCTAATGAATTCTATAGGTAAGTCTCTTATTAATATTCTTTAGTCTTCTCTCTAATAAGTAGTAGGAATTTTTGTTTCATAACTGTATCTTTTTATGAATGGATTGTCATCGAACAATAATTGGTATTGTTTCATTAAATGTATCTCGAGTACTACTATTATTCTTACCTTTTGACTATTGGAAGAAAGAACAACTAACACATATATCCATTCTCTATCAACAACAACACGAAGAAAGACACTAGGGAACCATTGAGAGGACATTCGGTATAAAGATGTCCCAAACCCTAAGTACATTAAATTTATTATCTATATATGCGCTTGGACTTCCACTTGCACTGATAGAGGTAGGAACCTTAATATTAGAAATAATCTTCTTTGACTATAATACTAATACTTTACTCATAATAGCTTATCTTGTACTTTGGATCAACAAAAGTTATCCACTTGACTAATGATAAATATACTAATAAAGATATTGCATAGTAGATAATCATACCAAGAGGGATTATTAATTAGATTTTCAGTAATAAACTAGCGTTCTCCTATATAATTGTGTATTTACCAACAAACATTAGGAAATGTATCCTACATACTCACTTGAACAAAGTAAGGCTAAGGAAAACACCTTTATTTATCCACTGAGACAAACCTTCTCTTTAAACTTACATGGAATGCAAGAAACCATATTATGTGATATCCTCAATAATTACTATACTTACCTTTTCATAGTTTCTCTTGCATATTCTTTCTCTTTCTAACCAAGAGAATTGGTAGACCTCCTAGTTGTCACCAAAAAGACCAAGGGTCGAGTAAGAGAGAGTAATCCTATAAACTTAGGCCAAACACAGATCCCCACAAACCAAGCAACTAAGCCAAGTTTTAAACTTAAGCAGAACCCCTATGGAATTAGCCCAATGGAAATAGTTACCCTTTCTTCTTACAGCAATTAAAAGGACCATATCCTATAAGTAGTTAACCATAACACCCATCCATATTTCAGGGCATCTTCAACACTCAGCCTTGAAGTCTGAAAACTCAACCTTCAATGTTCGGCTCTGTATGGGCTTTCCTGCCAATAATCATTCATATCTCCTAGTTTTTTTTAAATTTATTTTTAGTTTATTTAATTTTTAAATTTAAAGTTTCATTATTTTATTTATATTTAATAAATCACTTTATTTTATCTATATATTTGTTTTAATTTATTCAAATTTTTGTTTTATAAATTATTTATGTTACTTATAATTAATATTTATTAAAACTTTATAAAATGAATTTATTTATTTATTTTATTTATAATTAATATTTATTGAAATTTTGACTAAATTTAGATAGAGGCAAGGATTGGTTTTTATGGATTTTTTTATGCATGACAACCTCACAGAATTATCTGGAGTAGACACAAAAAAAAATCCCACCATAATAAATATTGGTATAAAAAACACAAGTATTAATGTAAAAAACATATTTATTGAAATTTTATAAAATTAATTAATTAAAATTAGAATCCAACCAACATAACACAAGTATTAGTGTAAAAAACATATTTATTAAAATTTTATAAAATTAGAATCCAACCATAATAATTAGTATAAAAAACATTTATTGAAATTTTATAAAATAAATAAATTAAAATTAAAATTACGAAGAATTTTTTTTTTAACTTACAATATGAGTTTCATAGAAATAGCCATTTAACTTTCTCATAACTTTTTATTTTTAGATAACTAGAATGCATTGAAAACAGACTTTATCAGGCTGAGAAGAATCTTTCTACTAGTCTATTGCTGCTCGTTTATGAGTAATGAAGCCATCTGTTACTGTCTTTTTGCATTTTTCAGATCCTTTATATCAGAAATAGCTCCTTTATTTTTTGAACATGTGTCCAGACCCTTTAACAATATGAGCAGAAGCCGATTTTTTTCATGGAAAAAGAAAGATGTGAAGATATGAAAACTTAACTTAAACTGATAAATATTGCTTATAAATTAAAATATCATAATATAGCCACATTTAAAATATATCAAAATTAAACTCAAATCACCAAAACTTAATTTTTATATGATTCACAATTTTTTCTTTTAATATACAATGAATCACAATTTTTTTTATTTCAGATGTTAGTTTTTATTTAGTGATTTTTATAGGCTTTGGCTAAATTTTTTATCTTTTAAGTTTTTTTGGTAGGAATTGGGCGATGTAAATTTGGACAAAATCCTATTTTTTGTTATTTAAATTGCATTTCTGAATGTAGAAATGGATTCAACATTATGAAAAACCCCTGAGGCACTCGGATTATACAAACTTAGGACTTCAACACCAGATTTCAAGCAAAAACAAACGAAAAAAAATGCTAAAAAACTTCCAAAAGATAAAATTGTTTAAACTACTGCATTTTTATATGTTTCACCATTTTTTCGTAAGCCTGTATGTATAGAAATTGCGTTGCAAGTTGGATTGTGGGTAGAGTATGTGGAATGCATCAGTATATATTTTACACAGTCGAAACTCATATTAATTGAGAATCCCCCAATGCCATGACTAGCATTTTTCGTAAATAGCCTATCATTTTCATTTTTTTATTGGTTGTCACAGTGTCTAAAAGTTGACAGAACAACTAAACACTTAAAAACAAGGAGTGGACTAACTTAGATTATTCCTGAAAAATTGATCAGATTCAGGTCCATTTTTTGTTTGAAAAATTGAACTGAAAATTTGATCAGATTCAGGTCCATTTTTTGTTTGAAAAACTGAACTTCGAAGAGAAGATTGGTCTCTAGTTAGCTTAGTCAGCTTACTCCAGAAAGTAATAAGAGTACCCTTTGGAGTTTTACAACAGAATGATTATTTTGACTTTAAATGATGGAAAGGAAATGAGACTGGCTGTTAACTCGTTACTTGTTGACTTTACATGTTGACTTTACTGGTTGACTTTGAACGTTGACTTTATTGGTTCTATATTGTAAATCCAGTCGTTACTGGTTGACTTTAAACGTTGTGAAACTCTACAGGAATTTTGGATGAGGTGATATTCTGGAACACATTTTCAAAACGATTTGAAAAACTATATTAAAGTATGGATTGTGTTGTACTCTGATTGTTTGACTGATGAATATTAAAGCAGGGTTTCTTTTGTACTCTGATTGATTGACTGATGAATATTAAAGCAGGGTTTGTTTTGTACTCTGATTCAAAGGGACCATTGTTCAAAGGGACCACCAAACACAGGAAGAACTGGTTCACACTACTACCTTATACAACGCCAGCCATCATTTATCTGTGAGAAGAGCCAACACCACCAACATGGATCAAGTTCTCTTTCACCGGGCCAAATCCATATCCATATTCGGGGGAGCCACAAAAGCAGGCAGGGGGAGGGAAAGCCGATATTTGGGTTAGTGTTCAAGGTAACCCAACACAGACTAGTTTTCATCTCTCGGTGGGAGAGAAAAATGAACCTAAATTTAAAACAGATTTAACGTTTAACGTTTAAAATAATAAAACCTTCCTATATTCAACCTCATGCAAGGTAAGTTCAACAACAAACCCAGGTTTAGATGAATCTGTGCCAATCCCCACTCAAAAATTTCTATACAAACACTCATAAAAACTACCAGATCTGATGTGATATGATGAGACAAACATGATATTCAGGCTTTTAGTATCCATTAGTTCACCCAAACCAAGCATGCAGAGAATGCACAGTGACATGCAACACGATCACCATTCAAACCAGAGTTTCACTCATTCTGTAAACTAAAAAACTTTCAAATGCACAGTGAAATGCAGCACTGTCACCATTCAAACAATTCCTGTAAACTATTCCTACAGTAAATCTAACAAATTCCTATAGTAAATCCTGTAAACTATTCCTACAGTAAACTCATCCTGTAAACTATTCCTACAGTAAATCTAACAAATTCTTTCATAAATCTAACAAATTCTTTCAGAAAATGAAATAAGCACGGACCTTAATGCATACAAAACAGCAATAGCAGAAGCACATACCGCAGCATTGATGCTCGAAATCCTCCCCATCACTGAGCGCCAGAAGTGCTTCATATGCAATAACAAAAGAAAAGAACAAAATCATAATATAAAGAGCAGCCAGCATCCGAGAAAACCTAAACCTCAGGCAGAAGGCCATGTTGTCTGCAATAAAATCACGCCTCTATTCTTGTCCTTTCCTGCCACTGCTCGGCTACTAATCCGTCCTTTCCACTTAGATTCAAAGTGTCTCAATACCTCGCCTTCTGCATGCCCTTTACAGGTATATTCACTACATATATACCGCCATTTGTCCAGGTGAACATCCTAAAATCATATTTTACCTCCTATTTTTAGATAGGAACAAGAACATTAACACAGCCCGCCCACCAATTCAGCTTACTCGCTCCGTCCTCTGCTTCCCTACATGTTTCATATGGAAGGTATCCGATGGATTGGCTTCTCTACAAATTCTTGTAATTGAATATATGTAAGAATCGATCCCTAATTCCTTTCAATGGTGACTTAACCTAGTTTGTTTGAGATTCTTGGGGCCCCATAATTTTCTAGTATCTCATATATTGAAGACGAATTTGCCACTATGTAAAGAGTTTTCTGAAACACAGCCCAAAACTTTGGGTAATAGTATTACACATGCATATGTCATCGCTTGTTATACAGTACCAAATTGGAAAAACTATGAGTGAATAATTGCATAATTGGAAAAACTATGAGTGGAAATAATGATTGTTAAGACGAACTTCCACTTATACATTGATATTATCACACAACACACAACTTCATGTAGTTAAGATGCACTTCCAGTTATACATCGATATTATCACACAACTCCGCTACATTAATTATTTCAATTAGTGCATCTAAACCGACATTTGGATTTGAACTTAAGACCTCTAACACTCTTAAAAGTTAAGTTGGAAAATATATGAGAAATTAATAGAAATTTAATAATTATTTGAAAGATTTAATATCCATTTCTAGCTTTTGAAAAAAGGAAGTAAAATATTATATATTACAAAATGTTTGATGACTTTTATAACAATTATCTTTTCACCAAACATTCTTGAGCGTTTACAAGGTCATTTTTGTTCAATGTCTCTACTAATTAAAGATAGCTACTAAAACATGTTCAACTTCTCTACGAATTAAACATAGCTACTAAAACATTTTTATAATATTGCTATGTAAGTATGAAGAAAAAATATTGCAATGGATTAGGCCACCATCCCTATCAAACTTTTTTTGTGATCAAAATGCCCTTCAATATTAGCTTAATACTATTCAAAATTCCTAACATAGAAGCAATGGGATTTTAATACTTATGGAACCACCTTCAAAATTATATTTTTCAACTTCAAGTTATTGGGCCGAAAGATTATTTGGGGAAACCAATTATTGGTTGGGTGTTGCAAAGAAAAGTTAACATGTGCTTGATCAAACCAATTTTTATATATTTAATAATTATTTGAAAGATTTTAATATCTCGTTTTATAAAAGGGAAGTGTAATATTATATATTGTAAAATGTTTGGTGACTTTTATAACATTTATCTTTTCACCAAACATTTACAAGGTCATTTTTGTTCAACATCTCTACTAATTAAACATAGCTACTAAAACATATTTGCTACTAAAACATATTTAACTTCTCTACAAATTAAACATAGCTACTAAAACATTTTCATAATTTTGTTATGTGTGTATGAAAAAAAAATATTGCAAAAGATTAGGCCATCATCCCTACCAACTTTCTTTTGTGATCAAAATTCCCTGCAATATTAGCTTACTACTATTCAAAATTCCTAACATAAAACTAATGGGATCTTAATACTTATGGTACCACCTTCAAAACTATATTTGTCAACTTCAAGTTATTGGTCCTTCAGAGATTATTTGGGGAAACCAATTATTGGTTGGGTGTTGCAAAGTAAAGTTGACATGTGCTTGATCAAATCATCCCAATGGACACAATGAGCACCACAAATCCCCATTTACCATTTTATCATATTGTATATAAGACATAGGGGAGAACTATTTTCTAGTTACATGGTGAAGTGAGAAGATAAGCCACTTGCCAAGATGTTAACATATTCACTTATTTTTGGTTCCATATAATTTTAGGATATTTCAATCCTATATTTAGGGAGGTACTTGAAATTCTTCAGATTGGGATTCTTATCCTTTATTGTAAGTGCATGTTTGTCTCCGAGGGAAAATACTTATATAGTATTTCGTCGTTGATAGTTTTCTTGAAGTGATCTATGAAGTTTATATGTCATGATATTGAAATCTTGTTAACCTTGGTTGCTACACCCAATGGATAGGTGATAAAATCAAAAGTTAAGGAATTGAGTCTCAATGTTGTCTTAGGAATATTGTTAACACGACTAGTATTTGATTATACAAAGGAGAGAAGTAATCTCATCAAAGACTAAATCAATATGAAACATGCATTGAAATTATAATATATTTGGATCAACATAATACATGCATTGAAATTATAATATATTTGGTATATGTGGAGGTTGATTTCACCAAACAATAATTTGTAGGTGGGAACTCTCTTGGAGTTTTATTGCATGTGAAGAGTGAGAAACACCAAGCTTATAGTTGAATGCCTAAAGGATTTAAAAGTGGTTGCATTAGTTGGAGATATTCCAACACTACTCCTAATGATACATCATGGGAATGTTCATAGAAATAGAGAAAGATGCATCTTTAACCAACAAGGTCATGCACAATCTTTGAGGAATAAGGAAATACCTTTTTAGATAATCGAAATAGGGGATAGGTTTCTAAATATTGCATCCATATGGGAGAGAAAATGAGGGGATTTCCATGTTTAATACTTCTTCAAACTTTGACTATTTTCCTCTTACAACATGTCTTCAGTCATCAACCTTTTTGAAAAAATGAACAACTTTCTCTTCATCCAATCTTTATTCAACATTGTCATTGTCTTATAAGACTAATCAGGAATACATTCTTGATGATCTTGATCACCATGAGATTAATTCACCTACTTCTCCTTATTACAATAGGGGAGATAAAAGAAACATTGCCAAGCATTATTTATCTATGCAAAGCGCCAACACCACCAAAATGGATCAAGTTATGTTTCATAGAGCGAAATCCATATCCATATTCTGGGAGCCGGAAAAGCAGGCATGATGAGGGAAAGTCGATATTTCTGACAATATTTGGGTCAATGTTCAAGGTAACCCAACAGGAAGAACACCTTACTCTTGGGTGGAATATTTAGATGTTAAAATAATAAAACCTTCACATATTAAACAACAAACCCAAGTTGGGATGAATATGTGCCAATCCCCCACTCAAAAATTTATATGCAAACACTCATAAACAATACCAGATCTCATGTGATACGATGAGATAAACATGATATTCAGGATTGATCTGATGTGATACAATGAGACAAACATGATATTTAGGCTTTTCATATCCATTAGTTCACCCGCACCAAACATGCACAAAATGCAAAATGACATGCAACACAATCACCATTCAAACCAACGTTTCACTCATTCTGTAAACTAAAAAAATGTTATATGCACAGTGAAATGAAACACTGTCACCATTCAAACCAGTGTTTCACTCATCCTGTAAGCTATTCTACACTAAATCTAAAACATTATTTCATAAATCTAACGAATTCTTTCACAAATCTAACGAATTCTTTCACAAATAGAAACAAGCACATACCTTAATGCATACAAAACAAAACAACAATAGTAGAAGTCATGATTTATAGAAGAGTTACATACCGCAACATTGATGCTCGTAATCCTCCCCACCACTGACCACCATAAGTGCTTCATCTGCAATAAAAAAAGTAAAGAACAAAAACATAATATAAAGAGCGAGCATCTGAGAAAACCTATGATCCGGATTATTTTCGACATGAAATGAGAGTGGAGATATAATAAAGAAATGCATAGAGATATCGTGGATATCCAATAATATAACAACAATGTATCAGAGATGCAACCATAAACACAGAGATACAATAATACACCATTTATATTAATGAAAGAAATGTACAGAGACTGTAAAAATACAGAGTGAAAGACTCGCTAGAATGGTGGTAGCTTATCTCTGAGAAGAGATGTGATGGCTACTTGCATTTGCAAGAAGATGATCGTTACAATGAGGCTCCAAAGGCCTTTTTAACATAAGTAAAATACAAAACCCTAACTCTGGAAGATGAAAATCCAAAAGGTTTGTGGCCCCCAATAGGGGTAGTTGATACGTCAACTTCCTGGGGGTGTAACTTTTGCATACGATCTTCGTTTGGGGTACTCGATACCTCGCTAGAAATATCTATCCGAGGACTACAACTTTTGTGTGAGCAACATCAAAGGAACTACCATGTTGCTATTCGTTTTCCCAAAAAATGTTGTTTAGAGCCTCAAAACGGCTCCGGAAGTTTGGGACCTGAAAAAATTGCTACAAATAGTAAATTACCAAAATTGCCAGAAAACTATTTTGAGCCAGTTGGAAAAGGTGGGTGTCCACCGATATCCACTTGGATCAATCCTCCCTCCTTAGGAAGCAATGGTCTCCATTGCATTGAGTGCCTAGGGGAGAGGGAAAAGCGTTTGATGAATCTGCATCTTGATGAGCTTCTTGCCTTATTGGAGAAGTTGCACTGCTTAGCTTGTGGAAGGTTGTCACGAACCTGTTGTTGGCAGGGTTGACTCTATTCAACCAGTCGAGCTATTTGAGATCACAGTGTGCAGAAGGAATCTTTGCATTTTGCTGCAATCTTGTCGACCTGCTTCTGTTGGATAGAAGGTGCTTGAGCCGAGGTTGTAGTGGTTGCAGTATCCTTCTATTCACCTTTTGAACAGATTGTGAAGAAGCTAAATTTTGTAGTATGAGATACTACCTTGCGACATTATTTAGGTGGAACAATAGTCCGAACTACTTCTGGTATTATGTAGAGATGACCCCCCAGAGAAACAATGACACTGCGGGGTCGAGACTCGTAAACAACATGGCGTTTTCAAATATATGGCTAGCCCAAGAGAACATCACAGACATCCAGTGGGGAAACATCACATAATACCTCATCCTTGAAGGGTCGGATGTCATATGACAATCGACACTGCTCACTGACATGAAGATCTCGTACCTAGTGAAGACACTCGATGTTGTATGGTTGTGGGTGTGGTGTTGTCGACAATCCCAACTGTTTGATGACCTCTGCTGAGATGAGGTTCTTCTGGCTTCCGTTATCAACAATAAAATGTAGCGGGGTCTCCTTCACCTACATTTGTGAATGAAAAAGGCTCTCCCCCTCTTCAGGATCTGTTGGTTCTTTTGGTTGAATTGTTGCGGTCGCGACAATAACCGTGGGGTCTGTGTCGATGATCTGTCTTTTACCAGTATTTTCATAATCAGATTCTGAATCAGGGTTCAACTCCTTGTCTTTGATCTCGGCCACCAATGACTATTTTGAGAGACATTCATCAGTGTTGTGCCAGGGGATTTTGTGGAAATCGCACCATTTTCCAGTGTCCTTCTTCGTCTTTCCGTGACCCTTCTTTTCCTATGGCTTAGACTGGTTTTTGGGAGACTTTTTGTTAGGGCCGTCTTTCTCATACTTTGGTTGTTGCGGATTTGCATACCCGAACTCCTGTTTGTTCTGGTGCTTAAATTTCTGCTCGATTTTAATAGCATTTCGATAAGCAGAACTGAGTGATAAGAAAAAAATCCATTTCAGTTTGGATTTATCTGTGTAGAGCCCCATGGTATTTCAGAACCAAATGTCATTCAGAGTCTTTTATACCTATCTTGGTGCACAAGGTATGGAAGGTATTGGTGAAATCTGGAACTGCTTGGACCCTCTCTTGTCATAGTGTGGTCCATCTCATGTACTAGTCCTCATTGTTTCCAACAGGGTAATACTGTTCCTTTATCACTTCAAAAAAAAAATCCCAAGTGGGCTCAACCCCATATATTCCAGACTCCTCTGTGGAACTTTTCTCCTAGTAAGTTTCCCACCAATCTTTGACATGGGGGAAATATTTAAGGACTGCGAAGGTGATCTTTTATCTGTCGAAAAAATTGTGAACAGATAAATAACCTTCTAGCAAGTTTAACCATTTGTCTAGGGCTTCTGCATCTATCTATCCTTCAAATACAGGAATATCAAAATTAACTTGTACCTTGAAAGGTGAGGTGCCTTCAAAGTGGTTGTTTGATGAAGATGCCCCTGTTTCTATCGGCAGACATTGAAGGATGTGGGAAAAATTCTCCATCACTTCGTCCCTCTGTCGCGTGAGAGTTTGCTCAAGTAACAGATTAATAGGATCGTCTACTCTGTCATTTTTATTTTCTTCCGTCATTGAGGGTTTCTTGGGTGTGTAAGAGCAGTTGTCCTCAAGAGAGACAATCTCGAGACCCAACTTGCTATACTCGGACCTCGTCGGGGACATGCACTGAAAAACGATCAAGAGCAACCTGCTCTTATACCACTGATCTGAATTATTTTCAGCACAAAATGAAAGCGGAGATATAATAAAGAAATGAACAGAGATATCGTGGATATCCAATAATATAACAATAATGTATTAGAGATGTAACCATAAACACAGAGATACAGTAATACACGATTTCTATTAATGAAATAAATGTACAAAGACTGTAAAAATACAGAGTGAAAGACTCGCTAGAATGGTGGCAGCTTATCTCTGAGAAGAGATGTGACGGTGACTTGCATTCACAATAAGATGATTGTTACAATGAGGCTCCAAAGGCCTTTTTAACATAAGTAAAATACAAAACCCTAACCCCAGAAGATGAAAAGCGAAAAGGTTTGCGGGACCCAATGGGGGTAGTTGATACGTTAACTTCCCGGGGGCGTAACTTTTGCATACGATCTTCGTTTGGGCTGCTCGATACCTCGATAGAAATATCTGTTTGAGGAATACAAATTTTGTGTGAGCAACATCTAAGGAACTTCCATGTTGCTCCCTGTTTTCCGAAAAAACGTCGTTTAGGGCCTCAAAACGGCTCCGGAAGTTTGGGACCCGAAAAACTACTAAAAATAGTAAATTACCAAAATTGCTAGAAAATTGTTTTGAGCCAGTTGGAAAAGGTGGGTGGCCACTGATATCCACCTGGATCAACCTAAACCTCATGAAGAAAGCCATGCTATCTGCACTAAAATCAAGCCTTGATTCTTGTCCTTTTGTTCCACTGGTCCGCTACTAATCCTTCGTTTCCACTTAGATTCAAAGTGTCTCAATACATCATCTTCTGCATGCCCTGTACATGTATATTCACTGCATATACCTCCACTTGTCCGGGTGAACATCCAAACATCATATTTTCCCTCCTATTTTTAGATTAAAAAAAAAGAACGCTAACGCAACCCACCCACCAATTCAATTTAATTGTTGCATGCATGCTCGCCCCATCCTCTGCATGCTCCGTCCTTGAATAAGATGCTCAGTAACCCTACTCTGTGAGCCACCCACACATAGATTTAAGGATTCCAGAAAGATATTTATATTTATCTCATGCTATAAATTGAAGCCTTCTTTTTCAGATGCACCACAGAAGACCCGCAAGATCATATTATTGCATTGTTGCTTCACATTTTAAAGTATTTTTTTTTAATTTATAAAACATTCTGAGACGACACACATTTTTCGCTCTTATCTCTCCTAAAATCAGGGAGAAAGTATGAAACCCATATTTTTTAGCAAGCCAATAATGCATATTATTTACGTACACGTTTCATATTATTTCAACATCTCATATTTTGAAGAGGAATTTGTTGTATCTAAAATACCACCAAAACTTAGGGTATTAGTATGACACATGTATATGTCATCACTCTTATTCAATACCAAATTGTAAAACTATGATATCCAAACTTAGGGTATTAGTATGACACATGTATGTATATTTCATTGTTGTTATTCAATATCAAATTGAAAAATTGAGGCATAAGTGCGTAATCCAAAACTTTGAGTAGACATAAGTGCATAATTTAAATAAGGAATCATGAGAAAATATTATCACACAATTTCATGTACTTAAGACAAACTTTCACTTATACATTCATATTATTACACAACTCCACTAACTGGAGTATTTCAACTAGTTCATATGAACCTGGACTTGAACTTAAGACCTCTAACCGTCTTAAAAATAATGAAATTTGTGATAATTATTATACATTTAATAATTATTTAAAAAAATTGCTATTTATATTTTATAAAGAGAAAGTGTAATATTATATATTGTAAAATTTTTGGTGACTTTAAAATTTGTGATAATTATTATACACTTAATAATTATTTGAAAATTTTTAATATCTATCTTTTATAAAGAGGAAGTGTAATATTATATATTGTAAAATTTTAGGTGACTTTTATAACAATTATCTTTTGACCATACAATCTTGAACCTTTATAAGGTCATTTTTGTTCAATGTCTCTACTAATTAAACATAGCTACTAAAACATGTTCAACTTCTCTATAAATTAAAGATAGCTACTAAAACATTTTCGTAATTTTGCTATGTATGTATGCAGAAAAAATATTGCAACATATTAGATCATCATCCCTATCAAGATGATTTTGTGATCAAAATGACATTCAACATTAGCTTATTACTATTCAAAATGCCTAGCATATAACAATATTAGCTTACTACTATTCAAAATGCCTAGAATAGAACTAATAGGATCTTAATACTTATGGAACCACCTTTAAAACTATATTTGTCAACTTCAAGTTATTGGTCCTTGAGAGATTATTTGGGGAAACCAATTATTGGTTGGGTGTTGCAAAGGAAAGTTGACATGTTCTTGATCAAATCATCCCAATGGACACAATGAGCACCACAAATCCTCATTTACCATTTTACGATCTTGTATATAAGACATAGGCGAGAACTATTTTTTAGTTACATGGTGCAGTGAGAAGATAAGTCACTTTCCAAGATGTTAACACATTCACTTATTTTTGGTTCCATATTATATTCGGAAGTTTCAATACTATATTTAGGGAGGTACTTGAAATTCTTCGGAGTGGGATTCCTATCCTTTACTATAAGTGGATCTTTGTCTCTCAAGGAAAGTACTTCTAGAGTATTTAATTGTTGATAGTTTTCTTGAAGTGATCTATGAAGTTTATATTTTAATCATGTCATGAAATTTGAAATATTGTTAACCTTGGTTCCTACACACAATGAATAGGTGATAAAATCAAAAGTTAAGGAATTGAGTCTCAATGTTGACTTAGGAATATTGTTAACACGACTAGTTTTTTATTTTACAAAGGAGAGAAGTGCTCTCTTCAAATACTAAATCAACATGAAACGAGCATTGAAATTATCGTATATTTGGTAGTTGTGGAGGTTGATTACATCGAACAATAATTTGTAGGTGGGAACTCTCTGGGAGTTACCTTGCATGTGAAGAGTTTGAAACAACAAGCTTATAGTTGAAATCCTAAAGGCTTTCAAAGTGGTTACATCAGTTGGAGATGTTCCAACACTACTCCTATTGATACTTCATAGATATGTTCATATAAATAGAGAAAGATACATATTTAACCAACAAGGCGAGGCACAATCTTTGAGTAATAAGTCAATTCCTTTTCAGAGATTCGAAATAGGGGAGAGGTTTCTAAATATTGCATCCATTTGGGAGAGAAAATGAGGGGATTTCCATGTTTAATACTTATTTTATCTTTGAATATCTTCCTCTTAAAACATGTCTTGAGTCATCAACCTTTTTGAAAAAATCAACAACTTTCTCTTCATCCGATCTTTTTTCAGCATTGTCAGTGTCTTCTAAGACTAATAAGGAATACATTCTTGATGATAGTGATGACCATGAGCTTAATTCACCCACTTCTCCTTATTACAGTAGGGGAGATCAAATAAACACCACCAAGCATCATTTATTTGTGCAAAGTGCCAACACCACCAGAATGGATCAAGTTCTGTTTCATAGAGCCAAATCTATATCCATATTTCGGGAGCCAGAAAAGAAGGCATGCTAAGGAAAAGTTGATATTTTCGACAATATTTGGGTCAATGTTCAAGGCAACCCAACATGAAGAACACCTCACTCTTGGGTGCAATATTTAGATGTTAAAATAATAAAACCTTCCCATATTCAACAACAAACCCAAGTTTAGATGAATATGTGCCAATCCCCCACTCAAACATTTATATGAAAACAATCATAAACAATACTAGATATGATGTGATACGATGAGTCAAACATGATATTCGGGCTTGATATGATGTGATACGATGAGAAAAACATGATATTCAGGCTTTTAGTATCCATTAGTTCACCCAAACCAAACATGTAGAGAATGCACAGTGACATGCATCACAATCACCATTCAAACCAATGTTTCACTCATTCTGTAAACTAAAAAACTATTAAATTTACAGTGAAATGTAACACTGTCACCATTCAAACCAACGTTTCACTCATCTTGTAAGTTATTCCTACACTAAATATAACAAAGTATTTCATAAATCTAACAGATTATTTCACAAAATGAAACCAACATAGACCTTAATGCGTACAAAACAAAACAACAATAGAAGAAGTCATCCTCATGATAAATAAAAGCATTACATACTGCAACATTGATGCTCATAATCCTCCCCACCATTGACTGCCATAAGTGCTTTATCTGCAATAAAAAAAGTAAAGAAGAAAAACATAATATAAAGAGCGAGCATCCGAGAAAACCTAAACCTCACGCATAAAGCCATGTTGTCTGCACTAAAATCAAGGCTCTATTCTTGTCCTTTCTTACCACTGTTCCACTACTAATCCTTCGTTTCCACTTACATTCAGAGTGTCTCAATACCTCTCCTTTTGCATTCCCTATACATGTATATTCAATGCATATATACCTCCATTTTTCCGGGTGAACATCCAAACATCATATTTTCCCTCCTATTTTTAGATAAAAACAAGAACGCTAACGCAACATGCCCACCAATTCAACTTACTTGATGCATGCATGCATGCTCCATCCTCTGCATGCTCCGTCCTTGAATAAGATGCTCAGTAACCCTCCTCTATGAGCCACCCACTTATATATTTAAGGATTCCAGAAATATATTTATATTTATCTCATGCTAGAAATTGAATCCTTCTTTTTCATATGCACAACAGAAGACCTGTGGGATCATATTATTGCATTATTGTTTCACATTTTAAGCGAAAAACTTTTAATTTATAAAATATTCTGAGAGGACTCAATTTTTTTTCTCTCATCTCTCCTAAAATCAAGGAGAAAGCATGAAGCCCATATTCTTTTGGCAAGCCAGTAATGAATATTAATTACGTACATGTTTCATATTATTTCAGTATCTCATATTTTTAAGACAAATTTGTTGTATCTGAAACACCGCCAAAACTTACCGCCCAAAACTTAGGCGATTAGTATGACACGTATATGTCATCGTTGTTAGTCAATACCAAATTGTAAAACTATGATATCCAAACTAAGGGTATTAGTATGACACATGTATGTATATGTCATCGTTGTTATTCAATACCTAATTAAAAAACTATTAGCAGGCATAACTGCATAATCCAAAACTTTGAGTAGGCATAAGTGCATAAGATAAATAAGAAACCATGCGGAGATATACATCCATATTATTACACAACTCCACTAACTGAAGTATTTCAACTAGTTCATCTAAACCTGGACTTGAACTTAAGACCTCTAATAGTCTTAAAAATCAGGAAATTTGTGATAATTATTATACATTTAATAATTATTTCAAAAAATTTAATATTTATCTTTTATAAAGAGGAAGTGTAATATTATATATTGTAAAAATTTTGGTGACTTTGAAATTTGTGATAATTATTATACATTTAATAATTATTTGAAATTTTATAATGTCTATCTTTTATAAAGAGGAAGTGTAATATTATATATTGTAAAATTTTTGGTGACTTTTATAACAATTAGCTTTTCACCAAACATTCTTGAACCTTTATAAGGTCATTTTTGTTCGATGTATCTACTAATTAAAGATTGCTACAAAAACATGTTCAACTTCTCTACAAATTAAACATAGCTACTAAAACATTTTCAAAATTTTGCTATGTATGTAAGCAGAAAAAATATTGGAACAGATTAGACCATCATCCTTATCGACCTGCTTTTGTGATCAAAATGAACTTCAATATTATGTTACTGCTATTCAAAATTCCTAACATATAACAATATTAGCTTACTACTATTCAAAATTCCTAGCATAAAACTAATGGGATCTTAATACTTATGGAACCACCTTCAAAACTATATTTGTCAACTTCAAGTTATTGGTCCTTGAGAGATTATTTGGGGAAACCAATTATTGGTTGGGTGTTGCAAAGGAAAGTTGACATGTGCTTGATCAAATCATCCCAATGGACACAATGAGCACCACAAATCCTCATTTACTATTTTATCATCTTGTATGTAAGATATAGGAGAGAACTATTTTCTAGTTACATGGTGAAGTGAGAAGATAAGTCACTTGCCAAGATATTAACACATTCACTTATTTTCAGTTCCATATAATTTTTAGATGTTTCAATCCTATATTTAGGGAGGTACTTGAAATTCTTCAGAGTAGGATTCCTATCCTTTACTGTAAGTGGATCTTTGTCTCTCAAGGAAAGTACTTATAGAGTATTGCATTGTTGATAGTTTTTTTGAAGCAATCTATGAAGTTTATATTTTAATCATTTCATGAGATTGAAATCTTGTTAACCTTGGTTCCTACACACAATGAATAGGTGATAAAATCAAAAGTTAAGGCATTGAGTCTCAATGTTGACTTAGGAATATTGTTAAACCGACTAGTTTTTTTGTTTACAAAGGAGATAAGTGATCTCTTCAAAGACTAAATCAACATGAAACGAGCATTGAAATTATCATATATTTGGTAGATGTGGAGTTTGATTTCACCAAACAATAATTTGTAGGTGGGAACTCTCTGGGAGTTACCTTGCATGTGAAGAGTTTGAAACAACAAGCTTATAGTTGAGAGCCTAAAGGTGTTCAAAGTGGTTACATAAGTTGGAGATGTTCCAACACTACTCCTAATGATACTTCATGGATATGTTCATAGAAATAGAGAAAGACATATATTTAACCAACAAGGAGAGGGACAATCTTTGAGGAATAAGTCAATTCCTTTTCAGAGATTCGAAATAGGGGAGAGGTTTCTAAATATTGCATCCATTTGGGAGAGAAAATGAGGGGATTTCCATGTTTAATACTTCTTAAAACTTTGACTATCTTCCTCTTACAACATGTCTTGAGTCATTAACAGTTTTGAAAAAATCAACAACTTTCTATTCGTCCGATCTTTATTCAACATTGTCATTGTCTTCTAAGACTAATGAGAATACAATCTTGATGATATTGATCACGATGAGCTTAGTTTTCCTACTTCTCCTTATTACGATAGGGGAGATCAAAGAAACACCACCAAGCATCATTTATCTGTGCAAAGCGCCAACACCACCAACATGGATCAAGTTTTGTTGCATAGAGACAAATCCATATCCATAATTAGGGAGCTAGAAAAGCAGGCATGCTAAGGGAAAGTCAATATTTTTGACAATATTTGAGTCAGTTTTCAAGGTAACCCAACAGGAAGAACACCTCATTCTTGGGTGCAATATTTAGATGTTAAACTAATAAAACCTTCGCATATTAAAAAACAAACCCAAGTTTAGATGAATATGTGCCAATCCCCCACTCAATAATTTATTTGCAATCACTCATAAACAATACCATATCTGATGTGATATGATGAGACAAACATGATAGTTAGTCTTGATCTGATGTGATACGATGAGACAAACATGATATTCAGGATTTTAGTATCCATTAGTTCACCCACACCAAACATGCAGAGAATGAACAGTGACATGCAACACGATCAACATTCAAACCAACATTTCACTCATTCTGTATACTAAAAAACTGTGAAATGCACAGTGAAATGCAACACCGTGGCCATTCAAACCAGCATTTCACTCATTCAGTAAACTAAAAAACTGTGAAATGCACAGTGAAATGCAACACTGTCACCATTCAAACCAACGTTTCACTCTTCCTGTAAGCTATTCCTACATTAAATCTAACAAATTCTTTCATAAATCTAACAAATTATTTCACAAAATGAAACAAGCAGAGACCTTAATGCATACAAAACAAAACAACAATAGCATAAGTGATCCTCATGATTTATAAAAGCATGACATACTACAACATTGATGCGCATAATCCTCCCCACTACTGACCGCCATGAGTGCTTCATTTGTAAGAAAAAAATTTAAAAACAAAAACATAATATAAAGATTGAGCATCCGAGAAAACCTAAAGCTCATGCAGAAAGACATGTTGTCTGCACTAAAATCATGCCTCTATTATTTTCCTTTCATGTCATTGCTCTGCTACTAACGCTTTGTTTCCATTCAGATTCAGAGTGTCTCAATACCTCGCCTTTTGCATGCCCTATACATTTATATTCATTGTATATATACCTCCATTTTTTCGGGTTGAACAACCAAACATCATATTTTCCCTCCTATTTTTAGATAAAAACAAGAATGCTAATGCAACCTGCCCACTAATTCAACTTACTTGCTGCATGCATGCTCGCTCGTTCCTTTGCATGCTCCGTCCTTGAATAAGATGCTCAGTAACCCTCCTCTATGAGCCACCCACACATAGGATTCTGAAAATATATTTATATTTATATCATGCTAGAAATTGAAGCCTTCATTTTCAAATACACCACAGAAGACTCGCAAGATCATATTATTGCATTGTTGCTTCACATTTTAAGTGAAAAAGTTATAATTTATAAAAAATTATGAGACGACTCACATTTTTTTCTTTGGCCTCTCCTAAATTCAGGAAGAAAGTATGAAACCCATATTTTTTTTGCAAGCCAGTAATCAATATTATTTACGTACACGTTTCATATTATCTCAATATCTCATATTTTTAAGACAAATTTGCTGTATCTGAAACATTGCCAAAACTTACCTCCCAAAACTTAGGGTATTAGTATGACATGTGTATATGTCATCGTTGTTATTCAATACCAAATTGTAAAACTATGATATCCAAACTTAGGGTATTGGTATGACATGTGTATGTATATATCATCGTTGTTATTCAATACCAAATTGAAAAACTATGAGCATGCATAAGTGCATAATCCAAAACTTTGAGTAGGAATAAGTGCATAATCTAAGTAAGAAACCATGTAGAAATATTATCGCACAATTTCATGTACATAAGACCAACTTTCACTTATACATCCATATTATTACACAACTCAACTAACTGAAGTATTTCAACTAGTTCATCCATATTGTTAGTTGAAATTTGTGATAATTATTATACATTTAATAATTATTTCAAAAAATTTAATATTTGTCTTTTATAAATAGGAAGTGTAATATTATATATTGTAAAATTTTTGGTGACTTTGAAATTTGTGATAATTATTATACATTTCATAATTATTTGAAAATTTTTAATATCTATCTTTTATAAAGAGGAAGTGTAATATTATATATTGTAAAATTTTTGGTGACTTTTATAACAATTAGCTTTTTCACCAAACATACTTGAACCTTTATAAGGTCATTTTTTTTCAACGTCTCTACTAATTAAACATAGCTACTAAAATATGTTCAACTTCTCTACAAATTAAACATAGCTACTAAAATATTTTCATAATTTTTCTATGTATGTATGCAGAAAAAGTATTGTAACTGATTAGACCACCATCCTTATCAACCTTCTTTTGTGATCAAAATGACCTTCAATATTAGCTTACTACTATTCAAAATGCCCAACATATAACAATATTACCTTACTACTATTCAAAATGCCTAGCATAGAACTAATGGGATCTTAATACTTATGGAACCACCTTCAAAACTATATTTGTCAACTTCAAGTTATTGGTCCTTGAGAGATTATTTGAAAAAACCAATTATTGGTTGGGTGTTGCAAAGGAAAGTTGACATGTGCTTGATCAAATCAACCCAATGGACACAATGAGCACCACAAATCCTCATTTACCATTTTATCATCTTGTATATAATACATAGGCGAGAACTATTTTCTAGTTACATGGCGAAGTGAGAAGATAAGTCACTTGCCAAGATGTTGACACATTCACTTATTTTTGGTTCCATATTATTTTCAGATGTTTCAATCCTATATTTATGGAGGTACTTGAAATTATTCGGAGTGGGATTCCTATCCTTTACTGTAAGTGGATCTTTGTCTCTCAAGGAAAGTACTTATAGAATATTTCATTGTTGATAAATTTCTTGAAGTGATCTATGAAGTTTATATTTTAATCATGTCATGAGATTGAAATATTGTTAACCTTGTTTCCTACACACAATGAATAGGTGATAAAATCAAAATTTAATGAGTTGAGTCTCAATGTTGACTTAGGAATATTTTTAACACGACTAATTTTTTATTTTACAAAGGAGAGAAGTGTTCTCTTCAAATACTAAACCAACATGAAATAGGAATTGAAATTATCATATATTTGGTAGATGTGGAGGTTGATTTCACCAAACAATAATTTGTAGGTGGGAACTCTCTGGGATTTACCTTGCATGTGAAGAGTTTGAAACAATAAGCGTATAGTTGAAAGCCTAAAGGATTTCAAAGTGGTTACATAAGTTGGAGATGTTCCAACACTACTCCTAATGATACTTCATGGATATGTTCATAGAAATAGAGAAACATACATATTCAACCAATAAGATGAGGGACAATCTTTGAGGAATAAGTCAATTCCTTTTCATAGATTCGAAATAGGGGAGAGGTTTCTAAATATTGCATCCATTTGGGAGAGAAAATGAGGGGCTTTCCATGTTTAATACCTCTTCAAACTTTGACTATCTTCCTCTTACAAAATGTCTTGAGTCATCAACAGTTTTGAAAAAAATCAACAACTTTCTCTTCATCCGACCTTTATTCAGCATTGCATTGTCTTCTAAGACTAATGAGGAATACATTCTTGATGATCTTGATCACCATGAGCTTAATTGGCCTACTTATCCTTATTTCGATAGGGTAGATCAGAGAAACACTTCCAAGCATCATTTAACTGTGCAAAGCACCAATGCCACCAACATGGATCAAGTTCCGTTTCATAAAGCCAATTCCATATTCATATTCCGGGAGCCATGAAAGAAGGCATGCTGAGGGAAAGTCGTTATTTTGACAATATTTGGGTCAGTGTTCAAGGTAACCCAACAAGAAGAACACATCACTCTTGGGTGCGATATTTAGATGTTTAAATAATAAAACCTTTGCATATTCAACAACAAACTCAAGTTTAGATAAATATTTGTCAATCCCCCAATCAAAAATTTATATGCAAACACTCATAAACAATACTAGATCTTATGTGATACAATGAGACAAACATGGTATTCAGGCTTGATTTGATGTGATACGATGAGACAAACATGGTATTCAGGCTTGATCTGATGTGATACAATGAGACAAACATGATATTCTGGCTTTTAGTATCCATTAGTTCACCCACACCAAACCTGCAAAGAATGCACAATGATGTGCAACACGATCACCATTCAAACCAACGTTTCACTCATTCTGTAAACTAAAAGACTGTCAAATGCATAGTGAAATAAAGCACTGTCACCATTCAAACTAGAGTTTCACTCATCTTGTTAACTATTCCTACACTAAATATAACAAATTATTTCATAAATCTAAAAAATTCTTTCACAAAATGAAACAAGCACATACCTTAATGCGTAAAAAACAAAACAACAACAACAGAAGTCATCGTCATGATTTATAAAAGCGTTATATACCGCAACATTGATGCTCATAATCCTCCCCACCACTGACCGCCATAAGTGCTTCATCTACAATAAAAAAAGTAAAGAACAAAAACATAATATAAAGAACAAGCATCCGAAAAAATCTAAACCTCACGTAGAAAGCCATGTTGTCTGCACTAAAATCACTCCTCTATTGTTGTCCTTTCCAGCCACTTCTCTGCCACTAATCCTTCATTTCCACTTAGATTCATATTTTCTCAATACCTCGCCTTCTTCATGCCTTGTACATGTATATTCACTACATATATACCTCCATTTGTCTAGGTGAACATCCAAACATCATATTTTCCCACCTATTTTTAGATTAAAAAAAAGAACGCTAACGCAACCCGCCCACCAATTCAGCTTACTTGCTAGATGCATGCTCACTCCTTCCTCTACATGCTCCATCCTTGAATAAAATGCTCAGTAACCCTCCTCTGTGAGCCACTCACACACAAATTTAAGGTTTATGGAAATATATTTATATTTATCTCATGCTATAAATTGAAGCCTTATTTTTCAGATGCACCGCAGAAGACCCATGGGATCATATTATTGCATTGTTGCTTCACGTTTTAAGTGAAAAAGTTTTAATTAATAAAAATTTATGAGACAACTCACATTTTCGCTCTGATCTCTCCTAAAATCACGGAGAAATTATGAAACCCATATATTTTTGTCAATCTAGTAATGAATATTATTTACATACATGTTTCATATTATTTTAGTATCTCATATTTTGAGGACGAATTTGTTGTATCTGAAACACCGCCAAAAATTACCGCCCAGAACTTTGGGTATTAGTATGCCAAGTGTATGTGTCATCGCTATTATTCAATACCAAATTATAAAAATATGATATCCAAAATTAGGGTATTAGTATGACACATGTATGTATATGTCATCGTTGTTATTCAATACCAAATTGAAAAACTATGAGCAAGAATAAGTGCATAATCCAAAACTTTGAGTAGGCATAAGTGCATAATCTAAGTAAGAAACCATGCGGAAATATTATCGCACAATTTCATGTACTTAATACTAGACTTCAATTATACATCCATATCATTACAAAACTCAACCAACTGAAATATTTCAACTAGTTCATCTGAACCTGGACTTGAACTTAAGACCTCTAATAGTCTTAAAAATCAAGAAATTTGTATGACAAGTGTATATGTCATCGCTATTATTCAATACCAAATTGTAAAACTATAATATCCAAAATTAGGGTATTAGTATGACACATGTATGCATATGTCATCGTTGTTATTCAATACCAAATTGAAAAACTATGAGCAGGAATAAGTGCATAATCCAAAACTTTGAGTAGGCATAAGTGCATAATCTAAGTAAGAAACCATGCAGAAATATTATCGCACAATTTCATGTACTTAAGACTAGATTTCAATTATACATCCATATCATTACAAAACTCCACCAACTAAAGTATTTCAACTAGTTCATCTGAACCTAGACTTGAACTTAAGATCTCTAACAATCTTAAAAATCAGGAAATTTGTGATAATTATTATACATTTAATAATTATTTTAAAAATTTTAATATTTATCTTTTATAAAGAGGAAGTGTAATATTATATATTGTAAAATTTTTGTTGACTTTGAAATTTGTGATAATTACTATACATTTAATAATTATTTGAAAATTTTTAATATCTATCTTTTATAAAGAGGAAGTGTAATATTATATATTGTAAACTTTTTGGTGACTTTTATAACAATTAGCTTTTCATCAAACATTCTTGAACCTTTATAAGGTCATTTTTTTCAACGTCTCTACCAATTTAATATAGCTACTAAAACATGTTCAACTTCTGTACAAATTAAACATAGCTACTAAAACATTTTCATAATTTTGTTATGTATGTATACAAAAAAAATGTTGCAACAGATTAGACCATCATCCCTATCAACTTGTTTTTGTGATCAAAACGACCTTCAATATTAGCTTATTACTATTCAAAATGCCTAGCATATAACAATATTAGCTTACTACTATTCAAAATTCCTAGCATAGAACTAATGGGATCTTAATACTTATGGAACCACCTTCAAAACTATATTTGTCAACTTCAAGTTATTGGTCCTTGAGAGATTATTTGGGGAAACCAATTATTGGTTGGGTGTTGCGAATAAAAGTTGACACGTGCTTGATCAAATCATCCCAATGGACACAATGAGCACCACAAATCCTCATTTACCATTTTATCATATTGTATATAAGATATAGACGAGAACTATTTTCTAGTTACATGGTGAAGTGAGAACATAAGTCACTTGCCAAGATGTTAACACATTCACTTATTTTCAGTTCCATATTATTTTTCTGATGTTTAAATCCTATATTTAGGGAGGTAATTGAAATTGTTTGGAGTAGGGTTCTTGTCCTTTACTGTAAGTGGATCGTTTTCTCTCAAGGAAAGTACTTATAGAGTATTTCATTGTTGATGGTTTTCTTGAAGTGATCTATGAAGTTTATATTTTAATCATGTCATGAGATTGAAATCTTGTTAACCTTGGTTCCTACACACAATGAATAGGTGATAAAATAAAAAGTTAAGGAATTGTGTCTCAATGTTGACTTAGGATTATTGTTAACACGACTATTTTTTTATTTTACAAATGAGAGAAGTGTTGTCTTCAAAGACTAAATCAACATGAAACATGCATTGAAATTATCATATATTTGGTAGATGAGGAGGTTGATTTCACCAAACAATAATTTGTAGGTGGGAACTCTCTGGGAGTTACCTTGCATGTGAAGAGTTTGAAACAACATGCTTATAGTTGAAATCCTAAAGGCTTTCAAATTGGTTACATCAGTTGAAGATGTTCCAACACTACTCCTAATGATACTTCATGGATATGTTCATATAAATAGAGAAAGATAAATATTTAACCAACAAGGCGAGGCACAATGTTTGATGAACAAGTCAATTCCTTTTGATATATTCGAAATAGAGGAGAGGTTTATAAATATTGCATCCATTTGGGAGAGAAAATGAGGGGCTTTCCATGTTTAATACTTCTTAAAACTTTGACTATCTTCCCCTTACAACATGTCTTGAGTCATCAACCTTTTTGAAAAAATCAACAAGTTTCTCTTCATCCGATCTTTATTCATCATTGTCATTGTCTTCTAAGACTAATGAGAAATACATTCTGGATGATCTTCATCACCATTAGCTTAATTTGCCTACTTATCCTTATTACGATAGGGGATCAAAGAAACACCGCCAAGCATCATTTATCTGTGCAAAGAGCCAACACAACCAACATGGATCAAGTTTTGTTGCATAGAGCCAAATCCATATCCAAATTCTGGGATCCAAAAAAGTAGGAATGTTGAGGGAAAGTCGATATTTCGACAATATTTGGGTCATTGTTCAAGGTAACCCAACAAGAAGAACACCTCATTCTTGGGTGCAATATTTAGATCTTAAAATAATAAAACCTTCACATATTCAACAACAAACCCAAGTTTAGATGAATATGTGCCAATTCTCCACTCAAAAATTTATATGCAAACACTCATAAACAATACCAGATCTGATGTGATATGATGATACAAACACGATATTCAGGGTTGATCTAATGTGATACGATTAGACAAACAAGATATTCAGGCTTTTAGTATCCATTAGTTCACCCACACCAAACATGTAGATAATGCACAGTGACATGCAACACGATCACCATTTAAACCAATGTTTCACTCATTCTGTAAACTAAAAAACTGTCAAATGGACATTGAAATGAAACACTGTCACCATTCAAACCAGTGTTTCACTCATCTTGTAAGATATTCCTATACTAAATCTAACAAATTATTTCATAAATCTAACAAATTATTTCATAAATCTAACAAATGCTTTCACAAAATGAAACAAGCACAGACCTTAATGCGTACAAAACAAAACAACAATAACAGAAGTCATCCTCATGATTTATAAAAGCATTACATACCCCAACATTTATTCTCGTAATCCTCCCCACCACTGACCGCCATAAGTGCTTCATCTAAAATAAAAAATGTAAAGAACATAAACATGATATAAAGAGTGAGCATATGAGAAAACCTAAACCTCATGCATAAATCCATGTTGTTTGAACTAAAATCACGCCTATATTCTTGTCCTTTCCTGCCACTTCTCTGCTACTAATCCTTCATTTCCACTTATATTCAGAGTGTCTCAATACCTCGCCTTATGCATGACCTGTACATGTATATTCACTGCATATATACCTCCATTTGTTCGGGTGAACATCCAAACACCATATTTTCCCTCCTTTTTTTAGACAAAAACAAGAACGCTAACGCAACCCACCCACCACTTCAGCTTACTTGTCGCATGCATGCTCTCTATGTCCTCTGCATGATTCGTCCTTGAATAATATGCTCAGTAACCATCCTCTGTGATCAACCCCCACATATATTTAAGGATTCCGAAGATATATTTATATTTATCTCATGATAGAAATTGAATCCTTCTTTTTTAGATGCACCACGAAATACCCACATGATCATATTATTCAATTGTTGCTTCACATTTTAAGTGAAAAAGTTTTAATTTATAAAATATTCTAATATGAATCACATATTTTGTTCGACAACACAGGTATTCCAACAGAGGACGAACACCTTCAGTAACCACTCACATAACCAGATCAAAGATCAACACACCGATGTTTTCACGTGGTAAAGCCCCTACGGGGAAACATCCACGGCCCCAGCCAACGCGGCCACTTGGAGCAGTTTATTAATGCAAAGAAAAACATTACAAAGAGATTTTACAAGAGAGTTTCTCACAATCGATCATCGGCAAATGACCCTCCATTCTCTTTAAATAGAGATCATGGACCAATCGGGTGTTAAGCCACGGATCAATGGCTGTTAAGATCGAGGAGAGTATGAACCGTCGGATCACTCTATGTTGGGAAAATATCGTGACCATCGGATTGCCTAAATACAAATGCATACTAATGCATACTAAAGAAACACACTTTTACCTAATGACATATTAGACCAAGTAGATCTTAACTAACTCCTAAGTGTCTAAATATCCTAACATCCCCCCTTAAGAAAAACTTGGGATAGGATTGAAGGATTT
>ML779866.1:614400-726003 GCA_009831015.1 Picea engelmannii | reverse complement strand
TTTCATTTTATTAATATTTAATTAATTAATTAAATCACTTTAATTAATTAATTAACCTTTTTACCTTTGAAAAGCTCCTTATCTCTCCTTGTGCCTTCCCTGGCCACTGAAAGTCACTTCTAGCCATCCCATCCTGTAGTGTTGCTCCTCTTGATTCCAATGAGCTATTACACTGAGAGGTTCCTCCAAGTAATGTGCCCAAAATGACCTCTTCAGTGAATTCCATGGACTTATGGCTCAAAATAGTCAAAATCATGGAAATCGTCGGAATGCAACGAAACCAAAGCCAACCTGTGTGGAATGGCTCATAATGATGGAATATGATCATCAATGCAGGATGGACCCCACAATGCCTCTCAAATACCCCTGTACTCACTCTAGCATCCATTTGGCTACTCTGGTCATCATAAATCTCTATCGTGTGATGATGTCCCAAAGTGGGGACATTACAGGGTATTAGTATGATATGTGTATATGCCATCGCTTTTATTCAATACCAAATTGTAAAATTATGATATCAAAACTTAAGGTACTAGTATGACAGGCGTATGTATATGTCATCGTTGTTATTCAATACCAAATTGAAAAACTATGAGTAGGCATAAGTGCATAATCCAAAACTTTGAGTACGCATAAGTGCATAATCTATGTAAGAAACCATGCATAAATATTATCTCACAATTTCATGTACTTAAGACCAACTTTTTCTCTTACATCCATATTATTACACAACTCCACTAACTGGAGTATTTCAACTAGTTCATCTGAATGTGGACTTGAACTTAAGACCTCTAACAGTCTTAAAAATTAGGAATTTTTTTATAATTATTATACATTTAATAATTATTTCAAAATTTTTAATATTTATCTTTTATAAAGAGGAAGTATAATATTATATATTGTAAACTTTTTGGTGACTTTGAAATTTGTGATGATTATTATACATTTAATAATTATTTGAATTTTTTTAATATATATCTTTTATAAAGAGGGTGTAATATTATATATTGTAAAATTTTTGGTGACTTTTATAACAATTAGATTTTCACCAAACATTCTTGAATCTTTATAAGGCCATTTTTGTTCAATGTCTCTACTAATTAAACATAACTACTAAAACATGTTCAACTTCTGTACAAATTAAACATAGCCACTAAAACATTTTCATAATTTTGCTATGTATTTATGGAGAAACAATATTGCAATAGATTAGATCATCATCCCTATCAACCTACTTTTGTGATCAAAATGATCTTCAATATTAACTTACTACTATTCAAAATTCCTAGCATATAACAATATTAGCTTACTACTATTCAAAATGCCTATCATAGAACTAATGGGATCTTAATACTTATGGAACCACCTTCAAAACTATATTTGTCAACTTCAAGTTATTGGTCCTTGAGATATTATTTGAAAAAAACAATTATTGGTTGGGTGTTGCAAAGGAAAGTTGACATGTGCTTGATCAAATCATCCCAATGGACACAATGAGCACCACAGATCCTCATTTACCATTTTATCGTCTTGTATATAAGACATAGGCGAGAACTGTTTTCTAGTTACATGGTGAAGTGAGAAGATAAGTCACTTGGCAAGATGTTAACACATTCACTTATTTTCGGTTCCAAATTATTTTCGGATGTTTAAATCCTATATTTAGGGAGGTACTTGAAGTTATTCGGAGTGCGATTCCTATACTTTACTGTAAGTGGATCTTTGTCTCTCAAGGAAAGTACTTATAGAGTATTTCATTGTTGATAGTTTTCTTGAAGTGATCTATGAAGTTTATATTTTAATCATGTCATGAGATTGAAATCTTGTTAACCTTGGTTCCTATACACAATGAATAGGTGATATCAAAAGTTAAGGAATTGAGTCTTAATGTTGACTTAGGAATATTGTTAACACGACTAGTTTTTTATTTTACAAAGGAGAGAAGTGCTCTCTTCAAAGACTAAATCAACATGAAACATGCATTGAAATTATCATATGCACAGTGAAATGTAGCATTTTCACCATTCAAACCAATGTTTCACTCATCCTGTAATCTATTCCTACACTAAATCTAACAAATTATTTCATAAATCTAACAAATTATTTCACAAAATGAAACAAGCACATACCTTAATGGTGTGACATCCTTCTCTTGCACACACTTGATTTCAATTATTCTTTGAGGGAACTTGTGTGCAAGTTATCTGGTTCATTATATGATTGATTGTTTCGCTTACGGATTATGATGATGTTTTGGATATGATGATGCATTATTTGATTATATATGTGTCGACAGATGCTATTGAATGGTTTCTCTTGAGTGTGCAGGACTCTGGACAGATTGAGGATTCCAATGGCATTGATGGACCTCCATGGACTCTGGATTGAGTTAGGGAGTGGACTGTTTGTGGTTTGAGTATTTTTGTTATTGCATATGTGACATATGTCTGGTATATTATGATGTTGTTTATGGATTGATGACATGTTTCGTTGATGGATGCAAGATGACGATAGATTGTTAATCAAACTCATATTTGGAGTAAAGGGGTCACGCATGACAACCAGAGATATTGAGGGAGAGGTGTGGCAACAACCCTTCCACATCCTACTAGCACTCCCGACGTGGCTCGAACTGTAGGTTAACGATTACCTAGTTCAAGAAATCCACGATCCCGTGAGGGCATACTGAGACAGTCGCTCATGAAGATTCTAAGGGGTGCGCAATAAGGCAGGGTCCTTATTCCTTAGAGGCTCTTAGTCTCCCACAAGTTTTTCTGACAGAGTATTAATTCCAAGGGATGGACGTCTACCAAAATCACTTAAAAGGTGAGTGACACCCTTGGAGCCCATAGTGCATCTTGAAGGGAACGTCGCATAAAAGAAACATGAGTGAAGGCGAGTGGCACCCTTGGAGCACATAGTGCATCTTGAGAGGCACGTTGCGATTTGTAAACACAGGTGAATCAATGAACCTAGGTGCCTAGAAAATGATATCTCTTTTTGACTTGGTCAACCCTAAAATAAATGTTGCATGAGTAAAGTTTAATAACTATAAAATTTCCCCTAAAAACAATTTTTCTAAGCCTAGTTGAATTTAGAGCATAGGTCTAATTGGGGTTTAAGGACTAAAACTAATTAATTAATTAATTAAGGGGGGCGATGAAGAAAAATCAAATTTAAAAATTAAAGGAGAAATAATTTATCAAAAATTTAATTGTTGGCTATCTGCAAAACTTGTTGATTAATAACTTAGACCAAAAAGGGGAAACTCAAATACAAAAGGAATGTGGAACATAGATAATCTAGTCTAGAGTACTTTTCAAATTAGAACTCAACTAAGCTTTAAGAAAGGTGTCAATCATTAAGGGAATGTGAGGGAATAAAGGGACATCAATGAGCATTTTTGGGAACGCTTTTAGGTGGGTGAGGGGAATTGGAAAATTAATTTAATTAATTAAATTAATTTCTGGTGCAACTAAGAGATCGGGTGACAAGTGTACGGGGTAGAATATTCCTAATACAAATTTAATAAAAAGAATTTAATGTGAATTTTGGAAACTAGTCGCTAAGAGAACTCTATAAAAGAAATGGCAGAGGAGGGGAATGGATCACCACTCGTATGCGTAAGGTTACACTGTTGTATTTTTCTTGACTGATTTTTCTTGTGGGAGTTGGGATACCTAGCTCGAATAGAGAGTGGTAGCTCGACCTTGTGAGGCGATCTAGGAGCTAGAATTTTCTTTATTCTATGTGTGTGGCCCCTTTGCGGGTCGAGGGACTAAGGGGGAAGAAGAGTACCCCTAGTGTTGGCTAGTAGGTACCAATGAAGTTTTGATGATTAGAAAGTGGGAGAGTAAGGAGGGACGTCAGTCGTGGGGATCGTCTCCAAGTCCTTCGTCGCCATTGTTGTTACAGTATTTTTGTTTAAGCTTGAATGTAATAAGTTGGATTATATAAATGGATGTTGTTGATTAAGGTTGGTTGTCATTATTTTCAACCCTTGAATAAAGTCCAGTAGCAAATTCTGGTAGCACAAAGATTTGGGTAATGGACCCAAGGTTGTTTCATGTATAATGGTATGAGTTTTAATATATTTAAGGTAATACTATTCTATATGTATAGTACATGTCATGCCATTTCTGGTGGTATGTGGAACGTCACATAACTCCTCACGGTTTGAGAGTTATGGTCTTACGAAGTTGGAGGACCCTCATATGTTGGCTTGAAGCCCTAAAAGATCAAAGAAGTCAAAGAGCTTGCAAAGATGAAATTATTATTTAAATGATAAAGTAAAGTGACAAAGTCAAGAAGGATTATTTAAATAATAAAGTGAAGGGACAAAATCAAAGAAGATTATTTAAAGACAAAGTCAAGGAGGAATATTTAAATGATAAAGTAATGGAGAAATTTCTAATTATGGAAAGTGGTTAACCCTAAAAATGAGGAAAATAGGTTAATTGACTTATAAATGGGTTAAGTGACCTAAAGATAGGTTAAGTGACCTAGAAATGCTTTAAGTGACCTAGAAGATGCTTCTAAGGAAGATATTTGGAGAGTATAAATAAGAGGCAAGACTCTCTCATTTTTCATCACACTTGAGCATATTGAATATCTATAGGTGACTGAGGTAACCAAAGTATATCTAAGCCAAATTTCAGAGGGAAGGTGAAGAAAAGAAGGTTGGAATTCAAGAGAGGACAAATTCTTTTGATGATGCTTTCTAAGGTGTTTCGGGTAAAAATGTTATAACTTATTCATAACAGATCCAAATTCAGTAAGACCAAATGTGTTGGTTAGATTACAATATGTAGTATTTTGTGTAACATTTTCAGATCCATTCAACAAATATTTCGTGCAGGGCACACTCTACAAGGTTTCTCTCTACAATAAGCCATAACTCATCAAGATATTTATTCATTACAGGTACATAGTTATGATTATTTCAAGTTAGGGTTGTTGACTAATCCCAAACTAGTCATGTGAGACTAAATAAAAGTTTGATAAAAATGCTAGTCTCTTGTTGTGAAAGTTAAGGAAGGTTTGCAGGTATGTGATCATATACACCATGTCTATTACAAAGTTATAAATCATTTTGATGATGAAATTGATGAGGGCTTTTGGTTAAGGTACATCTTGGATACATGGTTGATACAAGTAGTTGATGAGTTGGTACATACGTGAGGTGTATAGTTGATGATGTTGGTACATATTGATGAGTCATAGTTGATGAGTAGTTGACACATGACTGGTACATACTTGGATGCACTTGTTTATGGTACAGGTTGATTACAGGTTGTTTGGTACATGTTGGTGCATGGTTGATGCACTTGTTTATGGTACAAGTTGATTACAGGTTGAGATCCAAGTTGATGCATGGTTCAAGTTTACTGGTATAGGTTTACAACGGTATATCTCACAGTGATAGTGTGACAGTGGTTCCATCATTCTACTTCTACTACAGGGCGGTTGGACGGGAAAATGATAGGTGGTTGTAGCCACCTTTTGGTTGTAGCTGGAGACATAGGGCGTTGTAGTCTCCTTCTGGTTGTAGCTAGAAAATAGGGGAGTTGGATCTTCCTTCAGGTTGTATCCTAAGAAACAAGGGGGTTGGAGTCTCCTTCCAGTTCCAACTGGAAAACAAAGGAAGTTGGTGCTTCCAATGAATTTAATTCTTCAAGACATATAAGAAAAAAACATTATGTGGTTTTCTCCTGCTTTGAGTTTCCATGTAAAAAACTGGTGTACTTGTACATGTATGATTGTTTGTTTGTTCATTGCTTATTTACTCTGCAGTTATTGGATGATAATGCTACATTGATATAACACTTGGATTATATGGTTAAAAAATATTAAATTGCTCTATTATTGATTCACCCCCCTCTCCGTAATTCAATAGATGTAACTTGTTGCTGGATTTGTGTTAAATTAATGTTAAGTTGCGAGTTAAAGGATGGCTTGAATATTGTCTTGAATTTTGTAACTAATATGTTGTAGATACTGTGCATGTAATTTAATTTCAAAATGTTCATGATGAATTCTGGTCGTCTATTGTTGAACACCAATATTGCTTGATTACGAGTAGCAAGTAATCTTCTATGTAATGTTTGGGAGCGACTGAAGTTTCGTGGATTATGATCTGAGTTATTTGATTGTTTTTAATAACCCTTCTGGATCTTAGGTAGACCCTTCTTGGCACACCCAACTTAACCACTGCAATATCCTTCCCGCAACATTCTATCCAGGAGAAAAATCTGCTTCACTGCCTTTCGCCTTTGCTCCTTCACACTAATTGCTCAACGACTAGCTCCTTTTCTCTGCTCTTTTTATGTATGACTTTCCCTGCACGTGGGGAAAACAACCATGCGGATTTTACTCTATATCTTTGTGTTTTCCCAGATATTTTTGCACAACTTCTCCCTTATTAATTTGTTGAGTTGGGACGATTTCGGTCGGAGTTCTTTTACGCTTCTCTGGGTTTTTGTGGGAAATTTCCACTTGGTGCCTGTTATCGCTCAGTTTGTAGTTTAGGTCAAGTAGCTGAAGGGTAAGGGTCAAACTGTCGTAACAGGAGCTTCCCCACCCATTGTCACCTCGATGGGGGGCTCTTTCTATTTAGGGTGGCTAAGCCCAAGGGAGACGTCCCTGGCAATCTGGGGTTTTGAAAGGTAATGGCTTAAGGATTAAGACAAGTTTTCCCTTCACAGATTACCGCCAAGAAGATAGACAGATGAAGAAGAACCACAGAAGAGGCACCTGCTTGAGAGACAAGACAATAATGATACCAGTACATGCAACAGTGGTTAATACTTCACTAATTAATGACTATCAATATTTAATGTACATGACCATAAATAGCAGTAAATATTGACGAAGTCAATGTTGGCAATAATGGCAATGGCAAATTAAAGTCACTTGTCAATAAATACCAGAATGATATAGCCTCCAATGAAAATGATCAATCCTTAAATTAACTCAATGCATTAAATATCATCAAATGCTCATATACATGCAGTTGTTGCGTCAAGTATACTAGAGGTGATGTCAGCTTTCTTCTAGGGTTAGTATAATAGACAAAGAGGTCAACGTTTTGCAAATAAGCCAATGAAATTTATCAATACATCAATGTCTATCATTAGATGACCAAGCCATAGTATTTTCTATCAACCCAAAGCTTAATAAAGGCATGACGTCATCATTTTCTGCTAGGTTAGTAGATGTTAGGGTTAGTTAAGGTTTCAAATTTGAGAGTTTTGAAAGATTTTTTTGGCACAACAAGCTCAACGTTGGAGAGAAAAACCAGTGCCTTAGGGTATTATGGAGTCAAAATCAAGGGCAAGATCTCGGGAGGATCAAAATCTAAAGACTAGAGAGTTAGGTTCTATGGTGCTGCAATGGTAGGGCCCTAGAATCAAAACCCTAAGGGAAGGAGGCTCATTCCGGTGTTGCTTAAGCAAGGCCTCATTCTCCTTCCTCTTTCTTTAAATATTCTTGGCAAAACGGCTAGCTTTAAAACACAAATCTAAGGGAGAAAGGTGTTGCAAGAGCAAGGCCCTTCAAACCCTAAAAGTTAAAACCCTAGGTGTAAAATCAACTAGGCCTAGGACGTTTCCTTTTTTCAACTTATGTTTAAATGCTAACTCAGAAAAAGGATGATTAGTGTAGCAATGGCTAGGCTATATCTTCCTTAATCAATGGCTAAAACGAGTTTCTCAATCATGGGGACATATAGCAAGGACCTACTTGTGTGCTTGCTACCTAGGGTTTCAAGATTAAGCAATATAATAGCAACACAATAACAAATGTAAGAGATTTAACCTACAACCATTCATTCAAGAAGTTTTGCATGAAAAATACACTTACAAATCATGAAGAGTGCTCATCAAACCCTAGTTGTAAACCTTCCAATGAGAGAAACACCATAACATGCCAAGAAAATCCTCCAAACAAGAGTTGCGCCTCACTTCCCTTGAGCCAAAATACCAAGACAAAAGATAAAAGTAGATCTCTCACAAGAGAGTGAGTTATGTTATGTTTAAAATGAGGTCCAATGTCCTCTATTTATATCAATCAATGACCTCTTAATTAAATTTTAGGTCATTAAAACAGCCGACAGGGCTAACTAACAATTTTACACTGTTTTTACATTAATCTGCTAGAAAATGTCATAATATGAGCTAAAAGGGGGGCGTCAAGCCCTCTTGAGGGAGACGTTGGCCCTTTTTGGGCAAGCTCAGCATCTAGAAAACCAAACGTTGGCCCTTCTAGGGCTCCTCCAAGCTACCACACGTGCCAAATGACCTCAGCACACTGTCACACGCTCCAGTCAACATCCAGCTCTCTCAGGTGACGTCCTGTCCATCAAAAGCATATGTCCCATCTGCAGTGGGTGATTCCCCCTAGGCCGTGCTCTGCCAAAGTGTCATGGGTGGAACGTCCTTCTTCCTTCTCGTGCAATGGCTCATCACAACGTTGTCCTGTATCTGCCATCCCAACAACCATCTGATGGGCTCTTCAGCCCCATGGAGGTCTGAGCTAATCATATCCCCATGTGTATCGGTCCACTGGTACCTGTCCGTCGGGCATGGTCCTGCACATCAAAAACTACGCCCTCCATGGGCTCATTAGTCCTTGGGATCATAGCAATGTCAATCATGTCTCATCATTAAATTTATCAAATACATGCATGAAATCCCTAGCATATCATCCTAGAGCTCAAAGACATTACACATATCTACCATACAAAGTTGAAGAAACAAACAGGACAACCTATTGGGCTAGTATCCACAAGAAAATGAGAGTTTCCACAGAGGATCATTCAAGCCATGTTCATGAGGTGATATGGTCTAGCGATGTCCAGTCATAGTAAGACCAGGGGCATGTGTTGTCCATGGGTGCCTTTGTAGGAGGTGAGTTGTACCCGTCATGGATGCACTTTTTCCAAGCCCCTTTATTGCCTTTATTTTTCATTTATTGTTTTTCTTTCTTTTTTACTTCAAGGTCTGACCAGAGGACACTGCCTTAGCATGGTGACTAGAGCTGACAGTGTTATCCACTGGTATCTTCACAGAAATGATAAGGTTGGCTCGTGATGAGACCCCCTTTCCCTTGGCCATGCAACCAAAGGTCATTGCCCTGGCGTGGTGACCAGATAATGGCAATATCATACTGCTGGATACCTATGAACATAATGGGCCAGCTCGTGATGAGACCTCCCATCCTCTTGGTTAGGTCTTGTTTTATTATTTTTCTTAGGGTCCCTTTAGTTTCTTATCGAGAGGCCTTTTATTGCCTTCTCGGGGATCCCTGGGCGAAGCATCTCTAGGTTTTATTTCTTATGGATTTTATCTTTTACCAGCTGCTTTTACCCCCTGGGCCTTTAGCCCTTTCTTCCCACGGGACAAAGTGTAACCCTCAAAGGTCATCCTAATGGCCGGACTAGGGGAATGGGATGGATGTGTGGGAGATAATATGTAAAATGATAGAATGGTGGGAGCGGACGATGGCTCTGCAAATCCCCCCTGGTGGCTAACCAAAACCCATGAATACAAGCTTGCTTAGGTCACCCCGTTAATCCCCCTAATCAATGGTCAAGTGGATTAGTGTAAGATCCAAGCAATTATTAGAAATGTAAGGAACCTGATGCATATATAAGAAGGTTATAACGATCAAACATGACACATACTATGATACCTTGGACCAATTACCTCATGGAGCAAGAGTCTCCTCTGATGCAAGTCCAAGACGATGGTGATGGAAGCTGTTGCTGCTGACAGGACAAGTCTGGCGAAGAAGAAGAAGGATGGGCCCTCCAGGGCCATGATCAGGTCAATCCTGCTCTCGGTACTCCATGTCTAGGACATGTGGGCCTCGAGACATGATCTCCTAGTTATCCCTAGATATCGGGGATAACAGTGCCTCCACTACTTACTCTGCGATTGTGATTTTTTTCTAGGCATTTCTTCCCTGTTATGTTTCTAAAGTTTGAATATTTTGCCTCTGTCCCTTTGAGATCCTCAAATCGCCCGACATGTGGTTTTCCTGGCATTTTTATTCTTTCTTCTTAGTGAGAGCATTCTGGATTTTATCTAATTGCTTGACAATGTATTTCTTCCCCCAACATCTCGGAATGGCCCTCTACACTCGAGCTGGAATCATCCAGTGGTTGAGGAATCCACTCAGCTATTCATTGAGTAGCCTCTGTGTTTTTGGGGCTCAACATCTTCAGACCTGTCTAAGAAACTGATTCGCCCAGCGCCTCTATGTATACCTCTGAGATGGCGAGGGAAAACCCATCCGCCTTGCGCGATCGAATAATGCCTTCACCCCACCTAAAACCCTGCGCCCTCACCTGAGTTCTTACTCCGCGTTGGGTCCGGGTTTACCTCTGTGCATTGGCTAACGGAAATTAAAGTTTGGTGAACCCCCATTAAATATGAAGTGGGACATGCGTTGCTGCTATCGAGGTGGAATTTAACCATAGGATTTTTGACCTTGCATAATTTCCGTGGTGAATTAAACAGTCTCCCAGAACCTTGACCGTTGAGTCCCAGCAATTTCCAGCTCCTGCCCTTTTAATTTTTTTACTTTCCTACATTTTTGGTGGAGAGTCAAGCAATGCGACCAATCATCCGTACAATGCATTATGTCTCCTTGAACGAATGCATTGTATGGATGATTTGTGTTATCTTAATCTCACACTTTTAGAACACGAGTATCACATGTTTGTTTAAGCCTTCTTTATCTCTTGCGCGATGATTTGCAGTGTCGATGAATGACATAGTTAATAGAATGCATGCGCGCAGTGAATCAATGAATGATTAGATAATTAAATCATTTTATTACACACACTGAATTTTTATTGCAACGCATGATGTTAGAGCCCAAACTCTTCGTGTGCAGCGAAACCTTGAAGTAAAGACTGATATAAGAGACTTTATACTACTTGCATGTAATGAATTTTGATGTGGTGACTGATCGTTAGACCTTAGATTCCTTGTGCAATGAATTAAATGATGATACTCTTGTGCCTAAACTCTAGGAGATAAATGATCTTATGTATATGATCAGATTTCCTTATGCAACAAATACAATTGTTTACCTTGCGCTTTCTCTTATGTTTTCGTATATTGGATTAGCAACCCTTGCTTGCGTAATGGATGTGCTAATGGATCACTGGATTAACACTCCTTAATTGTGTCATTGAATGTCTTGATGAACGATGGATTACAAGATCTACTTTCGCTATTAGATTTATCAATGAATAATGGATTAACAACCTTTAAAGCGCCATTAAATCATTAACAAATGATCAATGTAGACATTAGACTTCTCGTGCCTATGAATTTTATGTCAAGTGTGATGGTTTAGAAATGGTTTATCTTGCGCCTTGGATTATGGTGATGAGTAGGTGTTAGGATTCCTTACGCTTTGGAATAAGTTGATGCATAAATGTTTACACCTTAGTTATCTACCACACTTGTCACAATGTTACAGTATGATTCCAGGTAAATGATTATTGGTGCAATGATCGATAAGTGAATATGTTAATATGGCAATGGATCATGTGCTTACCTTGAAAATGAGGTTGATTATTGTAATTGACGATTGATTGAATCACACACCTAGACGTTAAGAGGATATTGTTGCACCTTAAAAATTTAATAAGTAGATTATCTGCACCTTGATGATTGTTGAACGTTAATATTTGTACCTTTAGGCATCGTCATTAATTGTAGAGCGCATTAATGTTGGGGTTGTTGTTAAATGGTGTTAATACATCGATATGCGTGTCGTGGTTAATGGGGATGATGTGTCGACATTATGTCGTAATTGATTATTAATGTGTTATTATTGTTCATTGAAATCTGTGATTGACGTGTCATTGATAGGGATGATTTTAAGGATGAAAATTTATATTAAAATTTAGAAACATGGGCTAATCTTACTAGTCCTTAATATGCAAAATGTAAAATGTTTGGCGATAGTTTTGTAAAACTATTCAAATTTTGAAGGATTTTATATACTTTCTATAAACTTTTGGCAATTTTTACGGTAAAATAATTTTATTCTATGGAGTTTGGGCGAATTGTTTTTAGAAAAAATGGAAATTGGCGAATTTTTTTTTGGGAAAAACGATGGAAAATTAGCCCATTTGCGAAATTTAGCCCCTAAAATCATCTATGGTCATTGATGTTGCTAATTATTATGATGTTTTAATTTTCCTAATGCAATGAAAAAAAAATGGCCTCTGTACGTCACTTGTGTGTTGTAACGGTGAGGCTGTTACAAATGCGTACAAAACAAAAAAACAATAGCACAAGTCATCCTCATGATTTATAAAATCGTTACATATCGCAACATTGATGCTTGTAATCCTCCCCACCAATGACCGCTAAAAGTGCTTCATCTGCAATAAAAAAAGTAAAGAACAAAAACATAATATAAAGAGCGAGCATCCAAGAAAACCTAAACCTCATGCAGAAAGCCATGTTGTTTGCACTAAAATCACACCTCTATTCTTGTCCTTTCCTGCCATTGCTCCACTACCAATCCTTCGTTTCCACTTAGATTTAGAGTGTCTCAATATCTCGCCTTCTGAATTCCCTCTTCATGTATATTCACTGCATATATACCTCCATTTTTCCGGGTGAACATCCAAATATCATATTTCCCTCCTATTTTTAGATAAAAACAAGAACACTAATGCAACCCACCATCCAATTACACTTACTTGCTGCATGCATGCTCGCGTCGTCCTCTGCATGATCCTTCCTTGAATAAGATTCTCAGTAACCCTCCTCTGTGAGCCACCCACATAGATATTTAAGGATTCTAGAAATATATTTATATTTATATCATGCTAGAAATTGAAGCCTTCTTTTTCAGATGCACCACAAAAGACCCGTTGGATCATATTATTGCATTGTTGCTTCACATATTAAGAGAAAAAAGTTTTAATTTATAAAAAAATTTGATACGACTCACATTTTTCTCTTTGATCTCTCCTAAAATTAGGGAGAAAGTATGAAACCCAGATTCTTTTGGCAAGCCAATAATGAATAATATTTACGTACATGTTTCATATTATTTCAGTATCTCATATTTTGAAGAGGAATTTGATGTATACCAAACACCGCCAAAATTTACCACCCAAAACTTAGGGTATTAGTATGACACATGTATATTCCATCGTTGTTATTCAATACCAAATTGTAAAACTATGATATCCAAACTTAGGGTATTAGTATGACACATGTGTGTATATGTCATCGTTTTTATTGAATACCAAATTGAAAAACTATGAGCAGGCATAAGTGCATAATCCAAAACTTTGAGTAGGCATAAGTGCATAATATAAGTAAGAAACCATGCATAAATATTATCGCACAATTTCATGTACTTAAGACCATATTTCACTTATACATCCATATTATTACACAACTCCACTAACTAAGTATTTCAACTAGTTCATCTGAACCTGGATATGAACTTAAGACCTCTAACAGTCTTAAAAATCGGGAAATTTGTGATAATTATTATACATTTAATAATTATTTCAAAAAAATAATATTTATCTTTTATAAAGAGGAAGTGTAATATTATATATTGTAAAAAAATTTACGACTTTGAAATTTGTGATAATTATTATACATTTAATAATTATTTGAAAAATTTTAATATCTATCTTTTATAAAGTGGAAGTGTAATATTATATATTGTAAAATTTTTGGTGACTTTTATAACAATTATCTTTTCACCAAACATTCTTGAACCTTTATAAGGTCATTTTCGTTCAACGTCTCTACTAATTAAACATATCTACTAAAACATGTTCAACTTCTCTACAAATTAAACATAGTTACTAAAACATTTTCATAATTTTTCTATGTATGTATGCAGAAAAAATATTGCAACAGACTAGACCATCATCCCTATCAACCTGCCTTTGTGATCAAAATGACCTTCAATATTAACTTACTACTATTCAAAATGCCTAGCATATAACAATATTAGCATACTACTATTCAAAATGCCTAACATAGAACTAATGGGATCTTAATACTTATGGAACCACCTTCAAAACTATATTTGTCAACTTCAAGTTATTGGTCCTTGAGAGATTATTTGGGGAAACCAATTATTGGTTGGGTGTTGAAAAGGAAATTTGACATGTGCTTGATCAAATCATCCCAATGGACGCAATGAGCACCACAAATCCTCATTTAGCATTTTATCATCTTTTATATAAGACATAGGCGAGAACTATTTTCTAGTTACATGGTGAAGTGAGAAGATAAGTCACTTGCCAAGATGTTAACACATTCACTTATTTTTGGTTCCATATTATTTTCATATGTTTCAATCCTATATTTAGGGAGGTACTTGAAATTCTTTAGAGTGGGATTCCTATCCTTTACTGTAAGTGGATCTTTATCTCTCAAGGAAAGTACTTATAGAGTATTTCATTGTTGATAATTTTCTTGAAGTGATCTATGAAATTTATATTTTAATCATGTCATGAGATTGAAATATTGTTAACCTTGGTTCCTACACACAATGAATAGGTGATAAAATCAAAAGTTAAGGAATTGAGTCTCAATGTTGACTTAGGAATATTGTTAAACCGACTAGTTTTTTAGTTTACAAAGGAGAGAAGTGATCTCTTCAAAGACTAAATCAACATGAAACGAGCATTGAAATTATCATATATTTGGTAGATGTGGAGGTTGATTTCACCAAACAATAATTTGTAGGTGGGAACTCTCTGGGAGTTACCTTGCATGTGAAGAGTTTGAAACAACAAGCTTATAGTTGAGAGCCTAAAGGCGTTCAAAGTGGTTACATAAGTTGGAGATGTTCCAACACTACTCCTAATGATACTTCATGGATATGTTCATAGTGTCACACATAATTTTGGTCACCCCTGTGATCAACTAACAATATGTGCATAACTCAGCTCTATGTTTCCTGAAGTTACTAAAATGAGATTTTCTCCATGAAGAAGTGAATCATCCTTCTTTCTTTAAAAAAAATATCAAAGGAGATTGTCACACCCTGCTCAATGCTTGGGGTGTGACAATGCTTGATCTCCGCATGCTACACCAAAATTGGAATGCGTCGTTGCCGCATGGTACCTGTGCATAGGGTGCGATGATCCTCAAACACGAGAAAAAGAGGAAATTCACGAAAGTTCTAGAAGGGAATCTTCTAGAATATGAGGTGGCCTCCGATCAGTTGGGATCTTACTCGCTTATCTGATTTAGTGGGATCATTATATTCTCCTCATCCATCCCTATTTCACCCCATATAAAGAGGGATCTCTCATGGGAAAGGCTAGGCTTTCTAATGCATGAGGAATTCTGCTAAAGATTGTACTTGTGATAGCTTTTCTTTAGCTCTCCAAGGCAGGTTGTGAATGCTCTTCATCAAAAGCATTGGATCAAAGGTGTGTGTGTTGAATAAAAGGGCCATTGGAAGGGACCTTGCAACATCAATGCATAGGTTGTATTCTCCACTTTCATTCAATATAATGCATTAGTACATTTCTTCCCTATAAAGGTGTCTCTACTTTTATTGTATAATTCCTTTATCTTATACATAGAATTCATTGCAATATATATATCGTTGTTCTCTCTCTTTGTTGGTTTGTGATTCTTAACAGTTTCATCATCCCACAAATCCAAATATGGAGTAGCAAGGATGATACTAGCGAGGATCAAACGTCGTTTAAATGGTAAGTCAATTGTCCCTCTCTGAACTAGTTTATATTATAATGAAATCTAAGGAGAAGCTTGTATTCTGCATTGTTTTGTTCTAGCTTCATGTTGAAACTAGGGAGATTAGTTTGTGTCCGCACTTACCGATTTGTCCAATAACAAAATTAGCGACCACACTGGGGAACGTCCTCTCTTTTTTTTTTTCTTCCTTTTTTTCTTTTAGCTTGCCTGCTTTTGGTCAATTTCACTTTCTGAGTCTTTGGGTGATCCATCTTGACTCCCTGATTCTGAAAGTTCATTGAGAAACTATGTCCTCTTTCCATTTTTTCCTTATGTTTAGTCATCGTTGCACCCTTCTTGTGTGAACCAAAGCGACAATGTTGCACTGTGTTTTTCCCTTTTCTTGCGACGATTCTTGATCGCCGCACTATGCTCTACTGTAGCCTGCAACGATTCCTGTAGAAATTTTTTGGAGTGACAGTCTACTTTTTCTCTTTGGCCAGATTTGTCATTACTTCTAGGGGTGAATTTTTAGTCTTGGTGAATAATTATTTGCAGCCTGGTTTGCATCTTTTAGCCTTAATTTGATTATTTCTCAAGTGTTAAGAGTATTTTTCATAAGCTTTATAAGTTTTGTCTTTGACTTCTTATTACAAGGGTATAATCTCAAGTCTTCATCCCTGAGTGCTTGCCAGATAAGCTGTTATTGATATTTTGCAAGTTTTGGATTATTGTTGTTTCGAAAACGATTTTTGTTTGTATTAAAAAAAAAGTTTTCTTATCTTTTCATTTTTGTTGGCATTATGAGTTTAGTTTGGGAAATAATGTTGTGAGTGCATTGACCTTCTTGGACAACTCTTTCTTTTTGAATTAGATCTCTATTTTTATTTGAAAAGAAAAAGATTGAAGTTTTTTCTTCTATTAGTAAGTTTTCACAAGAATTTTTTTTCATTCAAATATTTGGAAAAGAGAAAATTGGAAAATTTAGTATCTTTGATTGTTTGGCATCAATATCATTCAAAGATTGAAGAAATTATTTTTTGTAACTTGTTGTATTCTGGAAAAAGAAACCTTCTCCCTTATGTAATTAGAGTACATCGAACAAAAAGATTGCATCTCATCTCTTTTTTAATTTGATTGGGTCAAGGTCAAATAATTCATTAGTTTCATCTCCGTTTCCCTTTTTGAGTAAGCAATAGCCATTAAAATTCAGAATAATTTTAAATCTGTCTAGCAACTTTTATTTTCTAGAAATTTTATACACCAACATTAGGTAGGATAGTGCTTTGGAATAGGTTGTGAGGAACACTCTCCAAAGCATCAAAACACACAATAGTATCTTGTGATAGGAAGAGTTTAAATCCACTTGCTACATTTTTTCCTGGGAAGCCCTTCTAACACAAGGGTCAATCACGAGGTCACATTAGGGACGACAGAGTTACTCACCCTACTTTGTTGGTCTTAGTGTAGATATTGCACATATTATTGGGGATAAATTGAGAAGAAAATCCTGTGTGGACCTTCTCAAGGCGATTTCAGGCTTAGATACCCTGCTCTTGCGTGTGGATCAGATTTTCGACTGATTCCCCAGTCATCATTTTTGTAATTGGTAAACTTGGTGGCCTATCTCTTTAGAGTATTTACACAAGGTGACTGTGGAGGGGAAAGTCTTCATGGTACCTAGAATTGATGTTGGACAAACTCACTCGAGCTCCTTGGAGGCTATACCCACGATTATGTGTGGGAGCTTGCACCAAGGTGTAAGTCCGTTAAGCAAGTCATCAACGTAACTTTTCCACCCGCTTTATCCCAGCCCCTTCTTGTCTTGATTTCATGATGTTGGATTTCATCACCAACTAGTGACTTCGAAATAAGAAGGTTTGTTTGCGTGTTTGATATCTATATTTTATTAGTGAGTGATGTTTGTTTCTCTAGTTGGCCATAGATTTATTTCATTCTTTATTCAGTACGGACAACATCGACCCTCGCCGTTCACGTAGGATGCAAGGGTTACCTCTGGAAGAGATGAAATAATACGCTCCTTTTCTTCCTAAGTCACCAGAGGGTGTTTCCCCTGAAGGAGCAGTCAATAACAAAGTGTCCTATGAGATTGGTAGTTCTACTCCATTGGAAGAATCAACACTTCATGTAAATCCATTATAGAATGTTATACAAGATCCACTTTTGCTCCGAATAAACTCTTTGAGAGAAGTTTTTGTTAAGACTATACTAGAATACCTACTGGACCTTACACAGAGTTTGGTGTACATGATCCACCCTTTCGGAGTGAATCGTTTAGAATTTTGGTTCATACTGCTGGAATTTTCAATCTTAGCTCAGTCCTCGTCCGTTCTTTTTTGAGGACCTGCTCAGGACACAATATTTTTGATAAACTAGGAATGAGTCCAAATCAACCTATGTCATCACATATACCCATTACTTCCCCTTCTTATACAGTACCTTTAGATCATTTTACTGGCATGACGAGTAATGTTGCTACGGTTTCAGACCAGTTGTTGGTTGGTTCTCACAAAATCCTTCCTCTCCAGCTCACTAGGTCTACTACGGTCCCACAAGTTACACTTGTTTATGCCAGAAGTCCGGTAATAACTCAAGCTCCTATTGGAAAACCACTTGCTCCTAGATCAAGTCCGTCACTTCCACCTAGGTATAACACTCTTAATACTTCTATTGCTAATCCTTCCCAGAGTCCATCCGGAGGGCCTAATCTTTTTGTTCCACCTAGGTATAATGTTGCTAGCGGTTTTGTTCCCACACCTACCTAGGTTCTCTTCGAAGGACCTATAATTCCTCCTCCACCTCCACCTAGAGGATCTAATCGTCTTGGCCCAAGTAGCTCCAATCAAGTTGGAGGCATACGTCATTTTGTCACTTCTGGTTTTCAAATTATTGTTAGAGGCCAACCTCAAGTTGGGGGGAAACCCCAATTTGGGGGTCATAACCTAGTGTATGGGAAATATATACCTAGATTACAATCTCAACCTTGGAATTTTCCTTTCCAAGGAAATCAACAACTGTCTGGGGGGAAAAATACTCAAGTAAATTCTTTTGTACCCCCTAATCCCAGGCAACCATATCCAAGCTTTGTAAATCCTACCTGGAGTCAATATTTTCAGTCTAATGCTCCTTTCCAAGGTAGCATACCCAATCAACCAACACATATTGGCTACTTGACTCAAAACCCTTCACCACCGAATTTGATGGTACCATCTAACTATCTACAAACTTCTAATGGTCCTACTGGTATACCTACAAGATTGCCTCATCAAAATTACTAGTTTCCTCAAGTGAAGAAACAATTTCCATTTCTTGCTACTTTGGATTTACCAGATTTATCTAGGATTTTGAATGATCCTATTTTTCATTCTCCTTATTGGTCGGTCATACCTGGAAAATCACCATCAGATTCCTAATTTTGATGGTTGATCGAGAGAAGAACCAAATAGTCATGTCATGAAATTTCATCTTTGGTGTTCATGCAAATCCTTGATGGATGACTCCATTCGATTACGTATTTTCCAACGAACTCTTACGGTTTCGAAAACCAAATGGTATATTGAATTGACATGAGGATTGTTCAATGATTTCAACACTTTAGCTATGGATTTCTTAACACATTACCAGTTACCGATATGATATGAAACATGAATCGAAATTTTGATTTCATTTAAACAATCCTCTTCTACTCATATTTCTGATCATATTCACGAGTGGAGGAGGAGAAGATGATTAATCAAAGTTCCCCTTCCTGATCAATTATTGGTTGAATGGTTTACCAAATCACTTATCATTCCTATATCCCATGATGTTTCCATGGGCAGTGTCGTCACTGAAGAGTACGCGATTAGTCTTCCTCAATACTTGGATCTCGTTTATTCACAAACAGGCACGCTATATGACTTGATCCTTGTTGCTCCTCGCCCATATACAAATCCAACCCCAATGCCTCCAGTAACTTATCATGCTAGTGATGGTGTGATTGGCACTTTTCATGCTGAGACTTAGTCCAAAAAAGCAGTCATTCCAATCCCAAATCTACTACTACTAATGTACAAAATGTTACTCCTCCTACTCCTTCTTCCGGTAAAACCTCTGAGGTTAATACGGTTCAGTCTACACCTACCGATAAAAATAAAAATAAAAAGAAATGGAAGGGTAAGAATAAAGAGGAGAAAAGTAATAATCAACAATCCGATAAACCCAAGACTCAACCTACTGATGATAAATAAAAGTGAAAACCTCGTTATCCTTATGTTACCTGTGGTGAGGATCATTATACGAAAGATTGTCCACAACGTGCTGAGGTTACTAAGTTCCTGTAAGGGAACGAGACACCTCCTACACCCTCCATTTTGTCACAACCTTTTCCTTCTCAATAGTAGGCCCAATTGGTTATTCATGACAAACCTTCTCCCTCTACCATGTCTTATGTACTTATGTGTACTAGTGACTCCAAGAAGAATGAAGTTGTAGTCGCTACTCGAGCCAAAGATTATTCTCCTTCTAAAGATAAAGTTGATGATCCACCACCTCCATTGGTTCAATCTCCTTCATTAACTTCACCTCCCAATGGTCCTCTTCATCTCGAACAACCGAGTCTAGATACAGTTCTTTGTCTACCTCCTAAAGGCGTTGTTCATAAGTCATCATTTAACCCCCACGCATGTGCCGCTCAAAACTATAGTATTGTAGATGATCTTGCACATGAACCTTCTACGATGTCGGATCTCAAAGTCCTTCAAAATTTTCCTACGTAATGGAAGGCAATGTTAAAGGTTATTGGTGGAATTCAACCTATAGATAAAAACTTGATAATATTTGACATGGAAGATCACATTCCATGGCTCCCTCATCAATTAGCGTTTCAAATACAGGTCATTGTGGAAAAAAATAATATTTGTAGAACAATTTTTTATGAAGGAGCTTCAAATTGCGTCATGTTTGTCACTTGTTGGAAATCCATTGGCTCTCCTTCCCTTACCAAGTCACACAATACTTTGAAAGATTTTAATGGTACATGGTTTAAACCTTATGGTGTTCTTCCTTCATTATCTATTGTGTTAGAAAGAAAAGAAATTAATGTTGAGGTTGAGGTGTTTGATGTGCCTCTCGATTATAACCTTATACTTGGCTGTAATTGGATTGATTCTATGCGTGCAGTTGTTTCTACTATTTTCTGTGTGATACGTTTCCCTCACTAAGGAAATTTTTTTATTGTAGATCAGCTCGCCTTCTTTAGTTCCGACTCACGCACTAGTAACATTCCATTTATAGTGAAAACACCTCCTGGTTATGAGAATGTCGGTGTGGGTCTTTTAAAGGATTCATCGTTAATGAGTATCTTCCCCATTCCACCACCCGATGTTTGTCCTCCTTTTTTTGCTTCTATTAACATGATTTTGACCACTGTTGGAAAAACCCCCGAGTCTTATGACCCTTGGATAGCACCTAGCTTGTCCGACTGTCTTTTTTATGGAAACAAAATGCCTTTAAGTTTGGTAGAATTAACATATCAAGCTATTCAATCAGAAACTCCTTCTCCTTGTTCTCTCTTAGATACGTCTCCTGATCTGCTTCACGTGGTATTTCACACTAATGAGATGATCATGAAAGTTATGTCCATGGAAGACACGCCATGGGATGATGGGCATCATCGTTCTATTCTCTTCCTGGAACCCGAGACTATTGAGAGTTACCAACGGATTTTGAATTTGTCTACTATCATTACTATTACCCATGTTCCTAAACCAACACGTGATTTTTTGTACGAAGGGAAATTTGGAAATATTTCACCCACCATCCCTCTAGATATTTCGATTAAGCCTGGAATAGTGGAAAAGGTTCATATCGGTGCCTCATGTTCTCCTGATGAGATTCAAATTTACAAGGCCCCTTTCCAAGAATTTTGTGACATTTTTGCATGGAGTTACAAAGAGATGCCTGGAATCGATCCAGACATTGTTGTACATGAAATTAATACATACCCGGATGCTAAACACGTTCGACAGAGACTTCACCCGGTCCATCCATACAAGGTTGCTGCTATTAATTGAAGTTGAGAAACTTCTTAAAGTCGATTTTGTCTACCCTGTAGCGTTGACTGATTGGGTGTCCAATATTTTTCTAGTTACGAAGAAACAAGACACGATATGTGTTTGTGTTGATTATAGGGATATCAACAAGGATTTTCCCAAATATAATTATCCAACCCATTTCGTCGACCAGATCGTTGACGATTGTGCCGAGAGTGAAATATTCTCTTTAATGGATGGATTCTCCGAATATAATCAAATCAATATTTTACCCATGGATAAACACAATACTTCTTTCATTTTCCCTTGGGGTACCTTCACATACCAGAAACTCCCTTTTGGTCTCAAGAATGTTGGTGTGAATTTTCAACGCACTATGCATTATTATTTTCATGATATTAAGCACATTATACAACCTTACATAGATGATTTATCGACACATTCCATGCATCACCAAGATCACCTGATACACTTACGACCCATTTTCCTACGTTGTCGATATTATCGCATATGATTGAATCCACATAAATGTGTTTTTTTTGTGGAGTTTGGACGACTTGTATTTATCATTTCTACACATGGGATTAGGGTGGATCCTTTGAAGGTTGAAGCTATTCTCAATTTGCCTCCGCCTTCTACTGTACTCCAAATCCAAAGTTTGCAAGGGAAGGAAATTTTTTTATGTCGATTCATTCCCAATTATGCCTAAGTAAAAAAAAGTTTCACTCGACTTCTTAAGAAGGGTCACGATTTTGTATGGGACAATACTGCTAGAAAATACTTTGAAGCTTTTAAACTTGCCTTAACCCGTACACCACTCTTATTTCCCCCCGATCATAGTCGAGATTATTTCTTATACTTGGCTGCTTCGGACTCTACCATAGCCATGGTTCTAGTCCAAGAGGATGATTTTCATGATGACCATGTTGTCTACTATTTGAGTCGTAGTATCACGAATACCGAAAATAAATATATGTAGGTGGAAAAATTGGCATTGGCGGCTGTTCAATCTTTTCAAAGTTTTCATCATTATATCTTATTACACAAAAACGCCATCATTTTCGATTGCAACCCTATGAAAAATATCCTTACACAACAATTGTTGGGGAGGAAATACTCCAAATGGATAATGATTCTCCAGGAGTTTGATTTGGAGTTTGAGCGGGCCAAGTCAAAGAAATATTTAGTTTTTTTCTGAATTGATATGTGACCTTCCCTCCACTGAGACAAAAACTATGGCTTTGGATTCCTTTCCTGATGAGTCTTTCTTTTTGATCAGTTAAGACAACATATCGTATGGAGACATTATCATTTATCTCCAAACCCAAACTTTCCGACCTGATCTTTCTCATGTAGATCGTCGTTGTATTCGGTATCAATCCCGTCAATACATTATCCTCAGTGATATCCTTTACTGTCGTGGTATCGATTCCATATTTCGACGATGTATAACCTATGATGAAGTTGAGAAATATTTAAATGATTGTCATTCCGGATCATGTGGCGGTCATATGTCTGGGCATGCCACTTCCCAAAAGATATTATGAGCTAGTTACTTCTGGCCTTCATTGTTTAAGGATTGCTTTACTGTCGTTCAGAAATTCCATGCTTGTCAAACGTATAAGAATAATATCTGATCACATCCTACTCCTCTTTACCCTATAGTTTCCATTGGTCCATTCGCTAAATGGGACATTGACTTCATGACATGTAACCCTCAATCAGTCGGGGGGCATGGATACATTATCATAGTCGTGGATTATTTCACTAAATGGGCTGAGGCGATGCCTACATTTGATAATACTGAGAGAACTATAGCGTTGTTCATATTCAATCATATCGTCACTCGTTTTGGTGTCCCTCAAGCTATCGTCACTGACCATGGTATCCATTTTCGCAATTTCATGATGTTTGAACTTACCGAGAAGTTGGGTCTTCGACATGAAAACTCAACCCCTTACTATCCACAGACCAATGGCCAGGTTGAAGCAATCAAAAAAGTTCTAAATACTATACTTCAACGAATGGTAAGAATTCACAAGTCAAGCTGGCACACGATGCTCTTTTCAACATTATGGGCCTATCGGACATCCGTTAAATCTTCCACAGGGTTCACACCTTTTGAGTTAGCATATGGTATCGAAGCTATTATGTCGATTGAATGTGAAATCCCATCTTTGAAACTATCTGTCGAACTTCTCCCTAACACCTCAGCCGAAGAAGAACGTCTCTTATATTTGATACAATTAGAAGAGACTTGTCATGACGCTGCATTAGTCATAGAAACCCAGAAGAAACGTGTAAAATCTCAATACGCCAAGCATGTAAAACCACATGTTTTTTCTGAGTGTGATTTAGTTCTCCTTTACGAACAAGATTGTGACTTATTAGGGGTCGGTAAATTCGATCCCATGTGGCATGGCCCGTATATCGTTAAACGAGTGTTGGAGAAAGGGGCTTATGAGTTGGTGGATTATGATGGAATTCCTTTGGTTGAACCCAAAAATGGGCTTTACTTGAAGAAGTACTATGCTTAAAATATTTTTTGAATGAGTGCTTTCTATTTTAATGTATCATACTCTAGTGTTCTTTTTTCGTTTCTTGTTTTGCCTTTAAGCTGCTTACCTTGCATTGTTCTTGGTTTCCATATGTTGGCATCCTCACTACCCTATGTCGGCTTTTCTAATGGTGCCAGTAACAGTACTCAAAACCTAGCATCTGCTACATGGGAAATCTATGCACCTACTGCTAGCGGGAAAATCCCCCCTTTAACTACACCAGGGTTTAAGATTTAGACAGAGCGAATGGCCATCTAAAAGTCAATAAATTCTCAAATCTACCCCAAACATACCAAAGAAAATGAAAAGGAAGAAATAAGAGAGAAGATCGGGTAACTGCACCTTTTATCCCACGTCTGGTGATGATCTCCTCAAGATTGGTAGTTCTAATGAATGCACATCTCCTCCCAAGGATGAATTGCATCCAAAGATAGGAAAAAAAGGAATATAATCATGCTATTCTATTCATGATTTAGGGTTATATGCCAAATGCTAAGTATAAATAAAAGAAAATACACAAAACATCATCATTTGGGACATGGAAAAGAGATTCTTTTATTCATCAAACAAATACTGAAACTTACAATCTGTGTTAGCCACCGTTCCGCAAACCTGTTCTGGGATCCTCTTCACAATGCTCCAAGTGAAACTTGAATGGGATTCTTCTCTCAATATTCTGATCACCTCAAGGAAAGGAATATATTGAGTGGAGGAAGAAGGGGTTGGTGAGAGAATGCTGAGGCAATATCTCACAAAAGGTAGAAAAATCTTGGGCAAGGAGGGGAAGTGAAATTGGGAAGATTTTCACTGTTCTTATGATTGGATGTGAAACGATACCCCAACACCTCCTTTTATATGACAAAAGGATGGTTATTTAGTTAGGTGACGGGTTATAGCAGGTGGATTAGTTGGGAAACTTCCAATAGCCCATGAATTTCAACGAATTCCTTGCAACTTTTTAATTTTTGCAACTTTTGCAAGTATACGCGGGTTGTCTACTATGAAACAAGCATATGTACATGGGATTTAGTGATGTAGCAAGCATATGTACATCGGCTGTAATGGTGTAGGGCACGTACATCTTCTAAAAAATGTTTTTTTAAGAAGAGCTTCTTAATAGTGCTTTGGAAAAATATGCAAGTAAGAGGGCCAAGGCCATGTATGCATGAGTAGGGAATTTTAGGCCTATAACAGATGCCCCCTAATGTGTGTGGTCATAAGATAAATTGATGGCCGAAATACATTACAATATCTTCACGAATGTTCAGAATCAAGTGAGATTGGTACTAGAGTTTAGGAGGTGCCATTTGCAAAACAAAAATTGTCTCTCCGAGGCAGGCATACCCATGCTTGAGATGAACTAAATCATGGTTTCCAATCAAATACACTGCAGATCCATGTCATGTAACTATATAAAGTGTATCCGCGAGTAATACACAATGGATCTACATCTCAAAATCAGTCGAAGATATACAAGTATAGTATCCATCTTCAAGAAGCTAGTGATGCCCGATGGCTGAAGATGAGGTATTAATAGCTCAAGCAACAACTTAAATATCTTCAAAAATCAGGTAGGAGTATAATGAGAGTGTATAACTCACTACTATGAGGTCTTCTACCACTCTTCGGGAAAATGCATGAAGATCTCGATGATCAGGTAGAGAAATTTGTCGATTTCGAATATGGACTTGACTGGACTCTCGGGATGGATGACTCATGAAGGTCAAGAGAAAAACTGCAGAAAGGCCAACTCAGGTTGAGTGAAACTTCCTTTGGACAAAATCACGAAATATTATCAAACTCATGCAACATGACATTGACATAAGTTCACGATGAAGGAGGCAACACAAACTCTCCATGTGATTGGAAGAATAACCAAACATAGGAGGACACAACTCTATGTAGCGAGAACATCTTCCTAAGGTTGTACTAGATCATAATGCTTGACGAAAAAATGGAAGGATGTGCTTTGTCCAAGGGCGACTCTCTGTGCTGCTAAAAAAATAATGAATATTTCTCATCCCCTCTTTTTTGAATATATATATATATATATATATTGTCTTTTTCAAGTTTTTAAGAGATTGAAAAATAATAAAATAATGCTACGTTACAAAGGAGGAACGAGTGTCGTGAGCAATCATACTAGTTCCAAGTGCAAGGAACATACTAATTCTCAGAGCAAGGAGACATGTGTAGAAAAAGGACAATTGGGGAAAATTACTCCATGGGTCAAGGTGTCAGGTCGCAGAGGCAAGAAGTGCTACAAGGCTTGCGTATAAGGCATGCTTCAAAGGTTCAGTTGAGAGCAACATGGAGACGAAATTAGGCCAAAGACGCAAAGATTAGACTTGCAAATGCGATTAAGAAAGACACAATGAGACCCCTTCTATGTAATTTTTACAATCCTAGAGAAGGTAAGCTCGGTAGTTTTCTCACGTTTAGAGAGTCTGAAAAAACACAAAAATAAGACTCCATAGAGTACCTTTTTTAGAGATAGTCTAGTCAGTTCAAAAAAGGCTAAACTTGCACTGAAAATAGGTTTATTCAAAACCATTTTAATGAGTGTGACAAAGACAAGATCACTCGACAATCCTTTCAATTTTAAGGAGTCTGAAAAGAGCTTAACTATGGACTCACAACCTTTTTCTGAGTTTAGTCTCCTTAGCCTGAAAAATTATAAAAGTAACCAAAGATAACTCTCCTGACAAGACGAATCTCCCAAGGCGTACCTTTTTTTGCTATAATCTATAGGCTGGAAAAAGGGTTAAACTCATGCTAGTAGATTTTCTTCTGGACCAATTTAACTAGTGTGAAGGAAGAAGGTCACTCGACAATCTTTTCAATTTTAGGGAGTTTGAAAAGAGCTTAACTATGGACTCCAAGGGGGTTCCTTTTCCGTAAGTAATCTCCAAGGCACGGGGAAGGTGATTAACCAAAACCAAGGAGAATGTTCCTTTTTCGAAGATTTAGTCCCTCATGCCCGAAAAAGGGTTAAACTTACACTTGAGAATACTCTTCTAGCGAACCAAAGTTCCTAGAGAATACCTTTGTTCATAGAATTAACCGTCCAGACCGAAAAAGGGGTAAACTACCGCCGAATAGATGCTCCTTCAAATTTGATTTTGGTGAACGTGAAGGGAAACAAGATTGCTCGACAATATTTTCATTTTTAGAGAGTCTGAAAAGGGATTAAAGAAGACTCCAGAGGGATACTTTTCTCAGTTAATACAAAGGATACTGAAAAGAGAAAATACAGTATCGTTGGATGTTGCTTTTGAATTTCAAAGCGAGCTTGAAAGACAACAAAGCATACTCATGAGGGAGTCCCGCGGGGTAGATTCTACACAAACACTATGAACATATAAAGGGGCAGCTTGAAATAACGCCGAATTAGGATGGTTATTATTAGATTCCAGCTGGTCAATAGTGACAATGATTCCATTGTGAGGGAAATGCATCACTCGGAAGAGCGTAGACACCACAAAGTTCATAACATATACATAATCATGCCCAAGAAGCATATTGAAATCTAACGGGCCTTACACCACTATAAAATCGACAAGGACACTATTCCCACCTAACAAGATAGGAAACTGAGGAATAATCCCCAAATAGTCACTAGGATGTATGTCAAAATCCAACAACTCATGCGATGCAGACACAAGCTTGCGAGAACCCAAAGCTTTCCAAACCGAGGAAGACAAAATACTTGCAGAGGCTCCTTCATCTACAATACATCGATAAATGTTTTTTGAATTAAATTCAACCCTTATTTGAAAGGTTGTAGAAGAAGGAAGACGAGGCCCAACAAGGTCATTCCAATGAAAGGAAACCATCCCAGGGCTTGGAGGGGGTGTGCTCGAAGTGAGCGGAATGCCCCCTTGTTATGAAAGTACTGATGTAATGTACCTCAAATTTACCATAAAAAAAATTTTCTATGACATAATTCAACTTCGTTTAAGCTTAGAATTTAAGAGAAGGTAAGATTCAATTCAATCCATAAAGACATCATTACACCAGTCTAGTTTACTTCGAACAGAAAATTGTCAAAGTAATCAATTCTGCACATTTCATTATGCTTGTGATTGCAAGTCTGGATCTTCATGCTTGCTAGAACAGTAGGTAACTTGACTGTCTGCTATGTGCGCGTGTAAAGGTGATATTATCATTTTTACTGTAGGAAATTCACTTTAACTCTCTATTAACATCTGCACTTATTTCCACCTACAAGTAAGTATATACCCATATCCTTCTCCGTATAATAATTTAGGTACTTGTCATGCCCTGTACACAATGACCTGTAATATGAACTGTTATTATTATACTTCTATCCCGGATGAAGATCCTCCAACGTTCTCTACCAGTCCATACATTACAGTATTTGAGTTGTTCCTATAAAAATAATTCCTACTATGTTCCTACAACTTTGTGAAGAAACAGAGGTCAATTGGGTTTCGGTGATCACAAATGCCGAACAAAATGAAGGACCCCGCTGTTTGCAGGAATCCGAAATACGGAAAGACTGTGGGCCAGCACTTCGGGATTTTGGGGTTCAGGGTTTCACGAGAACAAAATCCAAACATCAACACACACAACAACTCCCAAAAATGCGAAAAGGGAAAGGTAGGACTCGCATTTTGAGGTTTCGGGGTTCAGAACTTCATGAGTTCTGATGTCCAAACGTCAACATAAACAAACTTCCGAAAATGCGAAAAAGGAAAGGTGGGTCCTGCATTTCAGGATTTCGGGGTTCAGAACTTCATGAGTTCCGGTGTCCAAACATCAACATGAACAAACTTCTGAAATGCGAAAGAAAAGAAAGGTGAGACCCGTATTTCGGGATTTCAGGGTTCGGAACTTCACGAGTTCCAGTGTCCAAATATCAACATAAACAAACTTTCGAAAATGCGAAAAAGGAAAAGAAAGGTGAGACCCGTATTTCAGGATTTCAGGGTTCGGAACTTCATGAGTTCCATAGCCAAACATCCAATGTACAACAATTCCTGAATTGCGAAAAATAAAGGAACTAACATTTCGGGATTTCGGGATTCGGGGTTTCAGGGTTTCAAATGCCAAACAACAACACACAACAACTCCCAAATTCCGAAAGGTGAAAGGGTGTGGGATCAACACTTTGGGATTTTGGGATTTGGGGTTTCGGGGTTTCAAATACCAAACAACAACACACAACAACTCCCGAATTCCGAAAGGTGAAAGGGTGTGGGACCAACACTTCGGGATTTCGGGATTCAGGGTTTCGAGGTTTGGAAAAGCAAGGGAACTTCGTATAAATGTAACCAGCAAGTCCTGAATGCCGAAAATCACATTATTTTCATAATTCTAAGATTTTTGCCTTGTACTGGTATTCTTACTTTCGTTCTATGAAACAGTACGTGTAGAAGGATTCAATATCCATTTACTTATCAGAATTCCAAAAAATCTAACTTCTGAGTTTTATACGCATATAATCTATAAAAGGGGTACAATAGGGTAACAGGTTCTATAAAAGGTAACTCCTATTATGTTCACTTAGAGCCTCTTTAAACAATGCATTAAACGTCAATAGTACTATATCTGTGCATCTATGTAAATACAAGAATAAGAATATCATTCCATCAGAGTTTGGAAATTATAAATGATGATCTGAGGGATCTGAGTTTGGTTTCCGGGTGTTCCCAGAATTCTTTAACTTTCCGAATTTTGTACATCTAGTATTTTGACTTCAAATTAAACCTAACCCATAGATGGACCGGATTTCTTAAACTCAACTTCTATAAAAATAAATTTTCCTAGCACTTCCAGATTTCGGGAGGGACCACTCCAGAATTTAGACTGTGATTGTACATTTAATACCACGATAAACGTCATCCATTGAAAGAATTATTTCAAATTTAGAAACAATTAGATGCATAATGTCAGTTACACACAAAAAATCCAAGAACAGAGAGGGAAAGGTTTACATTAATGCAATTAGATATAATCACACAACAGATACCTGCCATCAATCAAAACATAGCCATTCAAAATAGAGAGGGGTAGATCAACATATCTGAATCCAATCCATGGGAAGACAAAGGGAACAACCACGTTCCTCCCAACTGTAGAACAGGGCAGCCAAAGTCACTTGCCCGATTCACCCCCTAGCCTGACCATGAATCCATGAGGGCGAACTTTGACACTCCTCCTCAACAATGTCCTTCAATTCCAACAGTTATCCTCTTGCCTCACACTTACTCAACAGTGCTCATAACATCAAGGCAATTCTATTTCAGCAGGCTCCTCTTGCCTCACACTCAATCCACAGTGTTCATAACAGCAAGAGAGCTCAGAAATCTTTTCCCAGCATACTTGGCAACATCCTGCCTCCTCGCATATGATATTTATCAATTTTTTGCCCGGGTCTTTTTCCCTCCTTTGGGGATTTTCGTAGCTCTCTTAATACCTAATTTTCAGGGGCTACCAGTGGCCAAATCTCTGATTTTCCACTTCTCATAATCAGCCTAGAGGCAGTTCCAACATGTTCCCCACTCATGGAGTCATGGTCAGTTGATTTTAACATGGTTGTTCCATTTGTCCTCCTGCAATTAATATAAATATTATGTTGTGATACAAGTGTCATAGTCAAATAGTTAGTTGATTCCAAACAAATCTCTGCCCAACAATCACAATAATTAAATACAATTATTAAATTCGAAATTCAGAATTGCCATAAATGGTAAAAAATTTCCAAATTCGAATTTGCCAAAAATGGAAATAAATTTCCAGCACACAAAAATAAAAATATTTTATTTTTGGGGGATGTCACATCCTTTCCCCCTTCAGTAAAACACTATCCTCAATGTTCGTTCCTTTCCTGGAACAGGATTGGATGAGATTTTCACAAATCTTCTTCCAATTCCCAAGTGGCCTCCTTAGGACTAAAGTGCTTCCATTGCACCTTTACTTGAGTGACGACTTTGTTCCGATGTGTTATTTCTCTCTGGTCCAGAATGCATAGGGGTTCCACCTGGAACTCGCCTTCGGGTTCCACTTGCACCAAGTTCCAATCAATCATATGAGTAGGGTCATGAATATACTTTTTCAACAAAGAAACATGAAATACATTATGAATTCTTAGATTAGCTGGAAGTGCAAGCTGATATGCTACGAGTCCAATTCGAGCTAGTATCTCGAAGGGCCCACAAAACCTGGGTGCCAGCTTGGCACAGTTCCCCAACTTCATTGAGATTTTTCAGGCTTTGACCTTCAAATAAACATGGTCTCCCACTTGAAATTCCAGGTGTCTTCTTTTCTAATCCACATAGCTCTTCTGTCTGTCCTGTGCCTCTTTCAAGTTCTGTTGTACCTTTCTTACCATGTTCTCCATTTCTTGGAGCATCTCTGGTCCAATCATGAGTCTGTCAGCTGGGTTATCCCAACTAATTGGATTTGTACACTTTCTATCATACAGTATTTCGAAAGGGCTCGACTTAGCCAAAGTTTGGTACCCATTGTTATATGCAAATTCTACCAAGTTTAGGTAGTCTTCCCACTTGTTCGGCTTTGTTCTTACATACATGCGGAGCATATCCTCTATGATTTGGTTTGTCCTTTCGATCTGTCTATCCATTTGTGGATGATAACTCATACTGAAATTCAAATTAGTATTTAGTCCTGCAAACAATTCCTTCCAAAAAGCGGTTGTGAATTTTACGTCTCTATCTGAAATCACCATTTTAGGAATACCATGCAGTCTAAAAATTTCTTTCATGAATATTTCAACAATGTTAATAGCTTTAAAAGTAGACTTTACAGGAATAAAGTGTGCAGACTTACTGAGTTTATCGATTACAACCATGATAGAATCATTTTGTTCTGAGTTTTAGGCAAACGTGTTATAAAGTCCAGTGATATGGTCTCCCATTTCCATTCTGGTACTGGTAATGGTTGTAATAGGCTGGCTGGATGCTGGTGTTTGGCCTTAACCTGTTGACAATCTTGGCACCTAGCCAAGTACTCTGTTGTTTCTCTCTTCATGTTAGGCCAGTAAAATAGTTTCCTGAGTGTTGTTATTGTTTTTTGGTAGCCTGGATGGCCAGAATACGGTTTCTTATGCACTTCGTCTAAAATAGTTAATTTTAGATCTGTTGAATCTGGTATGTAAAGTCTGTTTTTAAATCTTAATAGTCCCTTCTTGTCGATACTTATATCTGGTTTATCTGAGTTTATGATACTGTTTTGAAATTCTGCCATCATCTTAGTATAAATATCGTCGTTAACACCTGTCGTTCTTATTCTTTGTTCCAGATCACTTTCTTCCCTACTGATATTTATCTCAAATAACCCATGGACTCTTCTACTTAAAGCATCTGCTACTTTATTTTCCTTACCCTTGATATGTCTGACCTCGAAGTCGAATTCACTCAAGAAGGCTAGCCACCTTACTTGTCTTGCATTAAGGTCTGGTTGGTTAAACAAATATTTCACCCCGCTATTATCCGTCAATAGTAAGAATTTTCTGCCCATTATATAGTGTCGCCACATTTTTAAGGCATGTATTACTACTGCCAATTCTAAGTCATGAGTGACATAATTTCGCTCCTGTTCCTTTAATTTCCAGGGCTCATAACAAATCATGTGCCCTTCCTGAGTTAGAACACCACCTAGTCCCTCTTTACTTGCATCAACGCATACTGTGAAGTCTTTATCTGGGTCTGCTACCTTCAAGATGGGCACTGATGTCAATAATTCTTTTAGCTTGTTAAAACTGTCTTGACACTTTTGCGACTAGTTAAACTTGGTCCCTTTCTTTTGTAATGACATGATAGGGTAGGCTATCTTGGAGAACCCTTCTATAAATTTGCGATAATATCCAGTGATTCCCATGAATGACCGGATATCTGCCACATCCTTAGGCACTGGCCATTCCATAATGGCTTTTATCTTTTCTGGGTCTATGGCAATACCTTCTAAGGAAATGACATGTCCTAAATATTGTATTTCTTTTTGATAAAAATCACATTTGTCAAATTTTGCGTATAGTTTGTGTTTCCTTAGTGTTTGTAGAATTATTCGTAAGTGTTCATCATGTTCCTCCTCCATTTTAGAATAGAACAGAATATCGTCGATAAATACTACTACGAACTTGTCTAAGTACTGGCTGAAAATGTTGTTCATCAAGCACATAAATGTGGCTGGTGCATTAGTGAGTCCGAAAGGTATGACTACAAACTCGTAGTGTCCGTATCTTGTACGAAAAGTTGTTTTGTTTATGTCCTGGTCCTTTATCCTAACTTGATGATAACCGGATCGTAAATCCAATTTTGAGAAGATCTTGGCCCCACCAACTTGATCGAATAGATCATTTATCCGTGGTAAGGGGTATTTGTTCTTAATGGTCACTTTGTTTGGTTGTCTATAATCGATACATAGTCTTAGAGTATCGTCTTTCTTTTTCACAAAGAGGACTGGTGCACCCCATGGTGAGACACTTGGTCTGATATATTCCTTGTCCAACAATTCCTGTAATTGTATTTTTAATTTTGTCAGTTCTGGTAGACTCATTCGATAGGGTGCTTTTGAGATAGGGGTTGATCCGGGTAGTAAGTCTATAGAGAAATCTATTTCTCTCCTAGGAGGTAATTCTGGTATCTCATCAACAAACATGTCTCTGAATTCCCGTAGGACAGAAAAGTCTTCTAACTTGGGCTTATCTTCTATTTCTAATAGATTCTTCACTTGGATGGTGTAAACTTGACATCCATTTCTAATACATTTCTTGAATTGCATCGCTGAAACTTGTCTGACTGACACAGGTTTTGGTATACCTTGGGTTGTTCTAACAATGCCAAAATTATCTTTATAGCTAAGTATCTTTGTATAACAGTCTAGTACTGCTTTGTGTTGTTCCAACCAATCCATCCCGATAATCATATCATAAGATCCTAGTGGTAGGATGTTCAGATTGGTCCTTATCTTTTGACCATCTAAGCTGAACTCAAGATCAGAAATAAAGTTAACTACTTTTCTTTTAGTACCTGTTGCTAGTTGTACAAGCCAAGATTTTTCATGCTTTTGTTTATTAAGTTTATTCAACTCTACTACATCGAGAGTAATATAACTTAACATAGCTCCAGGGTCAATTAAAACATAAATTTGAGTGTCATGTATTTTACCTTCGATTTCTACCATTGAGGACTGGTGATCAGCTTGTCGACCATCTATGGATGCATTTATCCGATGCAAACTTCTGCCCATGTCTCCCATTGTCAAGGCTTCCTGTAAATTATGAATAGCAGTTTTGTTTGTTGTAATTAAATGTGGACAATTCCTCCTTAGATGAGGCTCTCCACACTCCCAAAACTTTAATGGCTCACAAGAGTTGTCCCCAAACTTCTTCGTTCCCAGGTTTACCGGTTTACCGCTACCTTGCGTGTTCGGATGATTGGAGTGAAAATCATTCCTTGGAAAACTTTTTGTTGCATTCTGATAAGGAGCTGGCTAGTATCCCTTCTTTTGTTGGTGCATTCCATCTTGCTTCTTATCCTTCTAGGTCTTGGGAAACTCTACCCGCTATTTATATTGGTCATAGCACATTTGTGCCTTCCTGAATGCCTCACTCAAGGATTTGGGGTTGTCAAACTAAATTCTGTCCCTGTAGGACTATGGTAAACAACTTAAGAATCGCTAGATTTTTACCTTATCCTCCCAGATGTATGGTACGAACCTTAGTAGTTCCAGAAATTTATTTATAAGGTCCTCCATCGTCATTTGTCCGAGTCGTAACTCATAAAATTCTTTCATCTTCCTTTCATAATATCTTTCAGAAAGGTATTGTTTCTTAAAATACTTCTTAAAGTCGGACCATTCCAACTGTTTCTCCTTTAGGCCCTTGGCCAATTTCAGGTCCTGCCACCAAATGCTGGCCTTCCCCTTTAGATTGTAGATGGCCATTCTGACCTTCATGTTACTGGAATAGTTGTAGATTTGGAAGTATTTTTTGATGTCCAACAACCATGCCTCGACTTCTTCTCTTGTCCTGGATTCTCCATCAAAAGTAGCTGGTTTAATCTTCTTAAATTCTCCTTCAAGGTGGTTGGTTTGTTTTCTTTTTTTGTCTGGTATGGTTTTGTCTTCAGCTGAAGGTGTCCCTTCAGACGAACTGTCTCCTTTTTCTGTCTTCGCACTAGAATTCTTGGAGGCCCTTTTGCTGACCTCTTCCTCATGGTTCTCATCTTTTGGGATTTTCTTGGTTACTATACTACGCAGCAGGACTTCATTTATCTCTTGCTGTTCTTGTTGTGCCTTCTTCAATTTTTCATTGTCGGCCTTGAAAACATGTAGTTCAATAATAAGGTTCCTCATTGTTTCCAACACCTCCATGGGTGAGCTTCCATCACTGTTCTGTCTTGGATCTCCAAGAGGTCCTTGTTGCGGATTCTCTTCCACCATGATTTCTGCACCTTCTTGAGCTTCCATTATTCAACACAAAACAAAAAAGCTTTATGTTTGTAATCCACAAGATTTATTAGTTTTTTCATAAATCAAAATACATACTAAGTAGTTAATGTGGCCTTGTTCAGGCCCAGTGTTGTAACTTTTTCTTTGATACCATATGTAATGTACCTCAAATTTACCATAAAAAAAAATTCTATGACATAATTCAAATTTGTTTAAGCTTAGAATTTAAGAGAAGGTAAGATTCAATTCAATCCATAAAGACATCATTACTCCAATCTAGTTTACATCGAACATAAAATTGTCAAAGTAATCAGTTTTTCACATTTCATTATGCTTGTGATTGCAAGTCTGGATCTTCATGCTTGCTAGAACAGTAGGTAACTTGACTGTCTGTTATGTGCGCGTGTAAAGGCGATATTATCATTTTTACTGTAGGAAATTCACTTTAACTCTCTATTCACATCTGCACTTATTTCCACCTACAAGTAAGTATATACCCATATCCTTCTCCGTATAATAATTTAGGTACTTGTCATGCCCTGTACACAGTGACCTGTAATATGAACTATTATTATTATACTTCTATTCCGGATGAAGATCCTCCAACGTTCTCTACCAGTCCATACATTACAGTATTTGAGTTGTTCCTATAACAATAATTCCTACTATGTTCCTACAGCGTTGTGAAGAAACAGAGGTCAATCGGGTTTCGGTGATCACAAATGCCGAACAAAATGAAGGACCCCGTTGTTTGCAGGAATCCGAAATACGGAAAGACTGTGGGCCAACACTTCAGGATTTTGGGGTTCAGGGTTTCGCAAGTACAAAATCCAAACATCAACACACACAACAACTCCCGAAAATGCAAAAAGGGAAAGGTAGGACTCGCATTTCGAGGTTTCGGGGTTCAGAACTTCATGAGTTCCGATGTCCAAACGTCAACATAAACAAACTTCCGAAAATGCGAAAAAGGAAAGGTGGGTCCTGCATTTCGGGATTTCGGGGTTCGGAACTTCATGAGTTCCGGTGTCCAAACATCAACATGAACAAACTTCCGAAATGCGAAAGAAAAGAAAGGTGAGACCCGTATTTCGGGATTTCGGGGTTCGGAACTTCACGAGTTCCAGTGTCCAAATATCAACATAAACAAACTTTCGAAAATGCGAAAAAGGAAAAGAAAGGTGAGACCTGTATTTCAGGATTTCAGGGTTCGGAACTTCGTGAGTTCCATAGCCAAACATCCAATGTACAACAATTCCCGAATTGCGAAAAATAAAGGAACTAACATTTTGGGATTTCGGGATTCGGGGTTTCAGGGTTTCAAATGCCAAACAACAACACACAACAACTCCCAAATTCCGAAAGGTGAAAGGGTGTGGGATCAACACTTCGAGATTTCGGGATTCGAGGTTTTGGGGTTTCAAATACCAAACAACAACACACAACAACTCCCGAATTTCGAAAGGTGAAAGGGTGTGGGACCAACACTTCGAGATTTCGGGATTCAGGGTTTTGAGGTTTGGAAAAGCAAGGGAACTTCGTATAAATGTAACCAGCAAGTCTCGAATGCCAAAAATCACATTATTTTCATAATTCTAAGATTTTTTCCTTGTACTGGTATTCTTACTTTTGTTCTGTGAAACAGTGGGTGTAGAAGGATTCAATATCCGTTTACTTATCAGAATTCCAAAAAATCTAACTTCTAAGTTTTATACGCATATAATCTATAAAAGGGGTACAATAGGGTAACATGTTTTGTAAAAGGTAACTCCTATTATGCTCACTTAGAGCCTCTTTAAACAATGCATTAAATGTCAATAGTACTAGATCTATGAATCTATGTAAATACAAGAATAAGAATATCATTCCATCAGAGTTTGGAAATTATAAATGATGATCCGAGGGATCTGAGTTTGGTTTCCGGGGGTTCCCAGAATTCTTTAACTTTCCGAATTTTGTACATCTAGTATTTTGATTTCAAATTAAACCTAGCCCGTAGATGGACCGACTTTCTTAAACTCAACTTCTATAAAAATAAATTTTCCTAGCACTTCCATATTTCAGGAGGGACCACTCCAGAATTTAGACTATGATTGTACATTTAATACCACGATAAACATCATCCATTGAAAGAATTATTTCAAATTTAGAAACAATTAGATGCATAATGTCAGTTACACACAAAACATTCAAGAACAGAGAGGGAAAGGTTTACATTAATGCAATTAGATATAATCACACAACAGATACCTACCATCAATCAAAACATAACCATTCAAAATAGAGAGGGGTAGATCAACATATCTAAATCCAATCCTTGAGAAGACAAAGGGAACAACCACGTTCCTCCCAACCGTAGAACAGGGCAGCCAAATTCACTTGCCCGATTCACCCCCTAGCCTGACCATGAATCCATGAGGGTGAACTTGGACACTCCTCCTCAGCAATGTCCTTCAATTCCAACAGTTATCCTCTTGCCTCACACTTACTCAACAGTGCTCATAACAACAAGGCAATTATGTTTCAGCAGGCTCCTCTTGCCTCACACTCAATCCACAGTGTTCATAACAGCAAGAGAGCTCAGAAATCTTTTCCCAACATACTTGGCAGTGTCCTGCCTCCTCGCATATGCTATTTATCAATTTTTTTCCCAGGTCTTTTTCCCTCCTTTGGGGATTTTCACAGCTCTCTTAATCCCTTATTTTCAGGGGTTGCCAGTGGCCAAATCCCTGATTTTCCACTTCTCATAATCAGCCTAGAGGCAGTTCCAACATGTTCCCCACTCATGGAGTCATGGTCAACTGATTTTAACATGGCTATTCCATTTGTCCTCCTGCAATTAATATAAATATTATGTTGTGATACAAGTGTCATAGTCGAATAGTTAGTTGAGTCCAAACAGATCTCTTCCCAACAGACACAATAATTAAATACAATTATTAAATTCAAAATTTGGAATTGTCGTAAATGGCAAAAATTTTCCAAATTTGAATTTGCCAAAAATGAAAATAAATTTCCAGCACACAAAAATAAAAATATTTTATTTTTGGGGGATGTCACAACTAAACTGGAAATGCTAAAAACATAGTTGATAGACACATCACTCTCCAACAGAAGAGTGGGATCAACTGAAGATTGCATCGGTGTGACCACTTTGGTAGACTTGACACTCTCCAAGAGAAGAGTGGGATCAACCAAAGATTGCATCGGCGTGACCACTTTCTCAACCAATGGCTGAATAGGTTGTGAGACAATGTGGTCTAAAGCCATATCACCCCCCAAAAGGGAAGTGGGATCGACTGAATATTACATTGACGTGACCAATTTCTCAACCATTGGCTAAATAGGCTATGAGGAAATCTCAAAAGACTCTTAATCATAAGATCTTGCAGATAGGGACCACAATTTTCATACCTTTGGAAGGCCAGGGCATAAATGAGTAAGGTGATCTCCCTTGCAAAGCTTACAAGGGAACTTAGGCTTACGTCCTATCCATCTAGGTTTCTCAATAGAATCAATGCCCCCAACATGAATATCAGTGGTTGGTTTCACATATCCAACATGACTTGTAGAGGTTGGTGATGGTTCAATAACATGACTCGCAGGGGATACAAACCTATTGCTAGTATGACTAGCAGTGACTGGACTTTCCCCCCCAACATGACTTGCAAAGGCTGGGTGCTTGCCCCCAACATGACTTATAGAGGCTGGGTGTTGGTCTTCAACATGACTTGCAGATGTTGAGGAACTATATCCAACATGAGTCATAGAGGTTGGTGATTTCTTCTTCCTATTCTTCCTCTTTCTATTTCATTTAGACTTCTGGTTACTAGTAGCTATACTTTCACTAGGGAAGGTAGAAGGAGGAGGAGATGACTTTGTTGACAAAGGAACATCAAAATGATTCCCATGACATGAGGTGCTTAACTAAGAAGCATCAAGAGAATTTAGGACATTCATAATGGTACCCAACCAAATAGATAGTCCCACATTCAACCCAGGAATGTACAAAGTGGCCATCAAAGGGACACCAATGTTTTCAAAAAAAGGAAAAGCAAAAGAATCCCCTTTTGAAGGGGTTCCTTGGTTGCTATTGTCGAGAAATTTGGACATGAATATATTATGCATAGGTTCTCCCCTTGTTTGTTTGTTCAAGTCTGTAAAAGTCTCACATATTGACTCTAGTGAACCAGTTGTATAAAAAACAACGTCTATAAAGAGGCAGCTCCACGTTTTTAAGTGGAAGACTGAAAATTACTCACGACCGACAGAGTGGTAGGTCTAACACCTTAGGCCAGAGACCCAAAGTAATGACTAACTAACTCACCATGGAAAACTAGGGAGCATAGAGCACACACTAAAATATTCCTAAAGATAAATCAAGAAATTGACTAACTAGTGGGAAAGACAGTTATGCCAATCGACATTAGAGAAACTAAATGGTGTAAGTGCAACTCGAACATGGAATCACCCTCCATGTATACTCTGTGAAGCGTGATCCGATGTCAGCCCTAGGTACCACGGTATACCCCCACAGTCACATGTGTAAGTCCGTAAAATATGGGAAACTAGGTTTCCAGCTCGCAGTCATTTACTAGGCGGGTATAATCAACAGTCAGGTAGATCGTAATGAGTAGGATAATAAGTCTGAATCCCTTTAATGGTATCGAAAGAAAATGGTCCGGAAGACAACTGAGGATCTCGAACGGATTCAAGGTCCACAAATCTCTATAGGAAAATGCAATTGGTATTTTTCCCGAGAAAGACCCTAAATATACAATCCCCACTATGTTCAGTCCAACTTCGAAGGGGTTATCTCCTTTTTCCTTTCCTCATGCGACCTCATGTTTATCCCCTCTGTTAGAGGGGGGTCTCGGCTAACGCTTATGACACTGGACTTAAATCATTCCCTGACTTAGAATCCAATGTTTGTTTTAAAGTTTCCTTGAAGAGTTTCCTCTTCACACCTAATTTAACGCCCTAAAACCCTAAACTAGTTTGTGAACCATACAAACATAAACGTCTAATGTATTTTAGATTAGGTGTTATTTTTAAGGATTGATTTACACAAAGGGTGCGGTAGTGAAACTGATGTTGTTAAGACTCTTGCAAAAAATGAAACTTATAAGAACACTAGAAAAGAAGGATTATCTTTCTTAATTTTCTTTTGAATTGATTTCAAGATGAGAAGAAAACACAACACTATGCTAATTTCGTTTTCTTTTTCAAATGCAAAGCAAATGCAAATAAAGAAAGAGACCTAAAAAAAATTTTTTAGTTTATTTTTATATTTTCTTCAAATCAAAGCCAAACTAACAAAATAAGACTAAGGAAACAAGTAAAATGGAACTTATACCCAAGTTATGGCCACAGATAGAGACTCTGACTAATTCATGAAAGTCCTGAGAAGTCTGAACTTCTATCAGGGAAGAGACAAACTCTCTTTAAAAAAAATAAAAAATTCATGAAACATAGATGCGGGTTATTGCATCAGCAGCCTGCGTATGTACACGGGATGTCTACTGTGCAGAGCGCATATGTATGTGGTCTAACCCAAAATAGGGCACGTACACCTCTGAGACTTTTCAAAAATAAAAAGACAAGGAAAAATTACAGGGCGGGGAAAGCTGGTATGCACCTTGTAGGTGACCAGAAACCCTAAAAAGACTCAGTAAACTTGACTAAAAATCGAAAGGAAAACAAGAAACAATCAATCAAGCCAAAACCCCCTAAAAAAACCTTACATGCATTCCCCAGTATGGTCGTCAGTTCTGTTTGCAGGAAAATCCCCCCTTTAACTACACCAGGGTTTAAGATGTAGTCAGAGCGAATGACTGTTTAAAAGGAAATCAATTCTCAACTCTACCCCTAACATACCAAAGAAAATGAAAAAGAAGCAATAAGAGAGAAGATCAGGTAACTGTACCTTTTATCCCACATCTGGTGAAGATCTCCTCAAGATTGGTAGTTCCAATGACTGCATGTCTCCTCCCAAGGTTGACCTGCATACAAAGATAGGAAAACAAGAACTAAAAGCATGCTATTATATTCATGAGTTAGGGTTAGATATCAAATGAGAAGTATAAATCGAAGAAAATACACAAAAAATCATCATTTGGGATAGGGAAAAGAGATTATTTTATTCATCAAACAAATACTGAAACTTACAATCTGTGTCGACCACCGTTCTGTGAACCTGGTTCGGGATCCTCTTCACAATGCTCCAAGTGAACCTTGAATGGACTTATTCTCTCAATATTCTGATCACCTCAAGGAAGGGAATGGATTGAATGGAGGAAGAAGGGGCTGATGAGGGAATGTTGAGGCAATATCTCACAAAAGGTAGCAAAATATTGGGCAAGGAGGGGAAGTGAAATTGGGTAGAGTTTCACTGTTCTTATGCTTGGATGTGAAATGAGACCCCAAAACCTCTTTTAATATGAAAAAATGATGGTTATTCGATTGGGTGATGGGCTATAGCAGGTGTATTAGTTGGGAAACTTCCAATAGCCCATGAATTTCAACGAATTCCTTGCAAATTTATAATTTTTGCAACTTTTGCAAGTATACATGGGTTGTAGTGGTGCAACAAGCGTATGTACATGGGATTTAATGGTGCAAGGTGTGTACATATTCTAAAAATGGTTTTTTAAGAAGATATTCTCAACAGTTCTTTGGAAAAATATGCAAGTAAGAGGGCCAAGGCCATGTATGCATGAGTAGGGAATTTTAGGGCTATAACACCTACAACTGAGTTGATCTGTCTATATAGTGTTTTCCTTGGTCATGAAACTAGTATTATCGTGGAATACCATGCAGTTATTGAGTACTTATTAATTGACAACATTTCATTTGGCATATGTCATCTTATTGTACATTTTGATTCACAACTAGTGGTACTGTCATTGAGTAACGTTTATTCCATCTGAAGTCCTACTTTGTTACGGGTATAATTAAGAATTCACCTCTTGGAAATGCATTTTGATTATATTGAATATCAAAATATTCCTAGATGTCTAAAAAAATTAATAGATGCATTTTCTAATTATGTTTTAGACAGACATTTGTGCCATTTATAAATCCAAACACACATTTAAAAGACAAGTAAGCCGATAGGAATGTTATATTAATACATCAAAAGTTACAAAAAAGTGTTTGTCCTGAGACCAAGATGTCAAAATGGTGAAGCTCATGGCTTCATATACATAAGCATCAAGGATTTTGCTTGCTATAACAAACAACTAACCATGCTACTAGATGGAGAAATCAACCAATGGATGTTGATACACGAAGTATATAGCGTTGGTAGCGTCGAGGAAACTCATCCACAATGATGTCAGGGATGTTCATGGTCAATCCCTCAAGGTTATGTTCGATCTCCTTGAGATCCTCAACAACCACCCCTCGACCCACCACTGTGCCTATCTCTCCATGTATCTGAATAAGAGATGATTTTGGAGGTCAGAAAGGCACCACATCAGCATTGTTGAGAGCACTTGATTAGTCTTGGATAAATAACAAAAACATTTTATAATTAAAATACCAAAAAAAACATATAATTAAAAACTTTCTTCTTACCTATCTCTCCCCACTGAGAACCCTCAGGTAATGCTAATTCAGGGTCTCTACGAAAGTCAGTCCCGACATATGCATAGTCCTTAACCATAACTAGTTGATCCCTTGACCACTGGAAGAAAGCTTGGTCGTATGTGACGATTGGCACACGTCCATGATGAGCCATCAAATCCACCCATCTTTTGATTCAAGGATCTTGTGGACTGAGTATTCCCTATTCCACATGTTGTAGTCACAAAATGAGGACCCTCTCTAGGAAGAAGGATACCAAAATAGATCCATACCCGAATTGTTTCAATTGCCCATTCCTACACTTTGTCAATTATTTCTTCATGCTTTTCAGAAGACCCTCACACCAATTGAAAAATTGGGGCTCCATACACTCTATAGAATATTGAAAGTGGCTTTGTAAAGCCATGTGAGGAGTTGCACACCCTGCCATCCGAGTTATAGTGTAGAGTATAGTTCTCAAAAGAAAATATCGAACAACCTTTATGGAAAGTTTGCCACTATGCTTCTCTTTACGTGGTACACAGTGATGTGCAACGTAGTAGTCCATGGGTTCACCATCGCCTCTACTTCCCAATAGTGACACCTGGGAGCCTCACAAGATAGACCAGTCAAGAAGTAAATGTCATCAATCTCTAAGGCGAGTGTATGCACACCCACATGAAAATATTTTTCATTGACGTCCCACATGTGGACTAAATATTCCAGTAGTCTCAATTGGGCTCTCATGCCATGAAATTTGAAAAATTTGAGCAAGACACACTCTCAGAGTGCCATAACAGTGCCCGAGTCATTCTTGACAAAGTAATATTCTTCCTCGTGCTCACGTTCCCTCCACTCGATCATAATGACCGATGAAAACCTACCAAACAACATTAAAGGATGACTATATTCATCAAATTTTAAAAGTTGGAAGTTTTTCTAGCTCTATTTCTCTTTTTAAAATTTGAGTCGCAGTCATTGAAGGGGCTCTCTTTTCCACAGTGCGGTGTCTTCACACCCTAGTTGTGGAACCTTTACGGGGATTTGGGATCATCACAGTTCACGATAGGGTGAGCCTGTGACGATCTCAAAGAACAATAGGCCCTAAATAATTGCCCATAACTAAAAATTGAACCATTAAAAATGAAAAATTCAACCATGAAAAGAGAGAGGGGAAGAAGAATACCTTCTTGATGGAAGCATGTCGAGAAATCATCCACTGGGCGCTCCAGAATTGTCACTTGAAATTCAGAGAAAAAAGGGGGTTTTGGCACTAGTTGGGTGAAAATGCAAATGAAATGGTAAATGCACTATTTTGACCTATTTTATTAACTTTTTACCATTTTAATTTCAAATTTCATTAATTTTTAAATATTTTTACCTATGCCCTAAACCTATTGAACTTTGCAAAGTGTCCATATTGCAGATTGAGAGATCTGAGGATGAGATGGTTGATATAGATCCTTCCTTTATGGTCATTTTTTCATGTTTTTAGGATGTATATATACTTTTAGGGTTTTTCAGGAAAAACTCTGAGCATGGTCTTAATTATTTCTCACGCTCATGAAACTATGAGAATTTAATCGAGTAACCTTTTATTTCTTTTTCGAACTCGTCATGGCAATAAACAAAATGAACCCTATGTAGTATCTTTTAAGATCTTTTCAAGATCCCTAAACATGAAAATATAATCGAGCGACTTTGTTCTTTTCACTCTTGTAAAACTATTTGAAGAAAACGTCTAATGAGCAGTAGATTATCTCTTTTTCGGTCTCATAAGACTAACTTACGAAAATGACATTTTGGAGTTTTCTTTAAGTGTTTTTCAAACTCTTTAAACATGAAAAACGCCTAAGTTTTCTTTCTTTGGACTCGTAAAATAATCATCGAAAGGCCCATATGGGACCAAACCACTCCTTCCTAGGGTTCGTTAAAAATACTCTGAGGGACTCATCCAAAGGATGAGATTACATTACAAGAATATGTTATCCTCCTCAAGCTTGCGTAAAACTAAAGAGGTACTAGCCATAAATGGTGGGAGAAAATTTGGAAAGAAATATATATCTATATATGTGTTAGTGTAAGTAAGTTGCTCTTGAATGTGACACCCCTCTTCATCATTGTATCCGGGTTGGGAAATCCATTTGTCTCTCATTTGACCATTTACAAGTACATATGTTGGGTCCTCCTTGAGTCAATGCTACCAAGACAATTGTCGTGTCATTCATATGTTAAATATAAGTACAACCTAAACAATCCTTCTATCAAGTCGTCCATTTGCAATCCTTAAATCCTACCATGTCGGCCTTCCCTGAGTCAGTCTCAAATCACTTCATACTCTCATCTACTTCAAATTTGTTACATATTTCGTGTCATTGATGGGGGACACATTAAGGCCCTTCTGTGACAAGTCTTTTCCTGTCAACTTCAACTCATTATCCATGAATTAGACCTAGAAATCATTTAGTACCTTGGAACCTGCATACCTCAATGGCAGGTCTCCTCGCTTTCAATAGTGGGTTCAAATCATTGGCCCCTGATTGGAATATTCCATAGAGTGTTCGACTTCAAATAATTTATTCACATTCATTGGATTGTACTAGAGTACCTTGAGATTCATTTACATCAATAGTGATTTCCCTCTCACTTGTTAACGATATTCATTAATGACCGGTAATCAAGTGGTTTCTACCATGTTCGACTTTGAAACCTGTAATCACATGGCTAGATTCATACTTCAGGATGAAAAAAATGAAGACCCTGGATCTCATCATCTCGTTCTAGGTTGCGATGGAGTATACATAAGTCTGTACTGACACATAGATCCACTGTGTATGTCTCGTGGCTATGTCCAAATTTGAATTCTTTAGAGCATACATCCACAATGTATTTCTCATCGCTATGATGAATCATGATGAAATGGATCCACAATGTATGTTTGGTGGCCATGATTCACTTGACATTTATGATTAGAGTTACTTTTAGTATGAGTATGGGAATGCCTACCTCATAATATGGTATATTATTATGCAGATGCTTGATTGTTTGCAGGTTCCCGACCAATGCACTCCTTGTTTTCGACACACACATTCTACAAAGTATTTCAGTTGTTACATGTTCCAACTTCATACTTCGGGGGGAATTATGTTACACATTATTTTGGTCACCCCTATTATAAAATGACAATATGTGCATAACTCACTTCTATGTTCCCTAAAGTTACTAAAATGAGACTTTCTCCATGAAGAAGTGAATCATCCTTCTTTCCTTAAAAACCATATCAAAGGAGATCACTGCACCCTGATCAATGTTTGGGGTGCGGTGATGCTTGATCGTTGCATGTTGCACCAAAAATGGACTGTGGCATTTCTACATGCTTCTTGTGCATAAGGTGCGACGATCCTGAAACAAGAGAAAACGAGGAAATTCATGAAAGTTCTAGAAGGGAATCTTCTAGAAGATAAGGTGGCCTCCGATCGGTTTGGATATTACTCACTTCTCTGATTTAGTGGGATCATCCTAATCTCATCATCCATCCCTCTTTCACCCTATATAAAGAGGGATCTATCATGGGAAAGGCTAGGCTTGCTTATGCATGAAGAATTCTGTTAAATATTGTACTTGTGCTAGCTTTTCTTTAGCTCTCCAAGTCAGGTTGTGAATGCTCTTCATCAAAAGCATTGGAGAAAAGGTGTGTGTGTTGAAGCAAAGGGCCATTGGAAGGGACCTTGCAACACCAAGGCATGGGTTGTATTCTCCACTTTCATTCAATATAATGCAGTAATACATTTCTTCCCTATAAAGTTGTCTCTACTTTTATTGTATAATTCCTTGATCTTATCATAGAATTAATTGGAATATATATATATCGTTGTTCTCTCTCTTTGTTGGTTTTTGCTTCATAATAGATTCTTCATCCCACCAATCCAAATATGGAGCAGCAAGGATGATACGAATGAGGATCAAATGTCATTTAAATGGTATGCCATTTGTCCCTCTCTGAACTAGTTTATATTACAATGAAATCTAAGGAGAAGCTTGTATTTTTCCTTGTTTTGTTCTAGCTTCTTGTTGAAACTTGGGATATTAGTTTGTGTCCTCACTTACCAATTTGTCCTATAAAAATAGAAATAGAGAAAGATACATATTTAACCAACAAGGTGAGCCACAATCTTTGAGGAATAAGTCAATTCCTTTTCAGAGATTTGAAATAGGGGAGAGGTTTCTAAATATTGCATCCATTTGGGAGATAAAATGAGGGGATTTCCATGTTTAATACTTCTTCAAACTTTGACTATATTCCTCTTATAACATGTCTTGATTCATCAACCTTTTTGAAAAAATCAACAACTTTCTCTTCATCCGATCTTTATTCAACATTGTCATTGTCTTCTAAGACTAATGAGAATACATTCTTGATGATCTTGATCACCATGAGATTAATTCACCTACTTCTCCTTATTACGATAGGGGATATCAAAGAAACACCGCCAAGCATCATTTATCTGTGCAAAGCACCAACACCACCAACACAGATCAAGATCTGTTTCATAGAGCCAAATCTATATCCTTATTCCGGGAGCCAAAAAAACATGCATGCTGAGGGAAAGTCGACATTTTTGACAATATTTGGGTCAGTGTTCAAGGTAACCCAATAGGAAGAACACCTCACTCTTCGGTGCAATATTTAGATATTAAAATAATAAAACCTTCTCATATTCAACAACAAACCCAAGTTTAGATGAATATCATGTGCTAATCCCTTACTCAAAAATTTATATGCAAACACTCATAAACAATACCATATCTGATGTGATACGATGAGACAAACATGATATTCATGCTTGATTTGATGTGATACGATGAGAAAAACATGATATTTAATATTTTAGTATCCATTAGTTCACCCACACCAAACATGAAGAGTATGCACAGTGACATGCAACATGATCACCATTCAAACCAACGTTTCACTCATTCTGTAAACTAAAAACCTGTCAAATGCATAATGAAATGCAACATTGTCACCAATCAAACCAACGTTTCACTCATCTTGTTAGCTATTCCTACACTAAATATAACAAATTCTTTCATAAATCTAACAAATCATTTCACAAAATAAAACAAGCACACACCTTAAAGCATAAAAAACAAAACAACAATAGCAGAAGTCATCCTCATGATTTATAAAATCATTACATACCACAACATTGATGCTCGTAATCCTCCCCACCTCTGACCGCCAGAAGTGCTTCATCTACAATAAAAACAGTAAAGAACATAAACATAATATAAAGAGCGAGCATCTGATAAAACCTAAACCTCACGCAGAAAGCCATGTTGTCTTCACTATAATCATGCCTCTATTCTTGTCCTTTCTTGCCACTGCTCCGCTACTAATCCTTCGTTTCCACTTAGATTCATATTTTATCAATAGATCTCCTTCTGCATGCCCTGTAGATGTATATTCACTGCATATATACCTCCATTTGTCCAGGTGAACATCCAAACATCATATTTTCCCTCCTATTTTTAGATAAAAAGAAGAACGCTAACACAACCCTCCCACCAATTCAACTTACCTGCTGCATGCATGATCGCTCCTTCCTCTACATGCTCCATCCTTGAATGATATGCTTAGTAACCCTCCTCTATGAGCTACCCACACACAGATTTAAAGATTCCAGAAATATATTTATATTTATCTTATGCTAGAAATTGAAGCCTTATTTTTCAAATGCACCATAAAAGACCCGTGGGATCATATTATTGCGTTGTTGCTTCACGTTTTAAGTGAAAAAGTTTTAATTAATAAAAAATTATGAGACGACTCACATATTTCGCTCTGATCTCTTCTAAAATCAGGTAGAAAGTATGAAACCTAGATTTTTTCTAAAATCCAGTAATGAATATTATTTACGTACACGTTTCATATTATTTCAGTATCTCATATTTTGAAGATGAATTTTTTGTATTTGAAACACCGCCAAAACTTACTGCCCAAAACTTTGGATATTGGTATGACACGTGTATATGTCATCACTATTATTCAATACCAAATTGTAAAACTATGATATCCAAACTTAGGGTATTAGTATGACACATGTATTTATATGTCATCGTTGTTATTCAATACCAAATTGAAAAACTATGAGCAAGAATAAGTGCATAATCTGAAACTTTCAATAGGCATAAGTGCATAATCTAAGTAAAAACCATGTGGAAATATTATTGCACAATTTCATGTACTTAAGACCAACTTTCACTTATACATCCATATTATTACACAACTCCACTAAATAAAGTATTTCAACTAGTTCATTTGAACCTGGACTTGAACTTAAGACGTCTAACAATCTTAAAAATCAGGATATTTGTGATAATTATTATACATTTAATAATTATTTCAAAAAATTTCATATTTATCTTTTATAAAGAGGAAGTGTAATATTGTATATTGTAAAATGTTTGGTGACTTTGAAATTTGTGATAATTATTATACATTTAATAATTATTTGAAAAATTTTAATATCTATCTTTTATAAAGAGGAAGTGTAATATTATGTATTGTAAAAATTTTGGTTATTTTTATAACAACTAGCTTCTCACCAAACATTATTGAACCTTTATAATGTAATTTTTATTCAACGTCTCTACTAATTAAACATAGCTACTAAAACATGTTCAAATTTTGTACAAATTAAACATAGCTACTAAAACATTTTCATAATTTTTCTATGTATGTATGCAGAAAAAATATTGCAACAGATTAGACCATCATCCCTATTAACCTTCTTTTGTGATCAAAATGACCTTCAATATTATCTTACTACTATTCAAAATTCCTAGAATATAACAATATTAGCTTACTACTACTCAAAATGCGTAGCATAGAACTAATGGGATTTTAATACTTATGGAACCACATTCAAAATTATATTTGTCAAATTCAAGTTATTGGTCCTTGAGAGATTATTTGGGGAAACCAATTATTGGTTGGGTGTTGCAAAGGAAAGTTGACATGTGCTTGATCAAATCATCCCAATGGACACAATGAGCACCACAAATATTCATTTACCATTTTATCATCTAGTATATAAGACATAGGCAAGAACTATTTTCTAGTTACATGGCGAAGTGAGAAGATAAGTCACTTGACAAGATGTTAACACATTCACTTATTTTCGGTTCCATATTATTTTTGGATGTTTTAATGATATATTTAGGGAGGTACTTGAAATTCTTCGGAGTGGGATTACCTAATTACACCATAAACCTCCATTATCTCTTGTTATTCATCCTATGTGGTTAATACACAATTTTCCATATTTTTAGTGATTAAAAGGATGATTATACAATAGTTTTGTCGATGATGGTTTAATCCTATGTTTCTATTTCCAAGAAGCATGTTCTTTATTGTTCAGGTTCCGATATATGCATTGTCCATGTTCCGATACTTGTACTGTTCCTGTTCCGGTACCCGCATTGCAGGTCATCCAATACTCCAAGTCATTCGGTACCAGAAGGTTCTACAGTCAACTGGTACCTACAAAGTCATCCGGTACCTACACAATCATCTGATACCCATTCTCCATGCCATCTGATACCCACACTCCATGTCATCCAATACTCAGTTCGTTTGGTACCAATACTGCACTCATCTGGTACTCCAAGTCATCCGGTACCAGAAGGTTCTACAATTCATCCGGTACTCACAGTCCATGTCATCCGGTACTCACAGTCCATGTCATCTGGTACTCACACTCCATATCATTTGGTACTCACAATTAAACACATCCAATACTAGTATGTTCCAGAAACCATCCGGTACCAGAATGCTCCAAGTCATCTGGTACCAACATCAACACCAATCTAGTACTAGAAATAATTCGAAATTTTGGAAAGCTTCTAGAGGAAAATAGGGTACATGGGTTTTGTCCAGAGTGACGTTTACATGCGGACATGTGAGGCAGAATTCACCCAGCTCACATGCGTGGACCTCCAACTCAAGGGGAATGATTCTCCAAAAAATAGCAAAAATCTCAAACTGCCAACTTGTGCCTCGATTTTCGTGCAGATGGAATCAGATCTAGATATTCTACAGAATAGGTTTGTCTAGAATATGGAAAATTGAGTAAGACGAGAGAATTTTTTCAAAATTAGAATTGGCTTGGAATATATAGGTGGGGGACTAACTCGAATCTGCCCAAATTGCAATAAAACCCATATTTTTGAGGATTTTATCTAAAAATGTAATATTTGAAATATGAGCATTGGGATTCGGTCCCATCCACTCCTCAATGATTATTCATGTATAAATAAGCCTCCTAGGGCTATGAGAAGGAGCCATTAGTTTCATGAATTTTTTGTAAGTAAAAGGTTTGTTCTTGTGAGGAAGCTTAAGGAGTTAATTGCCATGTAAAAACATAGTTTTTGATCAAAATGGAGAATTACTGTTGTTGATTCATTGTGCATATCCTTGGCTCGATATGATCTTTATCAACAGTGCTAGCCACCTGGGAAGGGCCCCTCAGTGTGGGTAAGCATTGCTATGTTCAATTTATTTAGTTTTAGTCCATTATATTTTCATTTTATTGTATGGTGTGTTGTCGAATTAGTTTTCTCTTTAATTGCAGTTTTAGTTCTTATTCAATATTAATAAGACTCAAGATTCATTCTTCATATGTGTGCATCTTTATTCCAATTTTATAACACCACTTTGTTGTTTTACACAATTGAATTTTTTTTTTACTCCTTTGAACATTGTTGACACTTGATTCATGTGATAGTTATATAATCCATTTCTACACTGTCTTGGTGTCAAGAATCTGGTTGGCATACACAATATGTTTGTGGTATCATTGCTTGAAGAGATGATCACTATGTGCACCTCTGTCATATGACAAAAATCTACTCTTAGTAACATTTATAAAGTCACTTTTGAACATTGGATTTGATCCATGCTCATGAGATTTGGAACACATGGTGTATATCATTTCTTTTTATTGAATCTGAGTTTTTAAAACATAACAATACAACATCTCATAGGATTGATATATTTACTGTGATTTCTATATTAATGTTGGTGCGTGGATTAATAAGTCTAGCATGTTCAAGATTCAAACTTTGGGTTCAGGTTCTGGATAAGATAATTTTTTAGTGATCACTGATGACATTTCTTTGTCTTATTATCACAAACGTATAACATACACACCTTGAAGCCTGATGTAATCATGTGATTCTTACATATTGTTGAATGCACTGATATGCATAGTATGTTGGCATCCATTTAACATAGAGTGCATTTCCTTCCATCTATTCCTCTTCATATACATCATTGTTACATATTTTCATTCATTCGGTAGATCCATTATTCCATTAGGTAGATTTCATTATTGGTGTTGTATCCATTTGAAGAATTGTCTTGGAGTTTTAGTTTCATTTGTTTACAAGTCATTTCAGATTGTCTTCATAATCTTTTAATCTAGTTTTCTTTGATTTAGTTTTATTGTAGCTTAGCTAACCACTATTGGAATCCATTGAAGGACAAGAAACTTAAGTAAGCTACCCACAATTAATCACATGAACATCATCCTAAGTTCATGAAAGACTGTGATCTAAGCCTTTATAGCACTAAGTATTCCTACATCCCAGTGATGAATCCTTAGTGTTAATTTGTTGCATTGTGGGTTTGAAGATTGTTTTTCCAACTTTAGATTAGAAAAGACTAGGCTTTAATCCTGCGTTTCCTGCGCCTACGCCTCAAAGTTACGAGCCCCGGTTGATAATTAAATGTGGGAATTAATAGTGCATATATTTAACCCAACATTTTAGTGCCATTGTCCGGGAGGTGCTAAAGGGATTAGAGCATAGGTAGGTTGTTTTTATTTCTCCAAAGCCTTGAATGTTCCTTTGATGCAAGTGTGTTTATTTTCATGCAAGTGTGGTGTGCTTTTAAGGATGACCTAAGGGCAGAGAGAAGATGGTAAGACGTGAGGGAAGAGCCCACGCATCCACTTTAGTGGGGTTACTCCAATGTTAGGTTGTCCTCTTCCTTTCAGTAGTTAGAATTTGTGTTTTATTAGCATTAGCCATTTTTTATATATATGAGAAGAGAAGCTAACTTGTGTGAAAAAATAACTTGGTGACATCAAGGTCCTAGTAGCACGATGGCGCTTCAAGTATATAATTGGTTTGCTTACATTATTCTTTTAGTTTTCTTCTTTTTATTTCTTTAGTTTTTTAAAAACAAATTGGGCACTGTAAGAACCCCTCTCTACACTAATCCATGTGTGAAACAGGACCCATCAACCAAAAACAAGAACTCAAAGATGATCAAGAGTTTAATAGAGCTCTCTCAAATCCTAGCAACAGTTGGGATCTCTGCCTCTCAAGAAGAGAAAATCTTGACAATAGTCAAGAACCTATCTACCTCTCCAAAAGTGATAGAAGAAGAAGAGTTCCATGAGCTACATCCACAAGAAGATCTGAAATCCTTTTGTAATCACTCTTTCCAACCTATAGGAGAGACTAAAGAATCATGGACCACATTCAATGGATATAAACTACTAGAACCTGAGATCGAGGAGTTCTTGACATGCATATCGTTAGATCCAGTATGCATCCAGGAGACAAACCATCTGAAAGAAGATGATCTATGTGGCATGATAGAGGGAGACATGCAAAGTGTTATAAATGAGGAAGTGAACCAAGAACATGAAGATTACATTTAAAATTGGCTCCAGACAACAACAAGATTGAAGCATCACTCTCTTCTTCAACAACTCTTCACATCATCATCAAAGCAGCTGGTTCTTTGTATTCTGGTATACATTAAAGCTTATCTTTCAAACCCAAGTATGAATGTATTTCTACACCTGTTACGCACATGGTTACATTGGAAATATTCTTACACGTGAAATTTAATTTCTTGTTCTTAGATAGGATAGAGTAAAAGTTGCATGTTAGTTAACCTAGTTCTAAATAAATGCAACATCTTTTCATGTTTCTTTTCAAATAAATGAAATGAGATGAAGATAATATTGGTGATCTAATATCAAAAACCAAAACAACTTAAGATATTTCTTCTTCTTATTACATACAAATTTTTGACTATTAATAATAATAGTTGCTCATAAGCCTAATCTTTAAAATATTATGGGGATTTACAAAATCTTTAAGGTCTACATAATGATTCCCATAGGTAACTTGTACATCCTAGTTTCATATCAAAACTTGTTATTTAAGCATTCTTATCAAATAGTAGCAGGAGAGTGAATGAAACTTCTACTTGTGAGGGAACACAATCTTATATGGAGAAGATGAACTTAGGGACTAGAGGCACCTTTAGGTTATTCTCTCATGGCCTCACCCACCACACATTAAGTAAGTTTGACCATGATATGTCTTTCGACTAATCTCGATACATAAGTCTAATTTTCATACGGACAATATTTTATGGGTAATCTATAAAATATATTCCAACTCAATACCATCCCATCCTGTAAAAAGGTTTTCAAAGATGCTCCCCCATTCACCCATGCAAAAGAAATCTATAAATTTTATCTTAAGGGTAAAGATTGGGACAAGAGCCTTTGACGGAAAATGGGTGTAAGAGGCTAACCCATCGAGATACTGAACAGGTTTGTTAGCAGCGAGTACTGGCCTGTGGTATAACTAGGCAAACCCATAAGGGTACTGAATAGGCTCGTGGGAAATCAGGCATTCTGCCTAGGAAGGATATTTCTTAGATGTCAAAATTACCCCATCGGAGTACTGAACAAGCTTGCTAGCAATGGGTTCTGATTTTGATGTCTTTCATTATGCCTAATCTATATTTGTCCATATGAACAATATACTTGTGTAAATCGTTAAGAAGAAGCATGCATGGTTGAACAAAAGGATAATGAACCTCATCTAATTACCATTTGAGAATGTCCGTAAGATGGTCTTAAGACCCCATCATTCATACCTAGGATTTCATTTTCCTAGAGGTGGGACCCATAAGTGTAGAAGTCTAATAAACTCAAATGTGAACTTTATCAATATCACTTGAATGACAAAGATTCTTTGAGAAATTAAACAGGGATGACTGGTTTCCTATCAGTTTCTTATTTATTAAAGACCACGTATCTCCTCATGTTCTCTTGTTTAAGGGTAAGAGGAAAAATCTCCCATCATAATTTACATGGTTTCTTGAGCATACAACTGTTAATGATTGATGAAATCACATGTAATAAGTAATTTAGAAATTTCCTTTATGCTTGCAATATTTTAAAATAAATTTCATTTCCAAATTTACAAGCATGAATACAGTTTAATTTTTGGTTGTTTCTTTAAGCATAACATCAATGTATATTTCTTCTCTCATAATAATAGTATTGGTTTAGTTATTTTAGATTTTTTTATTCCAGTACTGCTGGTATAGGAACCAGTAGGTTCCTATACCAACAGTACATAAATTTAATTTTTTTTTAAGGGTACTTTTTGCAGGATATTTTCAGTAGCACTCAGCTCTGGCATACTTCATTTCTCTCCTTCAGTCAACATGCACCGGTTCCACATAGTCCACTTTCATCTTGCAGAAATTTTATGTGCTAATGAGAGTTTGCATGAGGACATGCAAATCGACGGGTTTGGGGGTGAGAGAGAGAGACATAAGGAATCTCAGAAAATCAACATTCATCAACTCTCTCCTAGATATCCATCAGTTCTCAAACTTGCTCCATTTCATCTTCAAATTTCAGCAGTCTACATCATGATTTTGCAGACATTTTTTCCAATTCTGCATAGTTTACACTTCAACATGCATTAGAATTCAAAGCAAGAGTAACTTGAGGTAAAATTGGTACAAATATTTTTAATTTACTAAAAACTTGGAAAACATGATGCATAACCACTATTAACCACTCCACACTCCACTATGAATTATCACAACTACTCAGTAAACCCTCCATCTTCACTCCACTTGTCATAATGAACAATATACTTTGATGATAGGACCAAGTAATGAAAAGGAAATGTGTGGTATACAAATACAAAGAAACATCTATAGTGTCTTCTCTTTGTACATCATAAAACATTCTTAAGCCATCTCAAAGAGGATGAAGTCATTGTTGCCTATCCAAGAAAAGAACCACAAAGTAAATATTGGTCTTAAAATTGATGTCCAAGTTCATACAACCACCATATGCACACCATTCACCATCACTCTGATACCTCATCCACCGCTTGTCCTCAATTTTTATTATAATTTTGTTTCTATGTTTGAAATCAATCTGTGGCAGTTTCAAAAGTGTCATTCCACAAGATCTAACACCTACACAAAAGAAACAATGTCACATAAATCTATAAGCAAAGTATCATAAGTTCTTCACCTTGTTTTCACAAGGACATGCAAATCCTTGGGTTTGGGGGTGTGTTGAGCTCCAGTTTTGTCATATTTTCCGCCATACAAATACACTTATCATTACACCTTCTCCCCTCATTTTGTCACTAATATATCCCTAATTACACCATAAACCTCCATTGTCTCTTGGTATTCACCGTGTGTGGTTAATACACAATTTTCCATATTTTTAGTGATTAAAAGGATGATTATATTGTTGGATTACTAAGAGGGGGGGGGTGAATCAGTAATAGTGCAATTATAAACCTTTTTATCCAAATTGATCCAAGTGTTATATAAGAGTAGCATTATTATACAATAATGAGCAATAAGAAAAGAACAATCATACACATACATAGTACACCAGTGTTTTACGTGGAAACCCAAATCGGGAGAAAACCACAGAATGTTTTTTCTTATATGTCTTGAAGAATTACATTCATTGGAAGCACCAACTTTTTTTGTTTTCCAGATCCAACTGGAATGAGGCTCCAACCCCCTAGATTCTTAGGATACAACCTGAGGGAAACTCCAACTCCCCAATTCTCTGGCTACAACCAGAAGGAGGCTACAACCCCCTATGTTCTTCGGCTACAATCGAAAGGTGGCTACAACCACCTGTCCTTGCCCCGTCCTACCACCCTGAAGAAGAAGTAGAATGATGGAACCACTGTCAACCTGTCACTGTGAGATATGCCACTGTAAACCTGTACCAATAAATATGAACCATGCATCAACCTGTACCTCAACTTGTAATCAACCTGTACCATAAACAAGTGCATCAACCATGCACCAACCTGTACCAAATAACCTGTAATCAACCTGTACCATAAACAAGTGCATCCAAATATGATTTGTAGATCTGTAATAGACCCTTTGTATATGATCAAATTCCTACAAACCTTCCTTAACTTTAACAACAAGAGAATAGCATTTTCATCAAACTTTTCTTTAGTCTCACATGCCTAGTTTTGGATTAGTCAACAACCCTAAATTGAAGTAATCATAACTTTGTACCTGTAATGTATAAAGATATGAAATTGATACATAGTGTTATTCAGTGTGTTTTATGTAATTCCTCCAGGTGTCACTACTTGGAACCTCTTAGAAAAGGAGTTATAGGAAAAATGCCATACCTTGCTGAATTCTGGCTTATTCTAGAGAGAGAACTTGTAGAGCGTGTCTCGCACAGAATATTTGTTGAATTGATCTGAAACTATTACACAAAATACTAAAGACATTACCCTAACCAAAACATTTGGTTTCACTGAATTGGGATCTAGTATGAAGAAGTTATGACATTTTTACCCGAAACACCTGTTTTTGACTAGTTTCAAGACTAGCCACAAACCATATTTTCCACATAGTGTAACTCCCAAAATACAACGAACCACAAGATGAAATTTTTACCACAGATACTTGGATATTTTTTTTCAATGGAATAGAAATTTCATGGTTTGAATCATTATAGAAAAAAAGTTATAGCAAAAATGGTGAGATGACCTTTAAATAACATACCTTAGAAAGCACCATCAAAAGAATTTATCCTTCCTTGAATTTCGGCCTTCTTTTCTTCACCTTCCATCAAAAATTCGGCTTAGATATCCTTTATTACCTTAGACACCTATAGATATTCAATATGCTCAAGTGTGATTAAAATGAGAGAGCCTTGCCTCTTATTTATACTCTCCAAGTAGCTCCCTTAAAAACATCTTCTAGGTCACTTTGCCCACTTTCCTTATTTTAGGGTTAACCCACTTCTAATTTATCCATTAAATTTATTATTGAATTAATTTATTTTGTATTCAATTTGAATTATAAAACACTCATCACTTCACTTTATTATTTACCTTTTAAAATCTCTTAAACCACTTTGACTACTTTGACCTTTTGGGGCTTCTAGATGACATATGAGGGTCCTCCAACTTCGTAAGGCCACAACTCTCAAACCGTGAGGAGTTATGTGACATTACAGATACCACCAGAAATGGAATGACCTGTACTATCCATGTACAATATTATTACCTTCAAATATAGCAAAAACCAGATCATTATCCATCAAACAAACTTGGGTCCATTACCCAAACCTGGGTTCTCCAACTTCACATGGTCATAACTCTCTAACCGTGAGGAGTTATGTGATGTTCTACATACCACCGGAAATGGAATGACAAGCACTATCCATCTAGGATAGTTTACCTAAAAAAAAATTTGTGTTTCATCTCATTATTCCACAATTAAGCGTGGGTTATCTTACTCCGCAAAGCATCTTCCTGTGAGGGATTTCACCATAAGGGGACCACTTTGGAGCTCATCCATATTTACTTCTTATCAACCATGAAAATACAATAATGAGTCATATTTACATCAAAAAAATTTGGTTCCATTACCCAAACCTTTGTATTGCGGGGCTTTCTTCAAGGGTTGACATCAATGACAACCAACCTTAATCAACAATCTCCCCCTTTGGCATTGATGGAAACACTCTGATGCAATACTGAAATCATATCACTCATGCTCCCCCTGGAACCATGCCTCTATCCTCTATATCTGATAAATTTTCCTCTCTCCTCTGCATCTGATAAATCTGCTCCCTCTGGAACCATGCCTCTATCCTATGCATCTGATAAATCTCTCCCCCTTTGTCATCAATGGAAAATGTATCTTTCCATCTGGGGTTGCTCCCCCTATCTGAACTGTCCTCTTATGGTGCTTCCTCATGTACATCTAAGGAATATAAGATACACATTCAAAAAGCATTCATTTTGGAGCAAAAATAACTCCAAGTCTTGGGCGAAGATATTCAAAGGCATCTTGTGGAAGTGGTTTTGTAAATATGTCTACCACTTGTTCTTTTGTGCCCACATACTCAAATTTGATGTTCTTTCCTGCAACCTGTTCCCATAGAAAGTGATACTTGATTGGAATGTGCATCGTCTTGGAGTACATCAGTTTTTTTGAGATATTGATGGCACTTGTATTATCACAATATATTGGAATGGGCTCATCATACTCAACTTGCATATCTGTCAAAGTTTGTTTCATCCAAATAACCTGTGTACAACATGTTGTTGCTGCAATATACTTTGCCTTGGCTATAGATAGAGATATTGATGATTGTTTCTTGCTTATACATGATACCAAACACTCACCTAAGTAGAACGCCGCTCCACTGGTGCTTCGTCGGTCATCAATACAACCTGCCCAATATGCATCTATGTAGGCAATAAGTGATAGATATTTTCCTTTTGGATACCATAATCCAAACTCTTATGTTCCTTTGAGATATCTGGAAATCCTCTTTACTGCTAATACATGTGATTCCTTTGGTGCTGCTTGAAAGTGTGACACCTGTCCAATTTCTTTTATTACATCTGGTCTGGATGTTGTCACATATAGTAGGCTACCAATCATTGACCTGTATTGCCTTTGATCCGTAGAATTTGAATCATCATCTCTACTCAACTTACAAATGGTTTGCATGGGAGTGATAACTAGTTTGCAATCTTCCATTCCGAACCTATTTAGCATTTCTCTTATATACTTGGTTTGAGAAATAAAAATTCCTTGGTTGCTTTGATGTATCTGATGTCCCAAAAAGAAGGATAGTTCTCCAAGTAACGACATTTCAAATTCATTCTTCATGTCTTTTGCAAATTTCTGGCTTAACCTGTCATCATCACTACCAAAAATAATATCATCAACATAAACTTCAATTAATAAAATATTACCTCAACTTACCTTGATGTAGAGGTTGTTGTTTGCACTTCCTTTTCTGAACCCTTCTCGCTGCAGATACTTATCCAGTTTGGAGTACCATGCTCTAGGAGCCTGTTTTAGACCATACAAGGCCTTCTTTAATTTACATACATAGTATGTGTTCTCTAACAACTAAAATCCTTCTGGTTGTTCAATGTAGACTTCTTCTTCAAGTTCCCCATTCAAAAAAGCTGATTTTACGTCCTTCTGAGATACTTGAACATTTTTGGAGCATGCATAAGCTAAAAGTAAACAGATTGCTTCCATTTTGGCAACTAGGGAAAATGTCTCTTCAAAGTCGATTCCTTCAATCTGTGCATATCCTTTACATACCAATCTAACTTTGTTCCTTGTAACCTGTCCATCTTCATTCAATTTATTCCTGAAAACCCATTTTGTGTTGATTACATTATTATTATTTGGTCTTGGAACCAATTCCCAAGTGTCATTTTTCTCTATTTGATCCAATTCTTCATCCATGGCCTTATTCCAAAATTCATCTTTGTTGGATTCTTCAAAATAGTTTGGTTCAATTGTAGATAAGAGTGCTAGGTGTGTTTGTTTTGGTGAATGGATTTTTCTTCTAGTCTCAACTCCTAGATCTTTGTTTCCAATAATCTGATCTGAAGGATGATTCTTCTGTACTCATTTGCTAGGTGTCTTTGGAGATACTTGATGAAATTGCTCTTCTGCTTCTGTTGGATTCTCTTCATCTTCATCTTCCTCTTCTACTTCTTTTTCATCTTCTTCTTCGAAAAGTTGTTCCATTGATTTGTTTTCTTCTTTCTTTGATTCTGGTCTGCCTATTTCATCAATTGTTACATTGATGCTTTCCACAACTTTGTTCAATCTTAGATTGTAACACTTGTATGCTTTCCTTGTACTTGAGTAACCAACAAGTATTCCTTTGTCCACACGAGAGTCAAACTTTCCCATTCTGCCATCTTCTCTTTTGATGTAGCATTTGCTTCCAAAAACTCTGAAGTGCTTCACATTTGCTGGTCTTCCTTTCCATAGCTCGTATGGAGTTTTATTAGTGTTGTTTCTGAGAATTACTCTGTTTTGAATGTGAACTGTGGTATGCACTGCCTGTGTCCAAAATATATCTGTCAATTTGGAATCCATTAGCATTGTTGGAGCCATTTCTTGTACTGTCATGTTCTTTCTTTCAATAACTCCATTCTGTTGAGGTGTCCTAGCAATGGAGAATTGTCTTTTTATTCCATTACTGCTACAATAGTCCATAAATTCCTTTGAAGTGAACTCTCCTCCATTATCAGATCTCAAATATTTGATTTTTGAATCCATCTCATTTTCAGCCATTTCCTTGTATATCTTAAAGTTTTCAAAAGCCTCTGACTTGTTCTTGAGAAAGCAAACTGCAATCATTCTTGTATAGTCATCAACTAATAACATAAAGTATTTTTCACCTTTTAAGACCTTTGTTGTAATTGGTCCAACTAGATCAATGTGCACAATTTCCAGTGGTCTTGTTGTTGAATATTCCTTTGATTTGAACCTGGTCTTTGTTTCCTTTCCTTGTTGACAATGCTTGCATAAAGTGTTGGTTGGTTTCGTGATCTAGGGCATTTCTTTGACTGCTTCTCTTTTGCTGACTTTGACAAGGTTATCAAAATGCACATGACCCATTCTTCTATGCCATAGCCAAATTTCATCTTCCTTTCTTAGATAACACTTTTCATTTCCAATTTCACTTAACACATATATGTTGTTTGAAGTTCTTGCAGCTGTACCAACCAATTTCCCTGAACCTTCTTTTCTTATTTCACACTTTTCAAAATCGAAAGTAAGTTTATGACCTTGGTCACACATTTGACTCACACTTAGAAGATTATGTTTCATATCTTCTACCAGTAGAACATTTTGTGCCTTTTCATTCTTGTTCCCAATTCGGACTGTGCCTTCTCTAATGATTTTGGATGAATTATCATTTCTGAAGGAGACTGATCCATTTTTTTATTTTCGTAATGTAAGAAATTTTTCTTTATCACATGTCATGTGTTTTGAAATCGACTGTCAACATACTAACCATGTTTCTTCTGCTTATCTTCTAGAGCGACTGTGCATTCTTCATTGTTATACTGATCTTGCTTTCTTATCCATGTCATTTTCTAAGGTTCTTATCTGTGACTGTTGTTATCATGTTGAGGTTCTTTAGGAGGGACTGTCATTCTGCAATCCTTGGCCATGTGTCCAAAATTGTTACATTTGTAACATTCCACTTCAGTGCTCAAAGATTCAAACCTGTTGTAACTTCTTCTTTGTGTTTCACTAGGTCTTCTTGAATAATCCCTTTGTGTATAACTCTCAAAGTTGTTACTGTTACTGCTGATAGCTCTGCAATTCACAGCTTTATGTCCAAAATTATTACATGCATAACATAAACCAAAAAATATACTTTGATACCTAGGAGTTGAAGATCTTCTGAAAGGAGGTGCTCTTATGAATACTTCTTCTTCTTGAGGCCTATCTGTCTATTGTTGATTTTGAAATCTGAATCTTCTTGGTGGAGGAGTGTCCCTGTAATATTCCTTGTATATCTTCCTATCCTCTTTCATTGTTTCTACATAGCTCTTTGGATTTGTTTCTTTCTTTGTTGTTTTGGAGCTTGATCCATTTTCTGTCTGATTGTATCCAAGTTCAAAATTGTTAAGATGAGATTTTTGACTACTGATAATGTCATCCATAACTTTTGGGCTATTCTGCATATTTTTCTTTTGAATATCCTTTCTTAGTGTGAAAACCTCTGCTTCCAAGTTTCCAATGATCTTATCCTTTTCTTCTAGTTGTTCTTTGAGTGCTTCTTCAATTCTTTTATCTTCTTCTATTTGAACTTTCAATTTTTTGATCATTTGTTCTAGTTATCGAGTGTCATTTTTCTTGTCTAGTTCTGCTTGTAGTTTCTTGTTTTTCTTCTTTTCTCTTCTGATAACTTCTATGTCACACATTAATTCTTCTCGATAGCCAACTTCTGCCTCTTCAATTTCTTCTTCGACTTCTTCAAATTCTTCTTTGGCTTCTTCATATTATTCTTTGGAGTCTTTTTTGTCAAAGTCTTTTAATGCCATGAATAGAACTCTTCCTGTCTCATTTTCACTAACTTTATCTTCATCTGATGATGAGATGTCTTCTTTGGTGTATAATATTTTCTTGAAAACTTTCTTTGTTGTTCTTTTGCCTTTATATGTGTGTTTTCCTTTTGAGTAACCTTCATCATTTCTCTTTTTCTTATGAGGACATTTGTTAGCAAAATGACCAATACCATCACAATTAAAACAAATTAAAGGGATCTTACCTCTATACCTACTGTTGGTTTCCTTGTTCAGTCTTTTGACGAAGTTGGCCACTTCTTGATCATCTTCTGAGGTTTCACTGTTGTTGCTATATTCTTCTTGTTTCTTTTTCTTTTGCTTTGATATTTTGGATGCCTTGAAGGCTTCTTATTTTACATCTGGATTTTCTTGCTCAGTTCTCATTTCATATGCTGTGAAGATTCCATGCAGTTCATCCATGATTATTGAGTCTAGATCTGATCTTTCTTCTAGTGCTAATATCTTAGGGTTGAATCTCATAGGAGGAGATCTTAGTATATTTTGAACAATTACAGATTCTTCAATTTCTTCTCCCAATACTATGATTACATTCACTGTTTAATCGACTCGTAAGAAGTAGGATGTGATATCTTCATCTTCCTTCATTTTTAGTTGTTCGAAATGACCTCTGTAAGTCTGAAGCTTTGCTGCTTTGACTTTTGTATCTCCTTCATAAATATTTTGAAGCTTGTCCCAAATCTCTTTAGTAGATTTACAGTGTGCAACTTTGGTGAATACCGTATCACTGAGACCATTCAAAAGTGCATTTGTGGCTTTGGAATTATTCTCACCGAGTTTTACTGCTTTGTCATTTGTTGGTGGAACTGCTAGTATTGTGTATCCATCTACAATTGATTGCCAAACTTGAAATCCCCATGCCTATATATATGTCCTCATCCTTATGCTCCAAAAAGCATACTTCTTTCCATCAAACTGTGGTATTCCATTTTTATATGAGTTCGTACTCTCCATGATCTACCTTTCAGTGGTTAAACTGATTTCTGAAGGAACCTTCTTTGATACCAATTGTTGGATTACTGAGAAGGGGGGGGGGGTGAATCAGTAATAGTGCAATTATAATCCTTTTTATCCAAATTGATCCAAGTGTTATATCAAAGTAGTATTATTATCCAATAATGAGCAATAAGAAAAGAACAATCACACACATACACATTACACTAGTGTTTTACATGGAAATCCAAATCGGGAGAAAATCACATAATGTTTTTTCTTATATGTCTTGAAGAATTACATTCATTGGAAACACAAACTTCCTTTGTTTTCCATATGCAATTGGAAGGAGGCTCCAACCCCCTAGATTCTCAGGCTATAGCTTGAGGGAATATCCAACTCCCCAATTCTATGGCTACAACCAAAAGGAGGCTACAACCCCCTATGTTCTCTGGTTACAATCGAAAGGTGGCTACAACCACCTATCCTTGCCCCGTCCTGCCACCCTGAAGTAGAAGTAGAATGATGGAACCACTGTCAACCTGTCACTCTGAGATATACCACTATAAACCTATACCAATAAATCTGAACCATGCATCAACCATGCATCAACCTGTACCTCAACCTGTAATCAACCTGTACCATAAACAAGTGCATCAACCATGCACCAACCTGTACCAAATAACCTGTAATCAACTTGTACCATAAAAAAGTGCATCCAAATATGATTTGTAGCTCTATAATAGACCTGGTGTATATGATCACATTCCTGCAAACCTTCCTTAACTTTAATAACAAGAGACTAGCATTTTCATCAAACTTTTCTTTAGTCTCACATGCCTAGTTTTGGATTAGTCAACAACCCTAACTTGAAGTAGTCATAACTTTGTACTTGTAATGTATAAAGATATGAAACTGATAAACAATTTTCTTCATTGTGTTTATGCAATTCCTCCAGGTGTCACTACTTGGAACCTCTCAGAAAATGAGTTATAGCAAAAATGGCACACCTTGCTGAATTCTGGCTTATTCTAGAGAGTGACCTTGTAGAGCGTGCCCCGCAGGGAATATTTTTTGAATTGATCGGAAAATATTACCCAACATACTAGAGACGTTACCCTAACCAACACATTTGGTTTCACTGAATTTGGATCTGTTATGAAGAATTTATGACGTTTTTACCCGAAACACTTGTTTTTAACTAGTTTCGGGACTAGCCACAAACCCTATTTTCCACGTAGTGTAACTCCCAAAATACAACCACCCAAAATATGAATTTTTTACCACATACACTTGGATATGTTTTCTCAATGGAATAACAATTTCACAGTCTAAATCATTATAGAAAAAGAGTTATAGCGAAAATGGTGAGATGGCCTGTAAATAACATACCTTAGAAAGCATCGCCAAAAGAATTTATCCTTCCTTGCATTTCGACCTTCTTTTCTTCACATTCCCTCATAAATTAGGCTTAGATATCCTTGATTACCTCAGACACCTATAGATATTCAATATTTGTAAGTTCGATTAAAATGAGAGAGTCTTTCCTCTTATTTGTACTCTCCAAGTAGCTTCCTTAAAAAGATCTTCTAGGTCACTTTTCCCACTTTCCTTATCTTAGGGTTAACCCACTTCTAATTTCTCCATTAAATTTATTATTGAATTAATTTATTTTGTATTCACTTTGAATTATAGAACCCTCATCACTTCACTTTATTATTTACCTTTTAAAATCTCTTAAACCACTTTGACTACTTTGATCTTTTGGGGCTTCTAGATGACATATGAGGGTCCTCCTACTTCGTAAGGCCATAACTCTCAAACCGTGAGGAGTTATGTGACATTACACATACCACCAGAAATGGAATGACATGTACTATCCATCTAGAATAGTATTACCTTTAAATATAGCAAAAACCATACCGTTATCCATCAAACAAACTTGGGTCCATTACCCAAACCTGGGTTCTCCAACTTCACATGGTCATAACTCTCTAACCGTGAGGAGTTATGTGAGGTTCTACATACCACTAGATATGGCATGAAAAGAACTATCCATCTAGGATAGTTTACCTGACAAATTCATTATGCTTCATCTCATTATTCCACAATTAAGCATGGGTTCTCTTACTTTGCAAAGCATCTTCCCGTTAGGGATTTCACCATAAGGGGGCCACTTTGGAGTTCATCCATCTTTACTTCTTATCAACCATGACAAGAAAATAATGAGTCATATTTACATCAAACAATATTGGGTCTATTACCCAAACCTTTGTGTCGCGGGGCTTTCTTGTAGGATCCTATCTAACAGAACCTAAAATTTCATAAATTTAAACATAAAGTTTCTATCATAATTTCTTGACAGTTCTATATTCAACAAAATAAAAGTTCATGGTTCAAAAAAATTCAAAATGAGTAGCATGATATAAATAAAATATTGAATAACATACACAACATAGTAAAATAATGAACCATCATAACGATAATGAACATGCCATAATAATGAACATAAATACCTCTCAAGTGATGTTGTTTCCCCAAATTTGTCTATCCAAGATGAAGTTGAAACTCTGCCCAATCTGCTCTACCCAAAACTGAATCTTTTCCTCCCATCCAACTAGGAACAGAGCCTCTCCGGCTCCCTAGCTCTAGGATTTCGTAAGGATTCCTAGCCCCCGAGCCCAAAACTCCCAGCAACAGGTTCTCCCCTGTAACAGTCCACCAAACTCCAACAAGTTCCTTAAGAAAAACTAGTAGTACAATCCTCCAGCAAGCTCCTCCAGCCCAAACCAACAATACAGTCCTCTCTTATGAAAATGATGCTCTCCAAAAACCCCAAAGTGCCCTTCCCGAGTGTTTTCCCTTCTCTTATCCTCCTTTCCTCCTCCCCTGTCTCATTCACCGCCATCTCCCTTCATTAAGTCTCACCCACCTTGTCCCTCCATTAAGTGTTATCTACATTATCCCTTGTTCATTAATGGGTCATCTACTGATACATTAATTCTCAAAATGAAAATTAATAATTTATTAAACCAATATTCCTTAAACAAATATTTAACCATGATTATTAATTGATTAATTAATTAAACTAATATACATTAAACATATATTTAATCAGGACAATTAATTAATTAATTAATTAATTAATATACATTAAACAATTATTTAAATCATGACAATTGATTAATTACTTAGGGTTGTTACATACACCCACCCTTCAAGAAACTTCGGCCCAAAATTAAAGTTTTTTATGATACTAGGAAAAGACACAAGGTTCACACATTCATATCCAATAACCAACATTATCAATGGTAAGCCAGGAAAACTCATACATACTAGTGTACATGTACAAGAATGCATGTGTAGCTAGTACATACAAGTCTCGTGCATGTACTAATAACAATAGCTATCACCTCTATAGTAATTTTTGTATGCATCCATTCCAATTAACACGACTATTCATTTTATAAAAGATAATAAACCAATTAAATGTTTGCGAATTCCCTTAATTACAATAATCTAGCTGAACAATTTTATTTAGACAATTGTGGTTTAGTTACATAATTATGAATATTCATATATACACATTTTATTTTCAAAAGGAAAAACAATAAATTCCACCATAAGACAAATCTCCATACACTCAACTATTTCTATTCATCCTTCCTCCCTAACTTATTTCCATCTTCCATTCCTATCCTTCCTCTGTTGGACTATCTTGGAGTGTCAACTATATTGACCTAACTCCAAATAGAACCCGTAAGCGAAAGTGTCACTATCTTGACCAAGCTTCCCTAGCAGGAAACTGACAGTCATCATCACATGTCTAGGGGAGCGTGAGCTAACACCGTCCTCCCATGACTCCAGGTTTCGGAGGATACATGGTGGGAAATGCCTCCACCCCTCCTAGCAGGACTAGGGTCCACACTCTACAATGGAATATATAGTGGCACCGTGTTGCTGGGAGTTTTTTCATCGTTTATTCAGTTTTAGGCAATCTCACCACTTGAAATCCTGCACTGGTCCACATATCATAGAAATGCATTCAAACCAATATAATCTCACATACAGAGATTCATACCATATTGTTTCTCAGTCAATGGTCATGACATCCACTTTCATTATCATTATCCCTTGGCTATTTCATAGCCCAATGACCTACAGATTAGTCTATAACACAAACTCATACATATCTATGCATCATCATCATGTAATTGCATACAACCATAATTTCAATTCGGTATCCACGTACCAACAACTTTAACATTGCATTTTTCAAGTTAGAAATAGATCTCATAATATCCCCATAATTCAATTAACGTTACCCATTCATAGAATTATCATTTACATAATAGATTGCATCATATCCAACATCATTGAAATAACATTTAAACCTTCATAGGATTCACATTCACACAGTATATCGCATCATATCCATCATCATCAATAACATTTAAACATTCATAGAATTTACATTCACATAGTAGATCACATCATATCCATCATCATCAATAACATTTAAACATTCATAGAATTTACATTCACATAGTAGATCGCATCATATCCATCATCATTCAAATAACATTTAAACGTTCATACAGGTTTCTACGTCTTAAAAGTTCAAGTGTATCATTAATAGTTTCACTATGAATAGAAAATAAAGGTGATTAGGCCTTAGGTAATCCTAGTTGTCTAAGTCAAAAGGTGGTGTTACATACACCCAACCTTCGAGAACATATTCTCGAGTTGGTCAAAAAAGTGAGGGATAATCTTTTCGTAACGTCTCTGCATCTTCCCAAGTAGCAGATCGTGGACTATACTTGTCCCACTGGACCTTAACTTGGTCTACCAGATGGTTCCTGAGCTGTCGGACTCTACAGTTCAATATGTGTAATGGTTCTACTGTGAGGGTTCCAACGTCTGATACCTGCAATTCCTTCCAATTTAGTTTATGTGATTCGTCAGCAACATAATGACATAGAACAGATACATGAAAAACATTATGAGTTTTATGCAAGTGGGGTGGCAGTACGAGACGATAGGAAATGGGTCCAATTTTCTCTTGGATTCTGAACAGTCCTATAAATCGAGGTGACAACTTTTTCCCCTTTTCGAACCATATGGTACTCTTATTAGGCCTGATACAAATGAAAACCCGATCTCCCACTTTATAACTTCGGTCAGTCCCGTGTGCATCCACATAACTTTTATGTCTATCCTGCGCTTCCTTTAGTCTCTGCCTAATCTGAATCACCTGTTCCTCCATCTCTTGAATCAATTATGGCCCAACTATTACCCGGTCTTCTAACCTATCCCAACTCAACGTGTTCTGCATGGCCTTCCATATAGAGCTTCGTAGGGTGGCATTCTGATGGAGCTATGAAAACTGCTATTGTAGGCGAACTCTACCAAAGGTAGGTACTTCTCCCAATGGGTTTGATTATCCATAACATACATCCTAAGAATGTATTCCATAACCTGATTTACTCTCTCAATTTTCCCATCAGTTTCTGGATGATAAGTTGTGTTTAAGTTCAACTGAGTCCCCAACGCTGACTGCAAACTTGTCCAAAACCTAGAAGTGAATATGGAGTCCCTATCTGAAATGATCTTCTTGGGTATCCCATGCAAATGGATGACCTCACTTACAAACATGCATGCCACATCAGTGACATCATAAGTGTCTCTAACCAGAATAAAATGAGCACTCTTGGTCAACTTATCAACTATCACAAGAATGGCATTGTGTCTATGAGATGTGAGCAGCAACCCCACAACAAAATCCATGGAAATGACTTCCCACATGGACATAGGAACATCATGTGGTTGTAGGAGGCCTGTTGGGTGATGGTGGTCGGCTTTCACTTGTTGACACTCTAGGCACTTGGCAACGAAATGGACTACATCGCACTTCATGCCTACCCAGAAGAAGAGCTTCCTCATGTCCGCGTACATTTTCTTCACACCTAGATGTGCACAATAAAGTGCTCTATGGGCTTCCTTCAGTATGATGCTTCGAATATCCCCACCTTTGGGGATGTACATCCTTCCTTGATATCTTAATAGTCTGTCTACTTCCAGACTATATCCTTCATACTTTGGATCTAATTGCCTCCCACTCTGGAGGTTTGAAGTAACCTTTAAATACCAACTGTCTCCATGGAGTTGCATCAACACACATTCCCTCAGATTGAATTTTAAGGGTACCAAGGAGAAGACGCGTGGTCTCCTGCTCAAGGCATCTACGACCACATTTTCATTTCCCTTGATGTATGAAATACCAAAATCGTACTCACTCATAAACTCACTCCATCGCCTTTGCCTGGCATTAAGATCCCTTTGAATGAAGAGATGTTTTAAACTTTGATGGTCCGTTTTGAGCTCAAATTTTCACCCCACTAGATAGTGCCTCCAAAGTTTCAGAGCTAGCATTACAGCTGCCAACTCTAAATCATGAGTAGAGTAAAGTTCCTCATGTTTCTTCAACTTCCTTGACGCATAAGCTATCACTCCTCCATCTTGCATTAGCACGGCCCCCAACCCTTGCTTTGAAGCATCCGTGCAGACTATGAAGTCCTTTTCCATATCTGGCACTCGTAGAATTGGCGCACTAGTTAGTAATCTTTTAAGCTCAATGAATGCACTATCACATTCTTCTGTACATTCATACCTAACCCTCTTGCGCTGCAAAGTGGTGATGGGTTTCGATATTTTAGAGAACCCTTCCACAAATCTCTGATAATAACCTGCTATCCCCATGAAGCTTCTTACCTCATGAGAATTTTTTGGCACTGGCCATTCCATAATGGCCTTTACCTTTTCTGGGTCCACGGAGATTCCTTCCCCGAAAATGATATGACCTAAATAGTGAATTTCTTTTTGGAAGAAGGAGCACTTTGACAACTTCCCATACAATTTGTTCTCTCTAAGGCAGGACAACACCACTCGCAAGTGTTCCTCATGTTCTCTTTCATTCTTGGAATAGATGAGGATATCATCTAAAAAGACTTGTACAAAGCAGTCTAAGTACTTCCAGAATACACCATTCATGAGGTTCATGAATACTGTTGGCGCATTGATCAATTTGAAAGGTACTACGTTGAACTCATAATGCCCAAACCGAGTTTGAAAGGCAGTTTTAGGAATATCTCCCTCCTTAATCCTTAATTGGTGATACCCTGATCGAAAATCAATTTTTGAGAATACCGCTACTCCTTTCATCTGATCAAAGAGATCATCTATCCGTGGCATTGGGTACCTATTTTTCACTGTAGCACGATTCAAGTCCCTTTGATCTATACACAGTCTTAAGGAACCATCCTTCTTATTCACAAAAATTATTGGTGCACCCCAAGGTGAGACACTAGGCCTTATTATCCCTAAGTCGAGTAGCTCTTTCAACTGCATCTGCAACTCACAAAGTTCTGGAGTTGTCATCCAATACAGAGTCTTGGAAATTGGTTCTGCACTAGGTTTTATCTCAATAGTAAATTCAATCTCCCTCTCAGGAGGTAACCCTGGTAACTCGTTCGGAAAAACATCTTTAAACTCTAACAATACTGGGTACTGATCCAAGGAGGGTCCTTTCCTTTCACTCACTGCTTCCACTACATAAAGTCGACACCCTTGCCTCATGCACCGCTTAACCTTCATAGTTGAGATAAAGCATAGAGACACCTTTCTTCGTACACCATGGATCTCTACTGGCCTTCCTTCATCGTCAACACAAAGCACCCTTTTTGCGAAACATTCTACCATAGCTCGACATGCTTCTAACCGATCCATTCCAATGATTAGGTCCTATACCTTCAACTTGGTAGTACACACTCCCAGGTCTACTAGACAATTATCAACGCTAGGTCCTACCGCTTGTTTTTCCCCTGAAGCCATCTCGACTTGTTTAAAGTAATTGTGCTCGTAGGATGCCAACCCACTCTTTTCTAATGCAGATGGTGAAATGAAACTATCTGTAGCACCAGAATCAAATAAAATTCTAACATTGATATGATTTAGCGTACCTGATGAATCCACCACCATGGATTGATGTTCTTCCTAGCGATTATTAACTACTACATAAATATGGTGGCTGCTACTTGCTCTTCCCATCAGGGCCTTTCCTTCTCTATGCACAAATCCTGATTATAACTCTGGGTAGTCACGCTGGTAATGGGGTCCTCCACATCCCCAACATGTAACACGAGATTGAACCTGTGCACTGCTTTGTGACTGTCTCTTAAATGAGTTCCTTCCCCTGGAACCCCTACCCCTACTAGCTACTCCCTGAGAAGGTCGTGGACCTGCTTGTGCCATTGGTGATGTACGGGATGTTGCACTCACTACCATTGAAATACCTGTGGAAACTGTCCTTGGCACGAATCTGTTACCATATGGAGGTGGTCTAGATCTCCCTCCCTTGGAGAAGGTCCTAGGGGCCTTCCCCACGAATCCATGATGATGTGGAAAGGTCGATCTCATACCTTTGTTTAGGCTCATGTGTTCCTTATCATAATGTGCATTTTCGACTGCTTCTGCTACTAAAGATTGTTTCCACATCCGCACCATGGCCCTTATCTTAGGTTTTAACCCATAGACAAAGCATTCTTCCTGTCATTGATCATTATCCATGTATGAAACATATTTCACCAACTCCGTGAACCTGATCTCATACTCTTCCACGGTCATGTTTCCTTGTACTAGAGCATGAAATGCTCCCACTTGTTGTTCCTCGTAGTAAGCTAGTAGATATTTCCTTCGGAACCTCTCCTCAAAAATTTCCCAAGAAACGGTGTCTGGGGTAAGGTGAAATTTCCTCTCCAGGTTGCCCCACCAGTTCAGGGCACTGTCCCTTAACTGAAAGATATCTATTTTCACCTTTGATTTGGAAGAATAATCTCTTAAGGTGAAACATCATGTCATTCCTTCTAACCATGCCTCTGCACGTTCACTAGCATGACCTCCGGCAAACTCTGGAAGTTTGATCTTCTGCAGTTCTCTAGTGATGTCTTCGGGTGGAGGCCCTCCCCCTGAATCCCTCAACTCTTCAGGATTACCCATTCCATATGGTGGGGGCTCCACTTCGATCCCTATTGGCTGACACCCCTTTAAAGTCTCATTTATGGCCTCCAAAGAGCGCAAAATGAGAGCTAATTCAGGTGATGGTGGTGGCGGTGTTTGTGGTTCCTGCGACGATGCCCCTCTGCCTCGATTTCCTCTCATCCTAACCATCCTGTATAATTGAATCTGCATCAACCAAAAGTTTGTCAGGGAGAGTCTAGGGAAGTTCACATTTGCGCAACTTAAACTTGAAAAAAGGGTTAGGTGTAAGGTATTTTTTTACTTGTCTGTAAACATACGTTAGGGTAAGTGGCTAGGTCAGGGCTAGAGCGTCTAAGCTCGATGTCTCCGCCTAAGAAAACTACTGACTCCCTCGCCTAGTAGCTATGCTATCAATGTACCACACTCGTCAATTCCTCTAACTTACCTTCCTAGTGCGCATGAAGCACCCCCCCACTTATCCTGGTCTAAGTCCTTAAACTTTTCGTTTAAAACTAATTAATGTGATTTTTAACCTAATATATCATTAACATTAATTACTCACATTAATTAATTAATCATTCTAATTTATTAGTCACTTTAATTAGTTTTAAATTTAAACATGAATTTAAAACATAATTTAAATATAATTTATACATAAATTTACAACATTAGATTACTAATGATTAATTAGTAATTCCATTCCAATGATTAATTACTTTTAATTAATCACCTTAATTAGTTTTAATTTGAAACATATATAAAAAAATATAGATATATATATTTATATATTTTGTTTTATTAACAAATAATTAAAAATTTAAACAATTAAAATTCAAACTTAAATTAAATGATAATCATTTAAATAATTAATTTTATTAAAAAAAAAAAAACATTTAAACAATTAGAGTTTAAACAATTATAATACTATTAAATAAAAAAAACATTTAAGCAATTATAATTTAACAATTATTCAATTATAATTTAAACAATTAAAATACTATTAATAAAAAAAAATTACAATAATTAAAATTTAAAAAAAAACATCGGGCATGCATGAGGCCCACGTGCCCCCCCGGGCTCTCATCCCCCCAAAAAACCCTACATGCACTCTCCTGGACTCTCTATCCCCAAACCCTACAGACACTCTACAACGCTCCTTACATCTTCTGCCGCCTCTCCCTTTTCTGCAACAACAGCTAAGGTTTTCTTCTCCCTTACTTTGCAACTGCGGCGGGGTTACGATAATGGCTTGCAGATCCTCCCTTGATGGCTTTGGCGCGGAGAGCTTAGTCTCTTAGCTTAACTTGTGATGTTGCGTGTTGTGTTTGGTGATGGCATTGGGCTTGTGTTAGCCACTAACCTGCGTTGTGTTGCAGGTGCTTGGCTTGGTGCTTTATGGTTGGCTAGCGCGCGGATTTCGGAGTGTAATTTCAGAGTGTAAGTCGTGGTATTCTCAGTAGTCTCAGCTTCGACTCTGGTGGAGGAGGAACATACTAGAATAGAAGTGATATGGTCAGCCAGTTGGCTAGCATGTGTACTGTAGTTTGTTGTGCCAAAGAGTTCACCAGTTCGATTCTCCAAGTGAACAAGTGTTGACTGCACTTGGTGGTTAGCGCATGGAGTGGAGCCCTTTGTTCTCAAAAGGTTTCAAGTTCGAATATTTTGGTGAATAAATAGAACCAATTTTCTGACAGGTAATTGGTTCAGTACAGAGTCTAGTTTGGTTTTGATAGGTCTTGAGTTCGAGTCCTCCGGTGATGGTTACCCAACCAACTTTTATTATTATTTTATTATTATTGATTCTTTGGCTCCATTGGCTTTCCTTCAACACCTTATGTGGGCATTCTCTTGTGATTTGGTACTTGGTAGGCTTAACACTTTGTATCGGCTATACGCGTAGTGATTGGGCTCAATAATATATAAGCCTATATCTGTTTTTATGCGTTTACTTGTTTTATATATTATTATTTTTTTTCTTTTACATTCTATAACACTTGAATGTTGTCGCCCCTTGTGGGCTCTCCTCCTCATGGTTCCTTCTGCGTTGGTGCATAGTAGCGCTCTCTCGTGGGTTCCTCCTCGTGGTGCCTTCTGCGTTGGTGTTAAATTTTTTTCTTTTTTTGTTTTGTCTTATAGGTTGCTTGGAGATTGAGCTTAGATTTATATCTAATTAAAGGGTTTCAGGGCCCTTTTTCCCAGGGTTTTCAGGTTTATTGGAAAGCTATGTCATGTGTCAAGAGGATGGGTGGGTAGGTAGGCCCTTGGCCCCAGATTTTAAACTACATCTTTGATACCATCTGTAGGGTCCTATCTAACAGAACCTAAAATTTCATAAATTTAAACATCAAATTTCTATCATAATTTCTTTACGGTTCTATATTCAGCAAAATAACAATTCATGGTTCAGCAAAATTCAAAATGAGCAGCATGATATAAATAACATATTGAATAACATACACAACATAGTAAAATAATGAACCATCATAATGATAATGAACATGCCATAATAATGAACATAAATACCTCTCAAGTGATGTTGTTTCCCCAACTCTGTCTGTCCAAGCTGAAGCTGAAACTCTGCCCAAGATTCTATGCCCAAAACTGAATCTTTTCCTCCCAGCCAGCTAGGAACAGAGCCTCTCCGGCTCCCTAGCTCCAAGATTCTGTAAGGATTCCTGGCCCCGAGCCCAAAACTCCCAGCAATAGGTGCTCCCCTGTAACAGTCCACCAAACTCCAATAAGTTTCTCAAGAAAAACTAGTAGTACAATCCTCCAGCAAGCTCCTCTAGCCCAAACTAGCAATACAGTCCTCTCCTATGAAAATGATGCTCTCCAAAAACCCCAAAGTGCCCTTCCTGAGTGTTTTCCTTTCTCTTATCCTCCTTTCCCCCTCCCGTGTCTCATTCACCGCCTTCTCCCTTCATTAAGTCTCACCCACCTTATCCCTCCATTAAGTGTTATCTACATTATCCCTTGTTCATTAATGGGTCATCTACCAATACATTAATTCTCAAAATGAAAATTAATAATTTATTAAACCAATATTCCTTAAACAAATATTTAATCATGATTATTTATTGATTAATTAATTAAACTAATTTATATTAAACGGATATTTAATCAGGACAATTAATTAATTAATTAATTAATATACATTAAACAATTATTTAAATCATGACAATTAATTAATTACTTAGGGTCGTTACATTTCTTCAAGGGTTGACATCAATGATAACCAACCTTAATCAGCAATAGTTTTGTCGATGGTGGTTTAATCCTATGTTTCTATGTCCAATAAGCATGTTCTTTATTTTTCAAGTTCCGATATATGTATTGTCCATGTTCCGGTACCTGTATTGTTCCTGTTTTGGTACCCGCATTGCAGGTCATCTGGTACTCCAAGTCATCCAGTACCAGAAAGTTCTACAGTCAATCGGTATCTGCACAGTCATCTGGTACCTACACAATCATCCGATACCCACACTCCATGTCATCCAATACTCAGTTTGTCTGGTACCAATACTGTGCTCATCCAGTACTCCAAGTCATCCGGTACCAGAAGGTTCTACACGTCATCCGGTACTCATAGTCCATGTCATTCTTTACTCACACTATATATCATCTGGTACTCACAATTCAACACATCCAGTACTAGTATGTTCCATAAACCATCCGATACCAGAATGCTCCAGGTCATCCGGTACCAGCATCAACAACAATCCAGTACTAGAAATAATTCGAAATTTTGGAAAGCTTCCAGAGGAAAATAGGGTACATGGGTTTTGTCCAGAGAGATGTTTACATGCGGACACATGTGGTATAATTCACCCATCTCACACGTGTGGACCTCCAACTCAGGGGGAATGATTCTACAAAAATTAGCAAAAATCTCAACTGCCAACTTGTGCCTTGATTTTCGTGCAGATGGAATCAGATCTAGAAATTCTACAGAATGAGTTTTTTTCCAGAATATGGAAAATTGAGTAATACGTGGGTAGGTTTTCAAAATTAGAATTGGTTTGGAAGATATGGGTGGGCTACTAACTCGAATCTGCCCAAATTGCAATTAAACCCAGATTTTTGAGGATTTTATCTAAAAATGTAATATTTGAAATCTGAGCATTGGGATTTGGTCCCATCCACTCCTCAATGATTATTCATGTATAAATAAGCCTCATAGGGATATGATAAGGAGCCATTATTTTCATGAAGTTTTTGTAAGTAAAAGGTTTGTTCTTGTGAGGAAGCTTTAAGGAGTTAATTGCCATGTAAAAACATAGTTTTTGATCAAAATGGAGAATTGACTATTGTTGATTCACTGCGCATCTCCTTGGCTTGATCTGATATTTCTCAGCAGTGCTAGCCACCTGGGAAGGGCCCCTCAGTGTGGGTAAGCATTGCTATGTTCAATTTATTTAGTTTTAGTCCATTATATTTTCATTTTATTGTATGGTGTGTTGTCTAATTAGTTTTATCTTTAATTGTCGTTTTAGTTCTTATTCAACATTAATAAGACTCAAGATTCATTCTTCATATGTGTGCATCTTTATTCCAATTTTATAACACCACTTTGTTGTTTTACACAATTGAAGTTTTTTTTGACTCCTTTGAACATTGTTGAGACTTGATTCATGTGATAATCCATTTCCGCATTGTCTTGGCATCAAGAATCTGGTTGGCATAAACAATATGTTTGTGGTATCATTGCTTGAAGAGATGATCACTATTTGCACCTCTGTCATAGGACACAAATCTTCTCTTAGTAACATTTATAAAGTCACTTTTGAACATTGGATTTGATCCCTGCTCATGAGATTTGGAACACATGGTGTGTATCATTTCTTTTTATTGAATCTGCGTTCTTAAAACATAACAGTACAACATCTCATAGGACTGATATATTTACTGTGATTTCTATATTAATTTTGGTGCATGGATTAATAAGTCTAGCATGTTCAAGATTCAAACTTTGGGTTCAGGTTCTGGATAAGATAATTCTTTAGTGATCACTGATGACATTTATTTGTCTTATTATCACAAACGTATAACATACACACCTTGAAGCCTGATGTAATCATGTGATTCTTAAATATTGTTGAATGCACTGATATGCATAGTATGTTGGCATCCATTGAACACATAGTTCATTTCCTTCCATCTATTCCTCTTCATATAGATCATTGCTACATATTTTCATTCATTCGATAGATCCATTATTCCGTTAGGTAAATTTCATTATTGGTGTTGTATCCATTTGAAGAATTGTCTTGGAGTTTTAGTTTCATTTGTTTACAGGTCATTTTCAGATTGTCTTCATAATCTTTTAATCTAGTTTGCTTTGATTTAGTTTTCTTGTAGCTTATCTAACCACTACTGGAATCCATTGAAGGACAAGAAACTTAAGTAAGCTACCCACAATTAATCACACAAACATCACCTTAAGTGCATGAAAGACTGTGATCTAAGCCTTTATAGCACTAAGTATTCCTACGTCCCAGTGATGAATCCTTAGTGTTAATTTGTTGCGGTGTGGGTTTGAATATTGTTTTTTTGACTTTAGATTAGGCAAGACTAGGCTTTAATCCTGTGTTTCCTGTGCCTGCACCTCGAAGCTTATGAGCCCTAGTTGATAATTAAATGTGGGAATTAATAGTGCATATATTTAGCCCAACACTATCCTTTACTGTAAGTGGATCTTTGTCTCTTAAGGAAAGTACTTATAGAGTATTTCATTGTTGATAGTTTTCTTGAAGTGATCTATGAAGTTTATATTTTAATCATATCATGAGATTGAAATCTTGTTAACCTTGGTTTCTACACACAATGAATACGTGATAAAATCAAAAGTTAAGGAATTGAGTCTCAATGTTGACTTAGGAATATTGTTAACATGACTAGTTTTTTATTTTACAAAGGAGAGAAGTGCTCTCTTACTAAATCAACATGAAACGTGCATTGAAATTATCATATATTTGGTATATGTCGAGGTTGATTTCACCAAATAATAATTTGTAAGTTCGAACTCTCTCGGAGTTACCTTCCATGTGAAGAGTTTGAAATGACAAGATTATAATTGAAAGCCTAAAGGCTTTCAAAGTGGTTACATCAGTTGGAGATGTTCCAACACTACTCCTAATGATTCTTCATGGATATGTTCATAGAAATAGAGAAAGATATGTATTTAACCAACAAGGCGATGCACAATCTTTGAGGAATAAGTCAATTCCTTTCCAGAGATTCGAAATAAGGGAGAGGTTTCTAAATATTGCATCCATTTGGGAGAGAAAATGAGGGGCTTTCCATGCTTAATGCTTCTTCAAACTTTGACTATCTTCCTCTTACAACATGTCTTGAGTCATCAACCTTTTTGAAAAAACCAACAATTTTCTCTTCATCTGATCTTTATTCAACATTGTCATTTTCTTCTAAGACTAATAAGGAATACATTCTTGATGATCTTGATTACCATGAGATTAATTCACCTACTTCTCCTTATTATGATAGGGGAGATCAAAGAAACACCTCTAAGCATAATTTATCTGGGCAAAGCACCAACACCACCAACATGGATCAATATCCATTTCATAGAGCCCAATCCATATCCATATTCATGGAGCCAAAAAAGCAGGCATTTTGAGGGAAAGTCGATATTTTCGACAATATTTGGGTCATTGTTCAAGGTAACCCACCAGGAAGAACACCTCACTCTTGGGTGCAATATTTAGATGTTAAAATAATAAAATATTCACATATTCAACAAAAAACCCAAGTTTAGATGAATATGTGCCAATTCCCCACTCAAAACTTGATATTCAAACACTCATAAACAATACCAGATCTGATGTGATATGATGAGAAAAACATGCTATTTAGGCTTGATTTGATGTGATACGATGAGAAAAACATGATATTGAGGATTTTAGTATCCATTAATTCACCCATACCAAATATGCAGAGAATGCACAATGACATGCAACATGATCACCATTCAAACCAACTTTTCACTCATTTTGTAAACTAAAAAACTGTGAAATGCACCGTGAAATGCAACACTGTCACCATTTAAACCAACATTTCACTCATCTTGTAAGCTATTCCTACACTAAATCTAACAAATTCTTTCACAAAATGAAACAAGCACAGACCTTAATGCGTACAAAACAAAACAACCATAGTAGAAGTCATCCTCATGATTTATAAAAGCGTTACATACTGCAACATTGATGCTTGTAATCCTCCCCACTACTGACTGCCAAAAGTGATTCATCTATAATAAAAAGGTAAAGAATAGAAACATAATATAAAGAGCGAGCATCCAAGAAAACCTAAACCTCATGCAGAAAGCCATGTTGTTTGCACTAAAATCACGCCTCTATTCTTGTCCTTTCCTGCCACTGCTCCGCTACTAATCCTTTGTTTCCACTCAGATTCAGAGTTTCTCAATACCTCTCCTTATGCATGCTCTATACATGTATATTCATTGCATATATACGTCCATTTTTCTGGGTGAACATCTAAACATCATATTTTCCCTCCTATTTTTAGATAAAAACAAGAACGCTAATGCAACCTGCCCACAAATTCAGCTTACTTGTTGCATGCATCCTCGCTCTGTCCTCTGCATGCTTTTTCCTTGAATAAGATGCTCAATAACCCTCCTCTGTGAACCACCCACACACATATTTAAAGATTGCGGAAATATATTTATATTTATCTCATGCTAGAAATTGAAGCCTTCTTTTTTCAGATGCACCACAAAAGACCCGCATGATCATATTGTTGCATTTCTGCTTCACGTTTTAGGTGAAAACATTTTAATTTATAAAAAATTATGAGTCGACTCACATTTTTTGCTCCGATCTCTCCTAAAATAAGGGAGAAAGTATGAAACCCAATTTTTTTTGGCAAGCTAGTAATGAATATTATTTACGTACATGTTTCATATTATTTAAGTATCTCATATTTTGAAGACGAATTTGTTGTATCTCAAACACGGCCAAAAATTACCTCCCAAAACTTAGGGTATTATTATGAAATGTGTATATGTCCTCGTTGTTATTCAATACCAAATTGTAAAACTATGATATCCAAACTTAGGGTATTAGTATGACACGTGTATGTATATGTCATCGTTGTTATTCAATACCAAATTGAAAAACTATGAGTAGGCATAAGTGCATAATCCAAAACTTTGAGTAGGCATAAGTGCATAATCTAAGTACGAAACCACACAGAAATATTATCGCACAATTTCATGTACTTAAGAACAAATTTCACTTATACATCCATATTATTACACAACTCCACTAACTGAAGTATTTCAACTAGTTCATTTGAACCTGGACTTGAACTTAAGACCTCTAACACTCTTAAAATTCATGAAATTTGTGATAATTATTATACATTTAATAATTATTTCAAAAAATTTAATATTTATCTTTTATAAAGAGGAAGTGTAATATTATATATTATAAAAAAATTGGTGACTTTGAAATTTGTGAAAATTATTATACATTTAATAATTATTTGAAAATTTTTAATATCTATCTTTTATAAAGAGGAAGTGTAATATTATATATTGTAAAATTTCTGGTGACTTTTATAACAATTAGCTTTTCACCAAACATTCTTGAACCTTTATAAGGTCATTTTTATTCGACGTCTCTACTCATTAAACATATCTACTAAAACATGTTCAACTTTTGTACAAATTAAACATAGCTACTAAAACATTTTCATAATTTTGCTATGTATGTATGCAGAAAAAATATTGCAATAGATTAGACCATCATCCCTATTAACTTGCTTTTGTGATCAAAATGACCTTCAATATTAGCTTACTACTATTCAAAATTCCTAGCATATAACAATATTAGCTTACTATTGTTCAAAATGCCTAGCATAGAACTAATGGGATCTTAATACTTATGGAACCACCTTCAAAACTATATTTGTCAACTTCAAGTTATTAGTCCTTGAGAGATTATTTGGGGAAACCAATTATTGGTTGGGTGTTGCAAAGGAAAGTTGACATGTGCTTGATCAAATCATCCCAATGGACACAATGAGCACCACAAATCCTCATTTACCATTTTATCATCTTGTATATAAGACATAGGCGAGAACTATTTTCTAGTTACACGGTGAAGTGAGAAGATAAGTCACTTGCCAAGATGTTAACACATTCACTTATTTTCGATTCCATATTATTTTCGGATGTTTCAATCCTATATTTAGGGAGGTACTTGAAATTCTTCGAAGTAGGATTCCTATCCTTTACCATAAGTGGATATTTGTCTCTCAAGGAAAGTACTTATAGAGTATTTCATTGTTGATAGTCTTCTTGAAGTGATCTATGAAGTTTATATTTTAATCATGTTATGAGATTGAAATCTTGTTAACCTTGGTACCTACACACAATGAATAGGTGATAAAATCAAAATTTAAGGAATTGAGTCTCAAGTTTGAATTAGGAATATTGTTAACAGGACTAGTGTTTTTATTTTACAAAGGAGAGATGTGCTCTCTTGAAAGACTAAATCAACATGAAACAAGCATTGAAATTATCATATATTTGGTAGATGTGGAGGTTGATTTCACCAAACAATAATTTGTAGGTGGGAACTCTCTGGGAGTTACCTTGCATGTGAAGAGTTTGAAACGACAAGCTCATAATTGAAAGCATAAAGGATTTCAAAGTGGTTACATTAGTTGGAGATGTTCCAAGACCACTCCTAATGATACTTCATGGATATGTTCATATAAATTGAGAAAGATAAATATTTATCCAACAAGGCGAGGCACAATCTTTGAGAAATAAGTCAAATCATTTTCATAGATTTGTAATAGGGGAGAGGTTTCTAAACATTGCATCCATTTGGGAGAGAAAAAGAGGGGCTTTCCATGTTTAATACTTCTTCAAACTTTGATTATTTTCCTCTTACAATATGTCTTTAGTCATCAAACTTTTTGAAAAAATCAACAACTTTCTCTTCATCTGATCTTTATTCAACATTGTCATTGTCTTCTAAGACTAATGAGGAATAAATTCTAGATGATCTTGATCACCATTAGATTAATTCACCTACTTCTCCTTATTACGATAAGGGAGATCAAAGAAACACCGCAAAGCATCATTTATCTGTCCAAAGCACCAACACCACCAACATGGATCAAGTTCTGCTTCATAGAGCCAAATCCATATTCATATTTCAGGAGCCAGAAAAGTAGGCATGCTAAGGCAAAGTCAATATTTTGATTGGGTCAGTGTTCAAGGTAACCCAACAAGAAGAACACCTCACTCTTGGGTGCAATATTTAGATGTTAAAATAATAAAACCTTTGCATATTCAACATCAAACCCAAGTTTAGATGAATATGTGCCAATTCTCCACTCAAAAATTTATATGAAAACACTCATAAACAATACCAGATCTGATGTGATACGATGAGACACACATGATATTTAGGGTTGATCTGATGTGATACAATTAAAAACATGATATTCAGGATTTTAGTATCCATTAGTTCACCCACACCAAACATGTAGAGAATGCACAATGACATGCAACACGATCACCATTCAAACCAATGTTTAACTCATTCTCTAACTAAAAAGCTGTCAAATGCATAGTGAAATGCAGCACTGCCACCCTTCAAACCAGCGTTTCACTCATCCTGTAAGCTATTCCTACACTAAATCTAACAAATTTTTTCATAATCTAAAAAATTATTTCACAAAATGAAACTAGCACAGACCTTAATGTGTACAAAACAAAACAACAATAGCAAAAGTCATCCTCATGATTTATAAAAGCGATACATACCAAAACATTGATGCTCGTAATCCTCCCCACCACTGACTGCCATAAGTGCTTCATCTACAATAAAAAAAGTAAAGAACATTTAACATGATATAAAGAGAGAGAATCTGAGGAAACCTAAACCTCATGCAGAAAGCCATGTTGCTTGCACTAAAATCACGCTTCTATTCTTGTCCTTTCTTTCCACTGTTCCACTACTAATCACTTGTTTCCACTTAGATTCAGAGTGTCTCAATACATCACCTTCTGCATTCCCTGTACATGTATATTCAATGCATATATACCTCCATTTTTTCGGGTGAACATCCAAATATCATATTTTCCCTCCTATTTTTAGATAAAAACAAGATTGCTAACACAAATTGCCCACCAATTCAACTTACTTGCCACATGCATGCTCGCTTCGTCCTCTGCATGCTACGTCCTTGAATAAGATGCTCAGTAACCCTCCTTTGTGAGCCAGCCCCACATATATTTAAGGATTCTGGAAATATATTTATATGTATGTCATGTTAGAAATTGAGACCTTCTTTTTCAGATGCACCACAAAAGACCCACATGATCATATGATTGCATTGTTGCTTCATGTTTTAAGTGAAAAAGTTTTAATTTATAAAATATACTGAGACAACTGACATTTTTCGCTCTAATCTGTACTAAAATTAGGGAGAAAGTATAAAACCTATATTTTTTTGGCAATCTGGTAATGAATATTATTTACGTACACGTTTCATATTATTTCAGTATCTCATATTTTGAAGACGAATTTGTTGTATCTGAAACACTGCCAAAACTTACCGCCAAAAACTTAGGGTATTAGAATGATACGTGTGTATGTCATCATTGTTATTCAAGACCAAATTGTAAAACTATGTTATCCAAACTTAGGGTATTAGTATGACACATGTATGTATATGTCATCGTTGTTATTCAATACCAAATTAAAAAACTATGAGCAGGCATAAATGCATAATCCAAAACTTTGAGTAGGCATAAGTGCATAATCTAAGTAAGAAACCATGCAGAAATATTATCGCACAATTTCATGTACTTAAGACCATCTTTCAATTATACATCCCTATTATTACACAACTCCACTAACTGAAGTATTTCAACTAATTCATTTGAACCTCGACTTGAACTTAAAACCTCTAACAGTCTTAAAAATCAAGAAAATTGTGATAAATATTATACATTGAATAATTATTTGAAAATTTTTAATATCTATCTTTTATAAAGAGGAAGTGTAATATTATATATTGTAAAATTTTTGGTGACTTTTATAACAATTAGTTTTTCACCAAACATTCTTTAACCTTTATAAGGTCATTTTTGTTCAACGTCTCTACTCATTAAACATAGCTACTAAAACATGTTCAACTTCTCTACAAATTAAACATAGCTACTAAAAGTTTTTCATAATTTTGCTATGTATTTATGAAAAAAAATATTGCGACAGACTAGACCATCATCCCTATCAACCTGCTTTTGTGATCAAAATGAACTTCAATATTAGCTTACAACTATTCAAAATTCCTAGCATATAACAATATTAGCTTACTACTATTCAAAATTCATATCATAGAACTAATGGGATCTTAATACTTATGGAACCACATTCAAAGCTATATTTGTCAACTTCAAGTTATTGGTCCTTGAGAGATTATTTGAAAAAACCAATTATTGGTTGGGTGTTGCAAAGGAAAGTTGACATGTGTTTGATCAAATCATCCCAATGGATACAATGAGCACCAAAATTCCTCATTTACCATTTTATCATCTTGTATATAAGACATAGGCGAGAACTATTTTCTAGTTACATGGTGAAGTGAGAAAATAAGTCACATGCCAAGATGTTAACACATTCACTTATTTTCAGTTCCATATTATTTTCAGATGTTTCAATCCTATATTTAGGGAGGTACTTGAAATTATTCAGAGTGGGATTCCTATACTTTGTTGTAAGTGGATCTTTGTCTCTCAAGGAAAGTACTTATAAAGTCTTTCATTGTTGATAGTTTTCTTGAAGTAATATATGAAGTTTATATTTTAATCATGTCATGAGATTGAAATCTTGTTAACCTTGGTTCCTACACACAATGAATAGGTGATAAAATAAAAAGTTAAGGAATTGAGTCTCAATGTTGACTTAGGAATATTGTTAACACGACTAGTTTTTTATTTTACAAAGGAGAGAAGTGCTCTCTTCAAAGACTAAATCAACATGAAACATGCATTGAAATTATCATATGCACAGTGAAATGCAACATTGTCACCATTCAAACCAATGTTTCACTCATCTTGTAAGCTATTCCTACACTAAATCTAACAAATTATTTCATAAATCTAATAAATGCTTTCACAAAATGAAAGAAGAAAAGACCTTAATGCGTACAAAACAAAACAACAATAACATAATTCATCCTCATGATTTATAAAAGCATTACATACCGCAACATTGATGCTCACAATCCTCCCCACCAATGACTGCTAAAAGTACTTCATCTGCAATAAAAAAAGTAAATAACAGAAACATCATATAAAGAGAGAATTCACGAAAACCTAAACCTCATGCAGAAATCCATGTTGTTTGCACCAAAATCATGCCTCTATTCTTGTCTTTTCCTGCCACTGCTCCTCTACTAATCCTTCATTTCAACTTAGATTCAGAGTGTCTCAATACCTCACCTTTTGCATGCCCTCTACATGTATATTCACTGCATATATACCTCCATTTTTCCAGGTGAATATACAAACATCATATTTTCCCTCTTATTTTTAGATAAAAACAAGAATGCTAACACAACCCACCCACCAATTCAGCTTACTTGCTGCATGCATGCTCGCTCCATCCTCTGCATGTTCTTTCCCTGAATAACATGCTCATTAACCCTCCTCTGTGAGCCACCCACACACATTTTTAAGGATTCGAAAAATATATTTATATTTATCTCATGCTAGAAATTGAAGCCCTCTTTTTCAGATGCACCACAGAAGACCCACAGGATCATATTATTGCATTGTTGATTCACGTTTTAAGTGAAAAAAATTTAATTTATAAAAAATTATGATATGACTCACATTTTTCGCTCTGATCTTTCTTGAAATCAGGGAGAAAGTATGAAACCCAGATTTTTTTGGCAAGCCAGTAATGAATATTATTTACATACATGTTTCATATTATTTCAGTATCTCATATTTTGAAGACGAAATTGATGTATCTCAAACACTACCAAAACTTATCGCCCAAAACTTAGGGTATTAGTATGACACATGTATATGCCATCACTGTTATTGAATACCAAATTGTAAAACTATGATATCCAAAATTAGGGTATTAGTATGACACATGTATGTATATGTCATCATTGTTATTCAATACCAAATTTTAAAACTATGATATCCAAAATTAGGGTATTAGTATGACACGTGTATGTATATGTCATCGTTGTTATTCAATACCAAATTGAAAAACTATGAGCAGGCATAAGTGCATAATCCAAAACTTTGAGTAGGAATAAGTGCATAATCTAAGTAAGAAACCACGCAGAAATATTATTGCACAATTTCATGTACTTAAGACCATCTTTCACTTATACATCCATATTGTTACACAACTCCACTAACTGAAGTATTTCAACTAGTTCATCTAAACCTGGACTTGAACTTAAGACCTCTTACAGTCTTAAAAATCAGGAAATTTGTGATAATTATAATACATTTAATAATTATTTCAAAAAAGTTAATATTTATCTTTTATAAAGAGGAAGTGTAATATTATATATTGTAAAATGCTTGGTGACTTTGAAATTTGTGATAATTATTATACATTTAATAATTATTTGAAAATTTTTAATATCTATCTTTTATAAAGAGGAAGTGTAATATTATATATTGTAAAATTTTTGGTGACTTTTATAACAATTAGCTTTTCACCAAACATTCTTGAACCTTTATAAGGTCATTTTTGTTCAACGTCTCTACTCATTAAACATAACTACAAAAACATGTTCAACTTCTCTACAAATTAAACATAGCTACTAAAAAAATTTCAGAATTTTGCTATGTATTTATGAAAAAAAATATTGCGACAGACTAGACCATCATCCCTATCAACCTGCTTTTGTGATCAAAATGAAATTCAATATTATCTTACAACTATTCAAAATTCCTAGCATATAACAATATTAGCTTACTACTATTCAAAATTCAGATTCTTGAAAATTTATAAGGTCATTTTTGTTCAATGTCTCTACTAATTAAACATATCTACTAAAACATTTTCAATTTCTCTACAAATTAAACATAGCTACTAAAACATTTTTACAGTTTTTTTTTTTATGTATGTATGCAGGAAAAATATTGCAACAGATTAGACCATCATCCCTATCAACCTGCTTTTGTGATCAAAATGACCTTTAATATTAACTTACTACTATTCAAAACTCCTAGAATATAACAATATTAGCTTACTACTATTCAAAATGTCTAGCATAGAACTAATGAGATCTTAATACTTATGGAACCACCTTCGGAGCTATATTTGTCAACTTCAAGTTATTGGTCCTTGAGAGATTATTTGGGGAAACCAATTATTGGTTGGGTGTTCAAAATATAACTTGACATGTGCTTGATCCAATCATCCCAATGGATACAATGAGCACCACAAATCCTCATTTACCATTTTATCCTCTTCTATATAAGACATAGGCGAGAAATATTTTCTAGTTACATGGTGAAGCGAGAAGATAAGTCACTTGCCAAGATGTTAACACATTCAATTATTTTCGGTTCCATATTATTTTCAGATTTTTCAATCCTATATTTAGGGAGGTACATGAAATTATTCAGAGGGGGATTCCTATTCTTTACTGTAAGTGGATCTTTGTCTCTCAAGGAAAGTACTTATAGAGTATTTCATTGTTGATAGTTTTCTTGAAGTGATATATGAAGTTTATATTTTAATCATGTCATGAGATTGAAATCTTGTTAACCTTGGTTACTACACACAATGAATAGGTGATAAAATCAAAAGTTAAGGAATTGAGTCTCAATGTTGACTTAGGAATATTGTTAACACGACTAGTTTTTTATTTTACAAAGGAGAGAAGTGATCTCTTCAAAGACTAAATCAACATGAAACGAGCATTGAAATTATCATATATTTGGTAGATGTGGAGATTGATTTCACCAAAAAATAATTTGTAGGTGGGAACTCTCTGGGAGTTACCTTGCATGTGAAGAGTTTGAAACAACAATATTATAGTTGAAAGCCTAAAGGATTTAAAAGTGGTTACATTAGTTGGATATGTTCCAACACTACTCCTAATGATACTTCATGAATATGTTCATAGAAATAGAGAAAGATACATATTTAACCAACAAGGCGAGGCACAATATTTGAGGAATAAGTCAATTCCTTTTCAGGGATTCGAAATAGGGGAGAGGTTTCTCAATTTTGCATCCATTTGGGAGAGAAAATGAGCGACTTTCCATGTTTAATACTTCTTCAAACTTTGACTATCTTCCTCTTATAACATGTCTTGAATCATCAACCTTTTTGAAAAAATAAACAACTTTCTCTTCATCCAATCTTTATTTAGCATTGTCATTGTATTTTGAGACTAATGAGAATAGTTTCTTGATGATCTTGATCACCATGAGCTTAATTCTCCTACTTCTCCTTATTAAGATAGAGGAGATCAAAGAAACACTGCCAAATATCATTTATCTGTGCAAATATCCAACACCACCAACATGGATCAAGATCTGTTTCATAGAGCCAAATCCATATCCATATTCGGGGAGCCAAAAAAGCAGGCATGTTGAGGAAAAGTCGATATTTTCAATAATATTTGGGTCAGTGTTCAAGGTAACCCAACAGGAAGAACACCTCACTCTTGGGTGCAATATTTATATGTTAAAATAATAAAACCTTCACATATTCAACACCAAACCCAAATTTAGATGAATATGTGCCAATCCCCCAATAAAAATTTTATATGCAAACAATCATAAACAATACCAGATATGATGTGATACGATGAGGCAAACATGATATTAAGGCTTGACTTGATGTGATACGATGAGACAAACATGATATTTAGGATTTTAGTATCCATTAGTTCACCCACACCAAACATGCAGAGAATGCACAGTGACATGCAACACGATCACCATTCAAACCAACGTTTCACTCATTCTGTAAAGTAAAAAACTGTGAAATGGATAGTGAAATGCAACATTGTCACCATTCAAACCAACGTTTCACTCATCGTGTTCGCTATTCCTACACTAAATATAAAAAATTCTTTCATAAATCTAACAAATTCTTTCACAAAATGAAACAAGCACAAACCTTAATGCGTAAAAACCAAAACAACAATAGCAGAAGTCATCCTCATGATTTATAAAAGCATTACATACCACAACATTAATGCTTGTAATCCTCCTCACCATTGACCGCCATAAGTGCTTCATCTACAATAAAAAAAAGTAAAGAACAAAAACATAATATAAAGAGAGAGCATATGAGAAAACCTAAACCTCACACAAAAAGCCATGTTGTCTGCACCAAAATCACGCCTCTATTATTGTCCTTTCCTGCCACTGCTCCGCTACTAATCCTTCATTTCCAATTAGATTCATATTTTCTCAATACCTCTCCTTATGCATGCCTTGTACATGTATATTGATTGGAATGTGATTCAAGTGGAGCAAGAAGGCGCTTTCCAAGTGCATACAATACACATTATGGACCGAAAAATCAAATATCTCTAGAATCAAGCCATAGGGATTGTAAAGGTCCAATGGACCTGGTACGGTCCTGAGGATGATACTTGGGAGCATGATGATGCAATGTGGGCAAAATACCCACATATTTTTGAGAATTTTTGAAATTTGTTTTGTATATGTGTACATAATGCATTGAGGACAATGCATAAATAAGGGGAGGGGATTGTAATATCCCTAAGCCGAATGCAGTTGTAAATGTAAATACAAATGTACATAATATGGTGAGTTGTTTGATATCATTTTTGTATGCACATTCCATGGTATAGTGCACACATGTACTGTGCAATAAAATGATGAAGTGTTCATATTCCAGGATATCGCGCGCAACAACTTAAGTGCGTGCGATTTTGAGGCCAGGGAGCCTTTGTGTATATGTTGTGTTTTATAGGCTAGTGAGCCAATTTTGTGATGATTAGGCCAGAGAGCCTAGATGTTAAAGGCCAATGAGCCTACTTTTGTATATGTATTATCATTAATATAAAATACATTGTTGCGCATAGACCGAACACGATAAAAGAGTATGGGGGACTAAACTCCACTAGTTAGGGCAAGGGGGGGATAAAAGTTAAGGAAAAGGGATAAGCTAGGGAGATTAAGCCAAAAAGGAATATTATATTAATATTCCTTAAATTATAAAGTATGGAAAATTAGTTTATCCTAAGTTCTAAGGATGGGGACAAGTGGGCCAAAGTAGCTCCCAACATGACAAGTGTGAAGTTGGGAACATGCATACATATAGTTTGTACTTAGTTCATTTTCCCATTCCTTCCATCATTCAGTCATCCATTCAATCGATCCTAGGAGGATTCATGCAATCAGTTAGTTGTCCTTTGTACCTTCATGTCACTCTACCTGAACCTGTATCTATACCCATACCTATTTGTGTAGCTGGTTAGCTTGGGAGCTAGACTGAAGAAGTGGGTTGTTAGGTTGGTGGGATATTGAAGAGGCGGGTTGTCAGGCCCATGAGAAATATCTCTAGGTGAGAGAATTGTTGGGAATTTATTTCCCAAAGGTGCTAAACTACAGCTACAGGGCTCTGAGACTTCCTGTCCGACCTATTTCTAAAGCCCAGAAAGGAAGTGGGTCAACCGAAGGAATGTTGAGCATAGAAGGGGCACACTTCCTGGGGTGGGATAGGCATGTGGGGAATGAGGGACTGTAGGTTGTTAGTTTGAGTTGGCACCTGTGATGAAGTCTTTCCTATTGTCTATGATCCATTAGCTTGGTTAGGAATTCCTTTACCTGGGTGGAGTTTAGTCCCAGCTCGGGGGTGACCCACTACTAAGAGTGATGAGCAGTGTGGTATAAGGCTGGGAGGTTCATGGAAGGTCTGCACGTGGTTGGTGATATTCTTACCAAGATAAGTGTCAATTGTGTGATAAATTACATGTTGCATTATTATTTACGTGTTTATTTTTATGGGTTTATCCTTATATGTGTGGTTTATAACTGTATTTATATTTATGGGTATTGACTGTATATGTTGCATGTATATGTTTATTGTTATTTTAGTAAGAATCTGTGCATTTACAGAATGTAATTGTCTATTTACGTTATATATATAAATTTCCGCAAGAGTTCTGTGTGTAGATGTTTTAATTGCATGTAATACGAGACATTTATGTGGCATAGCTCAGTTGGGTGCTGGGTATGTTACAATATGTTGAGCAGAGAATGAAAGCATTTTCTGGAATAACATGGCCCAGATTGGGTGGTCGGGGATATTACAAATCTGAACTCACGTTGCATGTCTCATTCTTGCACCTTTTGCCTAATGCTAAATAAATGTTTTCATTGCTAAACTTATAGAGCATTCCTTAGGTGCATGCATTGCAACATTTGTTCCTTTGTGTTCTGACACCCTGACCCATGGAGGAATTTTCCTGAGTGTCCATATCCTGCACATGTCTCCTTGCAATGAGCATCAATGTGTTCCATGCGCTTAGAACTAGTTTTATTTCCCGCGACACCCATTCCTCCTTTGTAACATAGTGTCCATTTACTCTATTTCAATCTCATTAAATATATGAAAAATATAAAAAAATCAAATATTCCAAAAAGAGGGGACAAGAAAACATTCTCTTTTATTGGCAGCAATCTAGTCACCCTTGGATAGAGTACATCCTTCAGTTTGTTCTACAAATCACTGGGATTTAGTATAGCCTTAGGAAGTTGTTCTTGTTACATAGAGTTGTGTCCTCCTCTATTTGGTTACTCTTCCAAACACATGGAGAGTTTTCAGTTCCTCTTGTGCCATAGAATTATGTCAATAATATGCTTCATGAGTCTTTTCATATGTCGTTTTCTTGTCCAAGGGAAAATATTACAACTTGAGTCGATCATTCTGTGATAAGTCTCTTGACCTTCATGAGTCAGCCATCCCGAGAGTCCTGTTAAGTTCACATTCATAATAAATGAAGTTCCTTGGATGATGTTTGATATCCTTTAGTATTTTCGTGATGACTTATCGAAGACCTCAAGGTAGTGAGTCTTACACTCCTATTATACTCCTACCTAAGTTTTGAAGATCTTGAAGATATTGCTCGAGTCTTGGAGCTATCATTTCCATCTATAGGCATTGATGCTTCATGAAGATTCATATGGCATTGTATTTGTATATCTTCTAATGATTTTGAGATGTAGATCCACTATGTATTATTTGCAGCTACAATATTTATTGGCATACACATTAGTCATGTAGCCATATATGACATGGATCTATAGTGTACTTGATTGGCATCCATGCTTAGTTTGTCCCAAGCATGGGTATGACCACCTCAGTGATTATTATTATTATTTTGCAGATGATATGCTCATGAATACTCGTTTGGGCTCACTCAACTCAGTGCCTTCCCACTTTATTAAAGATGTCATAATGTATTTCGGTCATCAATTGCTCTTCTGACCTCACACATTAGGGGAATCTGTTATAGCTCAAAATGCCACTACTATGCATTGGCCTACTCATTTACACATTTTCCAACCACTTTTGTTATGGTTCCCCTTTAAAAACACTTGTTTTTATGGTGTATAGACCCTGCTACATATGTCGCGTGTGTACATACGCTAGATGCATACCTGACAACCCGCATATACTCTAAACAGTTTCATTCTTTTGGGTGGAGTTTACGGGCTATGTCGGGTTGCACAACTATATTACCTCTTGTAGCCCTTATGAAAATTGAATAACCATCATTTTCTCCATATAAAAGGGCCCTACAGGGGTCATTTGGACATATGAAAAAAGAGGAAAGTGAACTCTACCAAAATTTATCGCTTGCATTCCAAGCCTTTTGCATCTCGTTAAGAGTTTTCATCCTTAGTATTCCCTACTATTCATCCTCCTTATAAAATCCATCCTTTTTCCCTATATTGTCATGTTGGTTGTGAGGATATCACATAGGGAATGGTGCACTTGGAGTCAAAATAGAGGAACCCAAGTGAGGTTTGTGGAGCAATGTCGACAAGATTGAAGTTGTAACTTTCCATATTGTTATTAATAAAAGATAAATATTCTTGTCTTAGATCTATATGATCTTGATAGTTATGCATATGCTGTCATAATTTGTTTTGTGAACTTGTTTCAGGCCATCATTAGGAGGAGGCCTTCAATCTAGGAATGAACAACAATAGGAAGGGATCTACTACAGATGGAAGGACTTAATGTACATACTTTGATCATATCTCCTTTCCCTTAATTATCATTAAGTCTTATTGTATTTGGGTAGAATATAAACATTTTTGTCTTTTAAGGTGTCACATGCTCTACCTAGTTAGTGGACCCTTATTAGGGGGATTTTCCCCATAGAACTGAGGTTGAGGTTGGCCTATTGGTCTGATATCTGAATAACTAGGTCAGTTAACGAGTGAAAATGTATGTCTATATGCTTATGATGTTATATCTTAGTGATCTTGTGGAGCATGCTTGAGGCATGACTTTGTGAGGTTTGGTATATGCTCTCTTGGAGACATGGCATCTGTTGTAGAGTATGATTTGAGGTAGATATAGTCAAGGATATTGTTGATGCAATCAGTTGGTTATATTGGTATATTTTGTGATGCATTGTGAGAAGAATGTGTTAGTGGTATTAGTATATGATTGGATTATGAGTTGTGCATATTTAAAGCTACATAACAATGTGGTTTTGACACATAGTTTAATGTAAGGGTTTATGGTATTTGGTTATTGATAGTGTGATGTATTGCTAGAGAATCTTTGATGGTTATATTGGTATATGTATTATGTATATGGTTGAGATACATGTTGGAATATATAGTTGATGAGTTGGCACATGCATGAGGTGAATGGTATGGTGGTGTTGGTGTATCCTGATGAGGCATAGTTTGGTTTGTTTTTGATACATTATTGGTATATTTTTTTGGTTATATTGGTATAGTGTTGATGTACATGGTTGATGTACATGATTAATGTGCATTGTTGGCACATGATAAAGTAAATGGTATGGTACATGATTGATACTTGGTTGATTCACATCTTGGTGATATTGTGCATATGATTAAGAGGTGTCTTGATGATTGATCTTGGTGAGTAGATCTGATTTGGTTGATGAGATTGCTTAGACAATTTGTTGTAACAGGTTATTATAACATGTTTGGTGCATGGTTGATGCACTTGTTGATGGTACATGTTGAGGTATAGAGTTGGTGCATGTTTGATGCACTGGTTGATGGCACAAGTTGTTGGTATAGGTTCAGTATAGGGTTTTATAGTTACAGTTTGATAGAAATAGAGACAGTGACAGTGAAACTGGGAAAGTTTGTAGTAGTCCGCGAGTTGTACTGAGGAGAGGCGCGAACATCCATGTGTTTCATAGTAGACAGGTCGTGGATATGTAGAAAATTTTTGAATATTTTTGGTACAGGTTGTGAGAGTTTGTTGGTATAGGTTGACTGTGGCAGAGTGATAGTGGAAGTGGTTGATTCAGTGATAATGACATGTTGTCTACATTTGGAATTTATATTTTAGGGAGACACGATGGGGAATGGAAAGGGGGTTGTATCCTCCTTCTGGTTGGTTCTGGAGAATTAGTTAGTTGGATCTTCCTTCATGTTGGAGCCTGGGAACTAGGTGGTTGTAGCCACCTTTCGGTTGGCGTCGGAGAAATCAGGGGGTTGGAGCCATAAAATTATGGAGTTATACCTTCCTTCAGGTTAGAGCCTAAGAAAATAGGGGGTTGGAGATGGAGAATTGGAAGTTGGTGCTTTCTTGAATTTAATTCTTTGACATATAAGAAAAGCATTATGTGGTTTTCTCGCGCAATGTTTGGTTTCCACCTAAAATACTGGTGTATTATGTATTCTGTGGATGTGTCTATTATTGTTCATTATGCATTGATGGATGTTAATGTTTATGATGCAATAATATATTGATTATGAACCGATGAAAAATGTTGAATAAGTTAAAAAGAATATACATTGTGGTTAAAAGGATTATTAAGTTGTATAAATTGCTTGTTGTTGATTCACCCCCCTCTCAGTAATCCAACACATTTTCCTGTATTAAATTTCCATAGCAGTGTATTTCTCATATGTAGGAGGGCTTGAAAATAGGTTTTTATTTGTCAACGAAGGTATAAATAATGTATGAGTAAATCTACAATGGTATTCCCTCTAAAGCTATTGATCATTCCTTTGAACTTTTCTTCATTCTCTCTTATTATGAATAAATTTTTTGTATAAATTTCAAAGGATAAAAGTCTGCCTTTATCATCCCATGCTAAAGGTAATCCAATCTTTACTAGATTTTCAAACTTGTTTTTGAATGACTCAATGTTTCTTTTCACAGATATACATTTATTTTGAACTTGTTGTAGTAGATTTATTTTTGTGAAAATATTTTTTTCCTCCATCGCCATTGTGGTTCTATCCTTTATACCTTTACTTTTTATCACTTCACTAGAATTGGAGTTGAGGAACTTGATAGCTCGAGTAGAAACCTGAGGTATATTTCCTAATTCTTGGAATGATTTATTTATATTTTCGTCTGCTTCATCTGTCAATAGTATCTCATCATCAATTATTTTGAAGAAATATCAAATCTTTCCAACTTCATTAATAATGTCATCCCAAATAATGTGTCTATCCCCTATCAGATATAGTTTTCCAGACAACTTGTTCTTCATTTGCTCCATGTCTATTAACATCTTATCTTTTAGGTTTTGGTATTATCCAATAAATTTATCCTTATCCTTAATTTCTTCATTTAGTGTTGAAATTGTTTTCTTCATCTTTTCAATTTTAACTCCTTTTAGGTTCAATTCAGCTAATACTCTTAATAATCCATCAGTTGGATATGTTGATCCTATTACATGTGATGAAGAAGACCCCCCTTTTAGGATTTCAATCTGATTCTCATACAATTCAATATGTTCTTCCATATGTACCATTTTCTTCAGGAGTTTATCCTTTTCTTCTTGGATAACCTATAATTATGGAGTTTGGACATGTTTAATTCCATGGATATTTATTCTTCTCTTCAAAACTTGAATTTATGTGTCCTTTGTTTTCATCAAATATTGTAAAAATGATGCATCTTGTGGATTAGCTCTTAGATCCATTACCCATTGTTCTAATTCTTCCACTCTGATTGACCTGGTCCTATTAGCTAACTTTTCATATTTTAGCAGGTTTATGATCTTTTTATTTATAACTTGCATCTTTTTAATTCCAAGGTTAGCTATCATCACATATCTATTTAACATTTCTCCATTTTTCCTATGTAGATCCATTTTATCCAGTGTGTGAACTGCATTAAGATCAATACATATATTTGTAACCTTGTTTTTCTCTTTTGGTCCAAGCATTACTATGTTCAATCTACCATTTTCATAGTCAACAAATGATAGCATCCTGGTCTAAGATGTTTCGTGGTAAAAGAATTTTGGAAGAATGTTTTGTTTGATCTTTGCACCCATATTCCTAGTAGCCATGAACTGGTGAAGATGATCAATTTGGTTTGATTGATGTGTACGTGATAATTATGTTCCACTCTTACTTTCTGCACTCTAAGGATTTGTTGATGATGATATTTATACCACTACAACAAGTTCTTTAATTGTTGGTTCTACTTCTTCCTGTGGTTCTTGATCTTCATCTTCATTAAGTACCTACGTCTTATGCCTCTTTGTTGTCATTCCTTCCTCTGTTTTTGTGTTCTTTGAAGTTGATTCTATAGTATTTATTTTGTAAGTCTTTTCTAACTATTGAGGATTCTCTATTAGTGGAGACTTTGAAAGGTTCTCTGACACTTTATCCTATACTTGCAAAATACCCTATACATCTTTCCAATTTTCTAGGAATTCCAACTGTGCCATTTTCTGATGTTGATATGGGATCTATCCACGTGAAATCCTCTTTGATGATATTACAACATCAAGATCATACATCCATTTTTATCCCTATTGTAAACCCATGTTCTCGAGGATTTTTTATGCTACATGCAAAGTTGTTCCAATATTGACAATAGAAGGCCCAACTTCTTTTTTCAATTTAAAACTAGCTTTATATTTTCTTGATACAAAATGGATATTGTTAAAGTCTAATCTATGTCTAATGTATTCAAATGAAAAGACTCTGGGGGTCAATAAAATAGATAATATGAAAGGTTGTAGTTCAAAGCCATATATCTTAATCTCTATGTGAGATTCAAAAATGTACCAGTCCCCTACTTTTTTGTCAGGACTTAACTATAACAGTTTCTTGCATTATGGAAATATTATAGGGGGCATTTAATTATGTATGATATGAAGTTTTTGATATAAACGGGTTAACATAATCCGAAACCCCTCATTCTAAATATTTTTCCTAATTATAGAAGTCCAACGAATGACTGAGACTGGATTCCAATTTCATCTTTGAATTTTAGTCCAACATGTGAAAAATGAATGGCTTGAGAAAATAAGAAAAGGTGGAAAAGGCACGATTAATATTTGAAACTTCTAACAATTTCGAATTCTGATGGTTGATGATGGATTTGATTAGATAAAAATTGAACATGATTGAATTTGGTTAAGGGTTTCATCATAAGTAGACAAATTGATACCATACACCCTAAAACAAATTCATCAACTACTTGGTCATCATATTTTCCTAAAATCCCAGAAATCATGGAAACATTTTTTCTTGAAATTTCAAGAAATAAACTAGCTTCAAGAGTTACATCATCTACATGAACATCAAGGTTCTTGGATAAATAATATTGTAAAAGGGTAACTCTATGTTGGGTCTTTAACTCTCTGAAGCACATATCCAATACAATTTCATTTAATGTTTCACTGTCAGGGTTTAATGGTGATCCAGGTGGATATTGGTGGCCACCCACCTATTCCAACTGCCTCCTGGTGTCCATTTTTTATTCATCACGTCTTTCTGTACTGCTTTATAATTGTGATTTCTACACTTCTAGGGATTTCTGAAGTCTCACATGTTATCCAGGTGGATACGGGTGGCCTCTCACCTAATCCAACTGGCTTATTTTGTATGTTTTCATGTCAACACATCTTGTTGTACTTCCAGAGATGTTTTGGGGCCCTAAATGTTGTTTTCTTAAATCTCCATAGTTATATTGTAGACGGAGTCAGAGTCTGATGAAGAAATGTGTAGCTCTCTGAAATACATTTCCAACGGGATATCACATTCCTAAAACAAAGGTTGTATGCAAAAGTTACAACCCTAGGAAGTTGAGGTACCAAATTACACCAACTTACCCATAGGGCCCACATGAATTTTGGAGTTTCACGTTCTAGGGTTAGGTTTTTGGATGTACATGGTTTTGGAATTCATGAGTAATATGAAAAAGGCCTATGGAGCCTCATTGTAATCCATTCTTCTCAGATGGATGTGCATAACAGCCACATCTCTTCTCAGAGATAACTACCACCATTCGAACAAGTTTTAGTTCTATTGTTTTACAATTTCAGCCTATTTCATTATTTAATAGAAGATATTGTTCATTGGATATTTGTGCTATTCTTCCTATATTTTTGTTTATTGTATTCAGTCTGTTAATTAGTTTGTTCCACTCCTAAATATGGATCAGTGGTATCAGAGCAGTCTGCTCTTCATTTATTTTTCTTCGTGCATGTCCTTGACAAGATCTGGGTACAAGAAGTTGGGACTCTGACCAATCAAGCCATTACCAGATTGATCATGCCGAGCCCGACAACATCCCATGGGATACGAAAAGAAATATTATGGAGTAGGAGATACTATTAAAATGTTGCTCGAGGAATCCCTCATTCGAAAAAGGAACGAAATGATGGAAAAATTCATGCATATCCTTCGATGGTTGCCCACAGGAGAAGCATCTTCATCAGACGGCCATGAAACCCGCTTCAAGGTACATGTAAATTTTTATATTCCATTATTTGAAGGACTAATAGATGCAGATGTTGTAGATAAATGGTTGAATCTGCTTGAAGGATATTTTTTGGTTCACAATTTTTCCGATCGGGAAAAGATCACCTTTGCATTCCTCAAGGTCGTTCTCCATGTTAAATACTGGTGGGATAATTACTCTAAGCAAAGGGCCTTGGATGAATATGAAATTTTTGTGGTGGCCCCTACATGGGATTCCTTCCAGGATGCCATTTAGGAACAATACTACCCTGTTGGAAGCTACCAGAACTAGTACACAAGATGGACCACCCTACCTCAAGAAAGGGACCAGACAATACCAGACTTCACCAATTTTTTCCATACCCTACGCAACAAATTAGGTATCAAAGATTCTGAGCGTCATATGGTGCTCAAATACCATGGTTGTTTGCATAGATACATTCAAACATAAATGGCGTTCCTGGACATCGCCTCATTGGGCGCATCTTACAGATACGCTGTCAAGATCAAGCAGAAGTTTAAGAAGAAATGACGAGAGTTTGGATCTGCAAATCCCTCACAGCCAAAGCAGGGAAAAGGAAACCCCAACCCACACAGAAGGGGACCAAGTCGAGATGGCCTCCTTCAGGAAAATCCATCCAATCCAAAATACAAGAAGGGAAACAAGAATACAAAGAAGGACACAGGAAAATGGTGTGAGTACCATAAAATTCCTTGGCACAACACTGACAAATGCCACTCCAAGAAGTTCCTCATGGTCGAGTTGAAGGCTTCTGAGTTAGAGTCTGATTCTAATTCCAAGTCAAATCCTAAAGGAGGGAATAATATTATCGATGTTGAACCCAATGCCACTGTCGCTACCACCAAAGTCCGACCAAATGAACCAGAAGAACCAGAGGAAGGGGAACGCCTATTTCACTCACAGATGTGGGTTAAGGGGGCTCTGATTCATTTCATTGTCGACAGTGATAGTTAGAAGTACCTAATTTTAGAAGAGGTCATCAAGTGGTTGAACCTTCCAAAAACACCGCACCCACAACCCTACACCATCGACTATCTTCGTCAAGGAAGAACATCTCTGTTTCAGCCAATAGTATCATCTTCCCTACACAATCAAGCCTTTCAAAGATGAGGTATTGTGTGATATTAATCCCCTTGAAGTTTGTGATGTTATTTTAGGAAAAACATATTTGTGGAAGTGTCATGTTATGTATGAGTCTAGACCCCACAGTGTTATTATTACTTTGGGTAGAGAATTGTACAGGATCCCAAAGGTGGCACTGCCTACTGCTATTTCTTTAATCTCTGCTAAGCAATGCATTAAGGTCATTTCACAGACCAGGAAGTTATTCTTCTTTGTGATCCATGCTCACAGTAAGAAGAAGGTCGCCACCACATCTATGGCCTCTACACAATGCCTCTCTTTGTAGCATAAGAAAGTGGGCGGGATAGTGGAAGAATACAGAGACATCTTTGTCTCACCGAAAGGGGTAGCAACACACTGCCAAGTCAAGCATCCAATTGATCTAACCCTCGGCGCACCTATACCTAATGGACTAGTCTATTGATGCTCACTGATGGAGAATGATGAAATCAGGTGTTAGATCCAAGAGATTCTTCAAAAGGGGCACATCATACCCAACTCCTCCCCTTGTGGAAGCCCAATTGTACTGGTGCAGAAGAAGGAAGGGACTTGGCGACTCTGCATTGATTACATAGCCTTAAAAAAAATCACAGTCAAGAGCCACTACCCCATTCCCAAGATTGATAACCTTCTTGAAAAAGTCAGGGGGCAAAGTTCTTTAGAAAGATTGACCTGAATTTTTGCTACCACCAAGTTCCCATTGAACCAATTGATGTCTATAAGACAACCTTCAAGTCTAAAGAAGGTCTCTATGAATGGCTAGTCATTCTCTTTGGCTTAAAAAATGCACACACCAATTTCATGAGGTTGATGGACAATGTATTGAGACCCTTCACCAACTCCTTTGTGGTAGTATATTTGGATGACATCCTCATCTTCAACAGAATGTGGGAGGAGAACATGCGACATATTCAACAGGTTTTGAGCACTCTACAGCAGCACAAACTTTTTTCCAACTTGGAAAAATACTCTTTTTGCATGAACAGGGTCCAATACCTGGGATACATTGTTGATGAGCATGGGGTACATGTTGATCTAGCTAAGATCCAAGTTATCCGTGACTGGCTAGCCCCGACCACATTGACCGAGCTTCGGAGCTTCTTGGGACTCACAAATTTTTTCCGATGGTTCATGTTGGGATTCTCCCATATTGCATAGGCCCTCAACTAGGTGACCAAGGGTGGTTGTAGGGAAAATTTCATGTGGGGGAAGGAGAAACAACGAGCATTCGTAGATCTAAAACATCATTTGTGCTCAGCTCGAGTACTCTCCTTGCCTAATCTGCAACAACCATTTGAGATTGAGATTGATGCATATGAATATGATGTGGGCGCAATTGTCGCTCAGCACAGGAATCTGGTGGCATACCATAGTGAGACACTCTACAATATTGTCCAGAAATATCCCACCTATGACAAGGATATGTATTCCATTTTCAAGTCTTCTGTCAATGGAAACATTACATTCTGGGGAAAGAGAAGATCATACACACTGATCACAAGCCTCTGCAGTTCATACAGACATAGGGGAAATTGCAGAATGAAATCCATCAGAAGTGGTCCACCTACTTGTAGCAGTTCCATCTCAACATCAAGTATAAGACATGTATCTCCAATCATGTCATTGACTGCCTCAATCAGCCTCCTGTGGCTACACTTACCACTGTGCTCCATTCATGTGGACATGAAACATTGGAGTGGCCCCAACTTTACCAACAAGATCCAGAATTTTCCACCACATATCAACTATTGGGTACAAGCACCACTGTCACTGATTTTCACATTAAAGACAAAATATTATGCCACCTGGGCCATCTCTTTGTTCCTACAAGCGAGCATGTAAAGTTGATTTGGGAAGTCCACTACAGTCATGTGGCAGGACATTTTGGTGTAGAGAAAACTATGGCTCTTCTTCATAAACATTTTTATTGGCCAAAAATTTGACAGGACGTCAGCAAGTATATCAGATCTTCCATTGCTTGCACCATTTCCAAGTCGACCATCAAGAAGCAAGGCTTATACACCCCTCTTCATATTCCCAAGAAGTCATGGTAATCCATCTCCATGGATTACATGTTTGGTTTTTCGATCACCAAGCATGGAAATGACTGTGTGTTGGCCCTTGACCAAGTTTTGAGGATCCTTGGTCATGTTTGACCTATTTTGGGACTTCGGTAGGTTGTTGAAGGCAGAGTGTAAGTAGAAGTGGAGATATTGGGATCTTGGCCCCTTGTTTAGGGATTTTTGGGTTTTGGGCTTATGTACAAGTATGGGGATGTGGGCCCATGGGTTTACCCATGTTTAGGCCCATTTTGTAATGTATAAATAGATAGCTAGGCGATGTAATCAAAGGAGCCATGCTAAGTGTTGAGACGATATAGGCATCTGTGTGATGATGTGCTAAGTGAAAGTGATAGTTGTACATGCTTTGTGCATGTTGTGTGTGTTGGCACAGGGGCAGACCCGGGGTTCAACGCTACAACAATGCACCAACAAAACCCTAACTATCGGCCCTTTCAGCAACACCTGCGAAGCAGATGAAGTCTCAACCAAGGTAGAGGCAGGGGTGGTTGCAGGACTTAGGTGTCTGCAACATTAGTTGGGACACCAATTTGTGATTATAATACTTAATAGGTCATTTAACATTGTTATTTCATCATTATTTACCCAATGTCTACTTCGCAGATAAAATAGAGCATTGCAACATTCACCCAGATCTAATGTATTTAAGCACTTAGCATAACTAAATAGATCAGATCTAGTAGATTCAAGCACTGAGCACATATATCTATATCAGATCTAGCATCCAGATTCATCATAAGAACAAAGCATCAATAGATCTATCTACCTATGTTTATCCAACACTTAGGATATGACACATAAATACATCAGAACATCGCACAGAGCATAATAACATAGTATTTACATGGTTCACCCCCACCCTGGGGATACGTCCACCAACTCTTCTTCTTTATTAGCTTCTACAATGGGTTACATGCACAGAGCCTCAAACCCTACTCCGCATAGGACATAATATTTGTGCAGCTCGCTAGATCCTTCTTCCTTGCGTTATAGCACAAGGCCTTTCAAAGTCTCGCTACAACCACTTGCACCTAGATCTGCAAGTCTATCACAATATGCACAAACCATTTACAAACCCTACTTGCACTTAGCTTATTGGCCTTCCATCACATAGATGCATTCTATATATCTCCTTATATTGCCTAGACATTTATATATACATACAAAATAGGCCTAATCATGGGTAAACCCATGGGCCGACATCCCATACCCATTACATATTACCAAATCCCAAAAAGGACCCAAAAAGGAGTTGAGATCCTGTGATCTCTTCTTCATCTTGCACTTCGTCTTCGACAGCCTTCCAAAGTCCCAAAATGGGTCAACTTGACCAAGTATCTCCCAAAACTTGGTCAAGGGCCAACAAGCCCCCAACACTCACCTATGACTCGTCCTGAGTCACTTTGGTCTGACTAGTTCTTCTTCAAACTCCGCAAGATGCTACGGCCTCTTGTTCAACGAATGCTTGAATGACTACATCATTGATAAGTCCCTCTAGACGTTGTTCAACTATAGTGGAAACATTCTCTAACTCTTCTCCTTGGCCTTCTACCTTTGTAAACAAATGATAGGCCTTATCTTGTACAGGTTGGAGCCTCTAAGTTACCCCCATAACTCTGCTCTAGATAGTGTAGATTTCCTGCTATGTAGTGCATTTCTCTTGGGAGCGCTTCATTCTTTCCACAACTGACAGGGGCTTCAGCTGCGCCTGTATATTTTCAGCTTGATACTTCGCCTCTTAGAGCTACGACTCTAGTGCCTTCAGTTCTGGGTTCTCCATGAATTGTTCATAGGTCTGGACACTGTGAATAGTGAGTTTCTTACATTCCAGGGTAAGAGCCTTTAGCCTTTCAACTGTGCTCCAGGTGGTTGCTTCTCTTTGGTCTCTTACATCTTGTGGTGTCTCAGGTACTACGCGGAGTTCCAAATTTGTGATGCGTTGTTGTAGCTGCTAGATCACCTCTTCAAGTTGCGCTACTTACTATGGAACTCTCTCTTTGTCCTTTACTTCTACGAATGTCACAGAGCGAAGTGCTCTATTGACCATTTCCTTTACTTCAAGTTGCTCCACGAGAAACTATTCCTTTTCTTGTTGTAGCTGTGATTTTTTTTCGTCAAACTTCTCTTGAAGAGAAATATTTTCCCATTCTACAGCACTATGTTTCTCTATGAGTACCCCTTGTACTTGTGTCAAATCTTGGGTGGCTTTCTCTGTTTTTTCCTATGCTTGTCGAAGGCGAGCTTCGACTGTATCGGCTAAGAGGTGGAGTTGAGCTGGTTCATATCCTAATTCTAGTTCTCCTAGCGTAGTGGAGACTGTGCAGTTGGACTGTAAGGCCTGTTTTACCCCTCAAAGTTCAGTCTCTATTCAATCATACATATCCTCTTGCTTTTCTTCTTTTTTCTCTGCTATTTCTAGTGAAGCATCATGCAGGGATGCTACGAGGAAGTTGAAGTCATTACAGGTGAGGAGAGTCTGCATCTTGGTCATCGTGGCCTTCGACTTATTTCAGGAGGAAGGTTTCATAGGTGAACCTTTCCTTTTATTTAGTGGATTAGCCTCATCTCCTTGTTGTTGTTCAACTTCTTTGTCACCTAACTATTCTCCATCACCTCCTTGCTTTGGTGAGATAGAAGCAGTCTTCTCGGATGCACTATCTATTCTTTGGACCTCTTCAGTCTTCTTTTCCCCACTAGGTCCGAGTGTATCCTACGCAGTTTCTAGACTATCAATGTTGAATATCTCTGCAGGGTCAACTGGAATAAGGAGGTCTGCCAACCAGTCCTTAGTAATCTCCTCCAAGTACTCCTCCTTCAGCTTGTAGTAGGACTGAATTTGTTGCTTGTGTTCGTCAGCACGTGATGTGATGTAGGTAAAACGTCGATCTGCGTTGAACTTCATTAGAGGTCTGAACTGGTGCAGAGTGTTCGGAGTGTGAGGCTTGAACTGTATGGATATCTTTAACTAGTTGTAGTAGGTATGAAAAACAACATTTGACTACCACTATTTATTCATATCGTTTGAGTTCCACAGTGTACTGAACTTCACGGCTAGTGGTTCAAAAGGCTCGATGTCCAGTAAGGTTGCACCTTCCAGCATATCCTGGGCAATAAAAGTGATCAGGATCAATAGCCAGCTGAAATGAAATTCGTACCCTTGATCCTAGGCTTCTCTACAGTCGAGTTCTAATTGGTTCACCAGGTACTTCACCCAGTTCATCTGAAGTCCTTCTGTGCACTTCCCTACGAGTTCGAATACAAAACTAGTGACTTGGATGGGTCGGTTGTTTCGTACTGACCTCCTACAATCAATTGACAGGCAAGGCATACTGTGTCACTCTGGATAGAATATACCTTGTAGCCTCACATTCCCTTCTTGACATCACCATAAGTATCCTTGATCCACTGTGCTAGAGTGCGATCCATGGATTTTACGACATAAAACTCTTGTGGATCAAGTCCTTGCATGCTTAATCCTGTGATCCGATGGATCAACGTTGGATCAATTGTTATGTGGTCATTTAGCCACAAGTAACCTCCATGATAACAAGACAGCAGGATCTTGACACATGAATTTACCTCCTGGTATCATCCGAAGTGAGGAATCTTCATGACTTTGAGTAGTGTGGACTGCACGAGGTTCATAGTCCACAACTGGGGGATTATCTTTGAATTCTTCCCCTTAGTTAAAGTAAGTTATTTATGTGGGGTGAGCATGTTATAGGCTTTGATATCTCCTAGGTTGAAGTCGCTAAAATTCAACGCTGCAATCTTATCTTGGTCTGCTCGAACTGCGCATATCCCCTTCGGGAGGTACACAGTGACCAAAGTGTATTCAAAATCTTTGGGCATGTTGTCTTTATTTATTGCACCGCTCAGAGGTGGTAGATAGATGGGTAAGATGGTCAAGATCAATTTAGAATTCGATATATCATCCCTATGCTTGGTTCTCTTTTCATCAGATGGCCGGGATGGTCCAGCTCTGTGAGAAGTGGACGGAGAGGCTGGAAATCCTCTCATGGATGAGGCTTGTATACCTGTAGACATCAACATGAATCTGTCAATCATGAGGTCGATCAGAACTTCCTCAACAACTTTCTCTGTGGCACTCAATTCATCCGACATACACGCTCGGGGTTAACAATCTCGGGTTTGGGGGCTAACTCAGACACAGTAACAAGATAGAAAGAAAGAGTGCGATGATCATTGTATAAACTCGACTTAGTCTGTGGGCTCAAATTCTCAATTGGAAAAAGTGTTCTTGGTGTGTGGCGCGGTGGGATAAATAGGTAACTCGACAATGGGTCTCTTGCAATAGGTATGAAGCCTTCATTAACTCGATTATGTCTATTATGGTGTGGTCCCAACGATCATATGGCGAGCTGTCTGTCCATAAATTTCTTTCTTCCCATTCGGAGTGTTGGTATAATGGTTATAATGTCCCCAACGGCTATATTGCTTTGCTATGGCAAAGTGCCATGTGTCATTGTTCTGATATCTCGACGAAGCTTCAATTTTGCAAATTTTCCTTCTGCGAGGTCCCCTCTAGACCCTTCTACAACTTGTCGATCTTAGCTCTCTTTTTACTTAGCTTTCTATCCTTTTTCCCAGTGAGTTTCATCTCGGAGTGATTTTTTCCATTCTGATCCTTAGCTTCTTTTGGCATAGTTACTTCGCATTGTTGATATTATTTCATAAGATTCAAGGGTAATCCTTCTTCTTCATTTGGAATAGGTACTTCAATCTTCAGTGGTTCTTCTAGTGTTCTTGCAACTTCGGCATTTGGGTTTCTGGTGTTAAATAGCTTTGGTCTGTTCTTCTATTCTTCAATCAAGTGTGTGATCCTTCTAGTCATGAATTCTTTTAACTCTTGCTTTTGTTGTTCTAAAACTTCTTCTTCTTCTTCTTTCCTTCTGGCCTGATCTCTTTCAATCCAAGTTTTTCCTAGTAGCATGGTAAATGGGGCATTGTTCTCATTGAATTTAACAATCTCAAAATCTTCTTCTGTCGAAGTTCCATTGGCATTCATAGGTATCTGGGTGAGCTTTCCATGTAGGTTTATCAGCCTTCCTTTGAATAGTCCTATTCCTCCTAATGAAGGAATCATAGCAAGTCTTCCTATAGCTTCCCAAGTTTTTTCTGTCATGATATTCACCTATGTTTCCTCATATAGAATATAGTCAATGTCGAAGTCTCTTATTCTTGCTTTAGTAGAGCATTGATGATCGACGAAGCACCAGTAGAGCAGCGTTCTACTTGGGTGAGTTTTTAGTATCTTGGCTAAGCAAGAAACAATCATCGATATATTTATATATAGCCGAATAAGAGTATATTGCAACTGTAGGATGTTGTATTCAGGTTCTATGGATGAAACAAACTTTGACAGATATACAAGTTGAGTATGATGAGCCCATTCCAATATATTGCGATAATACAAGCTCCATCAGTATCTCAAAGAACCCGGTGATGCACTCCAAGATGAAGAACATTCCAATAAAGTATCACTTTCTATGGGAACATGTTGCAGAGAAGAACATCAGAGTTGAATATGTGGGCACAAAAGAACAAGTGGTAGACATCTTTACAAAACCGCTTCCACGAGAATCCTTTGAGTATCTTCGCCATAGACTCGAAGTAATTTCTACTCCAAAATGAATTCTTTTGAATGCTTATCTTATGTCTTAGATTTACACAAGGAAGCACCATAAAGAGGACAGTTTAGGCTGAGATATCAGTTTCAAGGACAATTCAGTTAGGGGGAGCAGCCCTGCATGGAAAGATACCTTTTCCCTTCATGACAAAGGGGGAGATATTTATTAGATGCAGGATAGAAATTCTTGGAGAGAGAGAACAGAGGCATGGTTCCATGGGAGCAATGGTCACACGAGGAGAATGAGTGATATGACTTCAGTATTGCATCAGAGTGTTGTCATCAATTCCAAAGGGAGATATTGTTGATTAATTGGGTTGGTTGTCATTGTTGTCAACCCTTGAAGAAAGTCTACTAGCACAAAGGTTTGGGTAATGGACCCAAGTTTTTTTAATGGATAATGGTATGAGTTTTGATATATTTGCAGGAAATACTATTCTATATGGATAGTACATTTCATACCATTTCCAGTGGTATGTGGAACATCACATAAGTCCTCACGGTTAGAGAGTTATGGCCATGTGAAGTTGGAGAACCCTCATGAGTCATCTAGAAGCCCCAAAAGGTTAAAGTAGTCAAATTGGTTGCAAAGAAGAAATTATTTAAATAATAAAGTGAACTGATGTGTGCTATAAGTCAAAGTGGATGCAAAAGAAATTATTTAAATAATAAAGTTAATGGAGAACTTACTAATTGTGGAAAGTAGTTAAGTACAGTACACAAGTGGTTAGAAGTGGGTTAGCCTTAAAATAAAGATAGTGGATGAGTGTACTATAAGTCAAAGTGGTTGCAAAAGAAATTATTTAAATAATAAATTTAATGGAGAACTTACTAGTTGTGGAAAGTGGTTAAGTTAAGTCGATATAAGTGGGTTAGCCCTAAAATAAGGAAAGTGGGTTAAGATGATTAGAAGGTAACCCCTTGAGGAAGCTACATGAAAGTATAAATAAGAGGCAAGGACCTCTAATTCAAACAAACTTGAGAATATTGAATATCTATAAGTGACCAAGGTAACCAAAGGATATCTAAGGATTTCAGAGGGAAGGTGAAGTAAAGAAGGCCAAAATTCAAGGGAGGATAAATTCTTTTGATGATGCTTTCTAAGGTATGTTATTTGCAGGTCATCTCACCATTTTCGTAATAACGTTTTTTCCAGAATGATTCAAACCGCGAAATCTGGAGTCCGTTTAGAAAACATATCCAATTAGTTTTGATAAAAATTTAAGCTTGTGGGTCATTGTATTTTTGGAGTTACACTCTGTGGAAAATAGGGTTTGTGGCTAGTCTTGAAACTAGTCTAAAGCAGGTGTTTCGGGTAAAAACATCATAACTTATTCATAACATATCCAAATTTAGTAATACCAAATGTATTCATTAGAGTACAATATTTAGTATTCTTTGTACCATTTTCAGATCCATAAAACAAATATTCCATTCTGGGCATGCTCTACAAGTTCACTCTCTAGAATAATCCTGAATTCAACAAGGTATGCAATTTTTGCTATAACTCCTTTTCTAAGAGGTTCCAAGTAGTGAAACATGGAGGAATTGCATAAACGACACTGAAGAACATTGGGTACCATTTTCAGATATTTATTCATTATAGGTACATAGTTATGATTATTGCAAGTTAGGGTTGTTGACTAATCCAAAATTAGTCATGTGAGACTAAAGTAAAGTTTGTTGAAAATGCTAGTCTCTTGTTAAAATTAAGGAAGGTTTGTAGGTATGTGATCATATACACTAGATATTTTACAGAGTTACAAATCATATTTGGATGATGAAATCGATGAGGGGGTTGAGGTACATGTTGGGTACATGGTTGAGACAAGTAGTTGATGAGTTGGCACATACATGAGGTGTATAGTCGATAATGTTGGTACATATTGATGAGTCATAGTTGATGAGTAGTTGATGAATGATTCATACATACTTGGTACATGGTTGGAGGTACTTGTTAGTATTATTGTTGACACACGGTTTATGGATGGTGTAGCATACTTGTCTTGGTATATTATTGGAAGCACACAATGATCTTGGTGATGATTATGAGTTGTTGTGTCATGCTTGGTTGATGCACATATTGGTGATATTGTGCATATGGTTGAGAGTTGTCTTGGTGAGTGTATCTCATTTGGTTGATAAGATTTGTTAGAAAAATAAGACCGCGAAG
>ML779866.1:599926-614350 GCA_009831015.1 Picea engelmannii | reverse complement strand
ACCATAGCCGCAATACATTTCCCTCATAAAAGAGGGTTGCCTTCTAGGGCAAAAAACCCTAACATAATCTCTACCGTTAGATCTGCGACCTTATAATGAACGGTCTAGATTTACAATGAAATTACAATATACTTTTATAAGGCTATTTTTTCTTTAGGGGCTTCGCCCCCGAACCCCCGCTGGGGGCCCACTTGCCCCCAGACCCCCCAGCCGGGGGGATAGGCCCCCCGGACCCCGCAGAGGGGGTACCCCCCCTCTGCACTCCCCCGCGTGGAAGAGTGTACATACTTCTGGGGTGTAAATACTTCATGGGGTATAAACACGGCTGAAAGCAAGGACCTCTGAATCAGGAAGATAATCAGGCTCCACAACCAACAAGATTGATGAGACAGGTTTTTGTGATAGGTTTTTTGGACAAGTTATTGTGACGGGTTATTTCTACAGGTTTGGTGCATGGTTGATGCACTTGTTTATGGTATAGGTTGAGGTACAGGTTGATGTATGGTACATGGTGGCACAAGTTATTAGTACAGGTTGTTACATTTTTTTTGGTGCAGGTTGATTGGTACAAGTTTATAGCAGTATATCTCGCAGTGATAGTGTGATAGTTGTTCCATAATTCTACTTATATTTCAGGATGGTTGGACGGGGAAAGGATAGGTGGTTGTAGCCACTTTCCAATTGTATCTGGAGAACATAGGATTTTGTATCCTCCTTCTGGTTGTATCCAGAGAATTGGGGAGTTGGAGCTTTCCTTATGTTATAGCCTGAGAAACTAGGGGGTTGGAGCCTCCTTCCAGTTGCAGCTAGAAAACAAAGGAATTCGGTGCTTCCAATGAATGTAATTCTTAAAGACATATAAAAAAAAGCATTCTTTCATTTTCTGTCGCTTTGGGTTTCCATGTAAAAACATGGGTGTATTGTGTATGTGTATGATTTCTCATTTGTTCATTGTTTATTTACTCTGCAACTATTGGATGATAATGTTGCATTGATATAACACTTGCATTTTATGGTTAAAAAGGATTAGATTTCTCTATTATTGATTCACCCCCCTCTTAGTAATCCAACAAAATGCACTTTTGAATGGTCTTTGTGATTCATTATATGGAAAAATTATGCATTGCATCTTTGCAAAATAGATTTGGGACAAACTTCACAACATTTATGAAGGGGATGAAAAACTCAAGGTAGAAAAGCTTCAAACTTACAGAGGTCAATTTGAACAATTGAAAATGAAATAAGATCATCATATTGAAACTTACTTCTTACGTGGTGATTAAAATATGAATGAAATCAAAGGATTGGGAGAAGAAGTTGATGAAACTATAATTTTTCAAAAGGTACTAAGATATCTTCCAATGAGATTTGATCTTAAGGTCTCAGCACTAGAAGAAATAACATATTTGGATTCAATAAGCATGGATGAACTACATGGAACTTTTTCATCCTATGAAATGAGAACTGAACAAGAGAATGTAGGTATAAAAGAAGCAACATCCAATAATTCAAAGAAAAAGGGAAAGCAAAAGGAAAAATAATATATCAGCAATAGTGACATCTCGGAATATGATAAACAAGTATCTAACTTTGTCAGAAGACTGAAAAAGGGAACCGGTGGTAGATATAGAGGTAAGCTTCCATTGATTTTTTTTAATTGTGATGGTATTGGCCATTTTGCTAACAAATGTCCTCATAATAAAAATAAAATAAATGAAGAAAATCATTCAAATAGAAAACAAACATATAAAGTAAAAAGAACCAAAAAAAAGGTCTTCAAGAAAAGTTTTTGCACCAAAGAAGGCGACTCCTCATTAGATGAAGATGAAGTTAGAGAAAGTGAGATAGAAAGAGTTATATTCATGGTAATATGAAACTCCAATAAATCATACATAGAAGAATAATATGAAGAGGAATAAGTTCACTACAGAGAAAAATTGTTTAGTGCCATAGATGTTATAAAAAGGGAAAAGAAGAAAAAAAAAATCACTACAGGAAGAACTAAAAAGAAAAGAATAAACACAAAATTCCAACTCTGAAGAATTGGAGCAGATGATCTCTAATCTAAAAATAAAAGTTGAATAATACAAAATAATCAAAGAAGCGCTTAAAGAAAAGTTGGAATAAAAGGACAAGATCATTGGAAATTTGGAAGCAGAGATTGTTACATTGAGAAACTACCTTCAACAAAAAAACATGCAGAACAACTCAAAGGTTTTGGATAACATTATCAACAGTTAGAGGCCACATCATGACAAGTCTGGGCTAGGATAAAATCAGACAGAAAGAGGCTCAAGCTCCAAAAATACATATCAAGAAACACAACCAATAAGTTATGCAAAGATAGTCAGAGGAGACAAGAACTTTTAGAGGGAAGATCACAGGGACACTCCTCCACCTAGAAGATTAAGACTTTAGAATCAACGACAATCATAAACGAGCAAGCCTCCGGAAGAAGAAGGATTCAGAAGAGTAACTCCTTTTATAATATCTTCAAGTCCCAGGTATCAAACTATCTTTTTTGTTTTATTTTATTCATGTCATAATTTTGGACATAAAGATGTAAATTGCAGAGATAATAGAAGGAACATAAACAACTTTGAAAGTCATGCACAAAATGGTTATCCAAGAAAGCCTAGTGAAACACATAGAAGAATATACAACAGGTTTGAATCATTGAGAACTGAAGTGGAATGCTACAAGTGAAACAACTTTGGACACATGGCCAAACATTGTAGAATGGAAGTCCCTCCTAGAGAATCACAGCAGAATAACAACAGTCACAGACAGGAACCTCAATAGAGAATATGGATAAGAAAGTAGAATCATTTTAACAATGAAGAATGCACACTCGTTCTATGAGATTAACACAAGAAACGTACTTGGTATGTTGACAGTGGTTGCTCAAATAACATGACAGATGATGAAGACATGTTTCTTACATTGAGAAAGGAAAGACATGGATCGGTCTCCTTTGGAAATGATGAATCAGCTAGAATCATTGGAAAAAGCACAGTGAGAATTGGAAACACGAATACCAATGAAGAAAAGTTTCTACTAGTGGAAGATATGAAACATAATATTCTAAGTGTAATTCAAATGTGTAACCAAGGTAACAAACTTACATTTGATTCACGGAAGTGCGAAATAAGAAAAATCATGTTCAGGAAATTGATTGGAACAGTTGCAAGAACTTCAATCAACATATATGTACTAAGTGAAATTGGAAATTAAATGTTTTTTCTAGGAAAGGAAGATGAATTTTGGCTATGGCATGGGATAATGGGTCACATAAACTTCGATAACCTCGTCAAATTCAGAAAAAAGAAAGCATTCAGAGAAATTCCCCTGATCACGAAGCCAACAAACACATTATGCAAGCATTGTCAACAAGGAAAGAAAACAAAGACCAAGTTCAAATCAAAGGAATACTCCACAACAAGACCACTAAAAATTGTGCTTACTAATCTAGATGGACCAACTAGAACAAAATCTTTAAAAGGTGAGAAATACTTTATGCTATTGGTTGATGATTATACAAGAATGACTACAGTTTGTTTTCTGAGGAAGAAATCATAAGAATTTGAAAACTCCAAGGTATACAAGGAAATGGTTGAAAATGAAATGGATTCAAAAATAAAATGTTTGAGATTAGAAAATGGAGGAGAGTTTACTTCAAAGGAATTTATGGATTTCTGCAGCACACATGGAATAAAAATGCAATTCTTCGTCGCTAGGACACTTCAACATAATGGAGTTATTGAAAGAAAGAACAAGACAGTATAGGAAATGGCTTGAACAATGTTAATGGATTATAAGTTGACAGATGTTTTTTGGACATATGCAATGCATACAACAATTCACATTCAAAACAGAGTAATGATCAGAAAAAATTGTGACAAAACACCCTATGAGCTATGGAAAGGAAGAGTAGCAAATGCGAAGCACTTCAGAGTTTTTGGAACCAAATGTTACATCAAAAGAGAAGATGGCATAATGGGAAAGTTTGATTCTCATGTGGAAAAATCCACACTTGTTGGTTACTCAAGCACAAGGAAAGCATACAAGTGTTACAATATAAGGCTCAACAAAGTTGTGGAAAGCATCAATGTAACCGTTTATAAAATAGGTGGACGAAAATTAAAGGAAGAAGAAAAGGAATCAGTGGAACAAGCTTAAAAAGAAGAAGAAAAAGATGAAGAAGCAACAGAAGGGGAAGATGAATAATATTAAATAGAAGTAGAAGAGAAATTACAACAAGTACCTCCAAAGACACCTAGGAAACGAATAAAGAAGAATCATCCTTCAGATCAGTTTATCGGGAACAAAAATGCAGGAATTGAGACTAGAAGAAGAATTCGTTCACCAGAACAAATGCACCTAGCACTCTTATCTTTGATTGAACCAAACATTTTTGAAGAATCCATCAAGGATGATGTTACACGTCAAAATTCCTCACTTTGATAATGTTGCATTCTCATTATCTGAAGTGCCGCACTTTTTTCACAAGTGTCGTAAATGTCACATTTTCGTTCTTCGTGTGTCACAATGTGAATGACACCATGGAAAAACTCGATACATTCTCTAGAACATGTTGTAAGAAGAATCCACATCATTTGATATATGAAACAAAGTGTTTTTCTATCATTAGAATTGGTCATCTTGACAATTTTTTGGAATATCAATGCTCCCTTTCTCATATGCAGGGAGCCCTAACGCTCCCTATATATCTAGTAGGGAGCGTTGTAGCCCTCTATTGACCATTATAAAGGAGTGTTGATTGGTTCAGAAAATCATGGGAATAAATCCCCCTTTTCTGTAAGGACAACTAGAGATGATTCGAGTTGGTTTGGCTCGAATCTAACCCTTAGGTGACATTTAAGGGAGATGCCACCACTGATGGAGTCATATCCTCAACTAATCCCAAATATAACCAAGGTGGTTGGGCCTCCCAAATCCTATAAATGGAGGCATTCTCATGGTGAACAAGGATGAAAATAATCAACAAAAGTATTTTCATTCCGATCGTGGATCTTTCGAGCAAGGGGTTGGACTAGGAGGATTTGGAGAAGTTGTTGCAACACCATCCATGATTGTAAGTGTCTCTTTCAAGTTCTCATCAATATACTTGGTCTATTCCCTTCTAGTTTGTGTATCTTACATATTCTTGTCTATTATCGATGAATTTGTTTAATCCAATATGGTACAGTAGGAGTTTCCTTGTTTCCCTTTGTTGTCCATGGTTTTGCAGGTATCAAGCTATGTGAAAGAGTTTGGACTTCAAGCTCGAATTGGAGCAGCGAGGACAAACATCGAAAATAGGTACGATCACTTTTTTCTCCTTCTCTTTTTTTTGGATACTCAGACAAATCGAAAAGGGATTTTAGTGTCCACTTTTATTTTTATGTCTTGGTATTAGGGGTCTAGAATCCAAGGGGATATTCACCTGTCCGCAGGGGAATTATTCTATAATAGAAATTGGCGACTCCAATAGGGAGGGAAATTTTTAGTTTTGGTTCTTTTCTTGGTTTGTCTTTGCATTTTTCCCATCTTTAGATCCCATTTTTTTATTTTATCCATCCATACATCGGTGTTATCTTTGTTAAATTTGTCTTACAAAGTCTTTGATCGAACTTCCTCATTTTTTGAATTTTTTGGGTCTTTCCAAGACTTTACTAAGAACTCGTGCCCTCTCTAGTTATAATAAAGCATTGATTTCTTGATCAACGCTCCCCCATAATGTATTAGGGATCATTGTAGCGCTCTAGTGTTGTTACTACCAGAGCACCAATTTTTCTTTCCTTGAAAAATTGTTGACTTTCTGTTTACTGGGTGTATTGTTTTGGTATTTCTCTCTATCTCATATCCTGTTCTATCAGGTTATGTCTTTTGTTTAGCTTACAACTTGCTTACTTTCACTCTTTTAGTCTTTGATTCGGTTTTGTGTTGTCTTTCCTTATCGCAAAAACAACCTTTTTTCCTCAACCTTGGGTTCTTTTTGTTTCTCTTTTCGTTCATCTGATCGATTAGAGATTGCTCTAAGGAAACTCATTTATCTCAGTACTATTTACTTTGTCTTTGATCCTTACCCATTTCTGAAATATTTTTTAAGTATGATTCTTTGTTTTTGGTTTTTTTTTAATAGATATTTTTTTTTTCTTTTAGTCTCTTATTGACTGCTGAGAGTGTCTTTGTTTGTGTGATTTTGCTTCCTCTTTTCCAAAGTCGCAATAGTGAAGTCTTTTTTCATTATTAGTGAAACAAGAAGCATTAGATGAATTATTCAATTAACATTTACAATCAAACAAAGGGATAATTTTTTCATTGGTTTTTGGATATTGGAAATGATTTCTTTACAAATTGGTACTTAATTGGACTCTTGTTGAAAATTAATTGTATGAATTTTTTGCATTCTTGTGTTTTGTAGTGAAAGAAAGAAACTCTTCTCCTTCCCATAAATAAAATTTCATTGAAAGAAAAAATTTCATCTCATTCTTTTAATTCTTTGGGATTAGAGTCGCAACATCATTAGTTTCACTCTCATTCACCTTTGTGTAAAGAACAACCACTAAAATCAACGCTATTTAAAATCAATTTAGAAACTTTTTATTTTTAAGATCTTTACACCAACAATAGACTAGGAATATCACTTTGGAATAGGTTGTTAGAATAACTCTCCAAAGCATTCAAGACAAACTCAGAATCTTTCGATAGGGAGAGTAAATCCAATTTTTGTATAAGAATAGCTGGGATCCCCCTCTCACACGGGGGTTACGCATGAGGTCACATTTGGGAGAGAAACAAATATTATCCCTCCAAGGATTAACCATTCATAGTACTCAGATCGTATATTGGGGGTTCTTCTTGAGGTTCAACTGTCTTCATTTGGTCTCAGAGCTTCGTGAATTCTGAATCCAGTCAAGGTCCTCTAAAGTTTTACCGGTACACTTGTCCTCAGTTCTCTTGAAGGATTTCATACTTGATATCCTTCCCATACATTCACACTCGACTATCGACTATACCTACCCAGAGGATGACTGTGAGTTCATGTCCTTAGTAGCCAAAATATTTAAGGTCCTTACACAAGGTGATGTTGAAGGAAAGTCTTTATTGTACCTGGAACAGACGTTGGTCAAACTCACTCGGGCTCCTTGGAGGCTAACCCGTGGGTAAAACCATGAGGAAGCTTGCACCAAGGTGTAAGTATGTTAAGAAGGTCGCCAACGTAACTGATCAACTTGCTTATATCCTAGCCCCTTCTCACTTTGATCATGTGGTATTGGATTTCATCACCAACTAGCACGCTCATTGAGAGAAGGCATTGTTTTCTTGTTGGTTTTGTATATTTTTAGCGAGTGTTGTTTACTTGATTGTATTTCAAAATTGAGAGTGTAGATGATAAATTTCTTTGTAGATCACGTAGGATGCAAGGGTTTCCTCCATAAGGCTACAAACCCTTACCTCCTAACTCACCCGAAGACATTTATCATAAAGGGGTTGAGAACCATTCAAACGTTGGGAGTACTACTACTCCTTTGTTAGCAAATCTTGAGAGAGATTTGGTTACGGTTAAGGCACCCTTCCTATTAACCCAACTTTCCAAGTTCCTCTTGAGCCACTCCTTGTCTGTTTGGACTCCTTCGGTAATGTTATAGAAGAAGATTACCCTCGCCTACCATAAAGGCCATACACTGAGACAAATATGGAATCTACACAACCAAATTTTAATGACGAGTACACGACCCCTATCCATTTTGCTGACATGGTAAATTTGCGACAAACTCATGTTCATTCTATATGGAGAACTCCGTATGGACGTGACCTTTATGAAAAAATCAATTTTATCCAACTACCTTTTGACCCTCTTACCTATGTTGGTGTTGAGGAAGGAACATCAGGTTAGATCATTGACCATCCCATCGAAAAAGTAGTCAATATTGCTACCACGTCAGTACAAGTTCAAAGTAACACCAGAGTCATGTTTCCTAGTCATGTGCAAAGTACCTTGACAGTTACTCCTACTATACCTCTTCAACCCACAACTCCTTATATTCCACAGAACCCTATTGGGACACCTGTGCATCATGGAATGTAGAACCCTGACACAAACATACACTCAATTGTGGGACAAATCTCGACTGGGGGAAAACACCATCTAGCAAACAAATCCCTCTCAAGGAACAACCATCCTTACACATACCCGTGCCCACTGGGGGGAAACACTCTTTCGTTGGTTAAACCCCAGTTATTGCCCAATCAATGGTAGGGGGGCAACCTTCTTTCACTGGAAACTCTTCACAATCTTGGTACCACCCCAAGGAGGTATGTTTCATCAACCATATCAGGGGGGGGCATCATACCCCATCCCACAAGGAGTAATATTGAATCCCAATCCTTCTGGATTACATTGTGGACAACCTTTCCCGGGGGTCCCAAATCCCAATTGGGGTCCTCAAGTTTAACAATCTTATCCTCCCCAAGGGCCAAATCCTTACCCTCCTCAAGGAAAACCTATTTACCCTCCTCAAGGGAAAACTGATTATCCACCTTAAACTAATCAAGAGAACAATATTCCCACGGGTTACACTGGTTATCCTCCCTAGGGACAAACGGGTTTCCCTTATCCTTTTGTGAATGTTCCCTAACAGATGAATCCTACCTACGCTAGTCAACAACAACAATACAAGGGAGGGCCTACTGGCTACAACTATCCACCTCAACCAGTTTATGGCCCTACTAGTGTCCCCATGCCACACCAGTATCATCCTCAGGTCAATCGATAACTATCGTTCTTAGCCATGCTAGATCTATAAGATATATCAATATTGACAAATGATCCCATATTACATTCTCCTTTCAGGCCAGTTATTCCCGCTAAATTGCCTTCTGACATCCCAAAATTTGACGGTAAACAAGGAAAAAACCCTAATGACCACGTTATGACTTTTCATCTATGTTGTTCATCAAATTCACTTACGGATAATTTTATCTGGTTACATCTTTTCCAGCAAACACTTATGGGTTCAACAACCAAATCGTACATTGAGCTCCAACACAATACTTTTCAATATTTTAATTCCCTTTCCATGGATTTTCTCACGCACTTTCAATTACCCATATGTTATGAGAATGGTATAGAAATATTGACCTCCCTTCGTCAAACCAACTCCTTACATGTCTCTGATCATATTCATGAGTGGAGACGACGACGAAAGTTGATCAAAGAAACCATTCCTGACCAATTATTAGCTGAATGGTTCACTAAATATATTTTACCTTTGATTTCCCATGACGTGGCCATGGGTGGTGTCATCACCAAAGAGGAAGGCATTGCTCACACCTAGTACCTAAACTTTTTTTATTCTCAATTTGGTACTTTGTATGAATTTATTCTGAATGCCCCCCATACGTCAACCAATCCATCAAAACCATCCTCCACAGCTCACGCAGATGGAGTTATTGGTTCCTTCAAAACCTAATCCAACCTGTTACCACTCTGTAAACTTCCTAGAGGTTGACAACAGAAGAAATCTACAAAAGGTAACTTTATCCAACCACTTTTGAAGCTGGGATCTAGCCCTTCCAACTTCAAAGAGGGATCTCTCTATATGATTTAGCTATGTTTCTAATTTTAAATATTAGGCTAGGTAAAGAAAAAGGTCGGTTTTGTTGTCAAAGTATTTTTCGAATTGGTTGAGACAGTCTACACATCCATTGGGCTATGGGGTCTGTATTTTAATCAAATATGAAATCCAAACCAGAAACGCAAAGGGAAAATTTTCACAGGGTGAGATAATATAATCATTGGATTCTTTAATAGCATAAATGATGAATAACAGAAAAGATGAGAAAGACAATTTCAACAAAGAAGAAGTTAAGAATTTCTTTATTGAAAACACCAGAAGATAAAACACTAAAATCTTTCGAGTCAGAAACAGGGTATACGAGATAAATCCTGCAACAATTCGTTACTCTTAAAGATTAGATTTAGAAAAAGTATGATAATAAAGTGAGAATAACATTCAACTTAGAGAGAAAAACATCACCAGTGAATACACACAAGAATCCTGTAAAAGTGCCTCATTTTTATTAATGGAAGATCTCTTCAAAAATATTACAGTCTGATAGCGTCAGGGTGTGAAGATGAACAACCCCCAATACTTCAAAAGATGAAGTATTTATAACTCAAATTATAAACGTTCCTATCATTAATTACCAGGACGTGCTAAATCTATTTTTAGCCTAACTAATTTAACAAATTTCCTAAATCTAGGAACTGCTTGATGATGTGGTGTAACTGCACGCTGATTTCTGGGTGGGCCATTGATGAAGCCTCTGCACGACCTCATCTGACTGGACAAATGACTGGACTGGGACAACTCATCTTCTATTCGATCAGATCACATAGCTCCTCCCATCGGAGATGACTGGGCACGTTGACTTTGAGTAGTCTTCGATACACTTCATCCATTTCTGTGTACTTGGCGAAGGTGGGCTTGGTGAGGAAAATGTATTGAATCTCATGTTGGATACTGATGTCCCACTGAAGAGCGTCTAAAAACTCCTTGCCAGTGATGCTCCCTTGAATGCCTGCAAACTTTGAACTGTCCTTAGCCACATCGGCCAATCTCTTCCTATAGTATGGGAGTGTCATCAATTTATCATTGATTACCTTCAGACTAGGTAGACCTTTCTTCTGTAGAGCCTCTATATTAATCAAGAATCTTTGTACCCCTAGGTCCATGGCCTGAACCTTTTCTTCTAGCTGAAGCATTAATCCTTTCTTGTTCAAAACTCTTTTGACCTCAAGGATGGTCTCTGTTCTGTCTTCAATTTTCAGCTCTTCCAGCTCTTCCCTGGTCTTGGAGTTCAGGAACTTGATGATCTCATTTGCCTGTGTTGGCATCTCCCCCAATTCTAATCTGATCTTCTCGATGGCCTGTTTGCTCCTCTGGACCAATTCATTCTGCTCAAACATGATCTGGATCATGGGCCATATCTCGTTCATGGACTTAGTGATGTCTGTCCATACGCTCTCTTTAACTTCAGCTAAAGTCTTTCCTGCCACTGTTTGCTTCCAGAGTTGCTGTAACTCCTGTTTGAGCTGATCTGTCACCTACTTTTCCTTGGAGAGGCTGGTCTGAAAGGAAGATTTGAGTTCCTGAAGGTTCACAATATCCTTTTTTAGCCTGCTGATCTCTGTTTCCTGCAGGTTCATCTTTTCCATAAACTTAGCCAGGTCGGTTGTCTTCTCCAGGGATGTCAACGGAGTAGCAGATGGGACTTCTGTCACTGATATTGTACTCACTCCCAAAATTGGAATGGCACTCAAGGGAATGACTTCCATCGGCTTCAGTTTTTCTTTCTCTTTTACTAGCTTCTCCATCTCAGCTTCCATTTCTTTTAGCTGCGCATTCTGCTCCATGAGTAGCTTGAGCATTTCATCTTTCTCTGCTATCTCCTTTTCCTGCGAATCCTCTGAGGGTGGGAGCTTCAGTTGTTTCCTCAAGGATGTTATGTCAGCATTCTTCTTCTTTATCATTTCCTCAACAGCTTTCACATTTGAAGGATCATAACCGATCTTGAGGACCAGCTCCTCCAAAGTTTTGATCATATTGTCCTTTGCAAAGGACGATATCTTCTCCAACTTGAGTTGAGTTTGAACATTGTTCAGGGACACCTGCAATTTGGACGCAGAAGTAGAAGCATGCGCCAACCTATAGAAAACCATTTCCCCCATCTGCTTGCGCAGATCCATCTGATCAGCCGGATGCATGTCCTTCGTCTGGAATTCGAAGGTGGCCCTCTTGTAGTGAGTGATCACCTTTGGATCTGGTACCTGTGCCTGCAGGAATACCATATGCATTCTACCCTTCTCGGTGTCGAATGATGATAGCAACCTATGTTGCGCAGTCGACGTCTGCTTCCAGAACTAGGCGCAAGTACTATTGGTCAGGGTCTGGTTCCTTTTCTTGATCAACTCATATTTTTCAAAAATACTCAGTTTCGGTGCCACCTTGCCTGGCTGGGTGGTCAATGGAGAATCTGTAGATTTTTTCGGCAATGTTGAGGTTATGCCCTTGTGGAGGCTCGAACCGAAGGGTGGAATACCAACTTTGGTCAGTGTAGTAGACAGGGCTTCTTTTTCCCCGTTTGGGCCATGAACTACAGAAGTCTTAGGCCTCTTGGTATGCAGTTGGAATTCTTCGGACAATACTTCAGTGACAGGCGGAGATAAATCCTGCCTAGGCCTCTTCTCTTTCGGGGCCGGTGGAGTGGTCATTTGTGATATAGTGGCCGGGGAATCCTGTTGTTCTACTTCGACTAATGTATTAGGCTCCCATACAGTCTGATTCACAAATTTCTCAATTTCAGGCTTAGATTCATGAACATATGGGATGTTCTTGTTCTTCACCCTCATCTCGGAAATGATTCCCCATGGATCGTAATACCATGGGAAACTCATGAAGAACTTCATTTCCCTCAGCATTTTGTTTGCTTCTTCCCCAGTGCCACGATTGTTGCAGATGAAAGAGCCAATTTGCCCCTTGATTCTAAGTTGTTGCTTTTTCTTTAGTGACACAAAGTGGATATCATCAAAATTTATTATCTGCCTTATATATTCCAAAGAAAAAATTCTGACAGGCAGATACTTGGGCAACTTATATGGTGCCAACTCGCACCCGTATACTCTGATCTCGGTGTAATCTTGATACAAGTACCAATCCCTGGTATTTGTGTTGTCCGAGAGATGCAGGATCCTTTGAACTTCATCGTTTATCCGACGCTCGGTCCTGTCGCCTAGCATACGTACCACAGGGTGGTAGAATTGGTCGATGAACTCCTTGAAACTGAAATCAGTGGAGTTGTGCTTGAGCAAGGAGGTCCATGCTGTGACTTCCTGAGGTCTACCGTCTCCATCCATCTTCTACATGGAAAAGCCAAATTTATCTGCCTGGAAGAAGACGAACAAGTATGCTAGTATCGATGAGTATCTGAACATGCCTTCCGTGCCAAAATTCACGAACTGTTCGTGAATATTGTCTGCCAAGAATGTGCTGAAGTCAAACTGGGTGGTGGGATTTTCATCGGTAGAGAAGATGGATACAAAACCCAAAATGGGTTCATCTACCCACTGATCAGAATAGTATCCTAATAAAGCACAAAGGGATGAGATGACCTGGTTTCCTTTAGTCGAGAACATGGAAGATGGATAAGGGGGATTTGTGGAGGGAAATTGAGCAGATAGGGGAAGGAAAAGCTCGAATATTTGCGATCTTTGGGGAAATGTCATTTTCTGGTATAATTCTGTAAGAATTTCCAGGTTGAAGGGTGACGCAGAGTCGGCTCGAAGGATTTGCATCATCCGGTCTATGGATTCGGGTGTGATGAGGAAAAGAATCTCTCCGAATGAAGAGACGAAGGCTCTTTGCTCTGGAATGTAGTGGGCTTGGCACTTGAGTGCGAACTCCGGAAAATGGTGAATTTGAGGAAAGAGGTAAAGGGGTAAATTGGACTCCCAGAGTCTGATTTCATCGCTCTGGTCTAGGAAGACCTCCTTGAGCCACAACTGAAGATCTGTGAAATCAAAATCGCACTTTATATCTGCGATTAATCGGTCTTTGTCGACCAGTGGGATCCTGTCAAGGTCGACAGGAGGCGGGAGAAACGGATTCTCCTCTCCTTCTGCTTGTTTGGACTTTGGCGCCATTTCTGCAACAGTACCTGCAAGACAAACAATGTTAGTGGGGGCGACTGACTATGGATGAGGGCAACTGACTGTAACAGGGGAGTAAACGGTGTAAAAACTCTCTGGTGCGATGAGTGGTAAATGGTGAGAAAAGGGAGAATGAGGGGTAGTTTTGAGTAAACGGGTGTTCGTTGGGCGCGGGAGACAGGTCAGTTGTATAACGGATAGGTTATCCAGTAATAAATGGCCAATGGATCATTTGGGAAGTGAGATGGCAAGTGACGGTGACTGAGGGAAGACGGACAAGTGACGTGGTGGTTATCGATTGGAGGTAAAGGTCATAGTGAGGGGGCTTGCCACGAACGAATGGGGGGGGGCAAGAACTGACAATAGTTATGAGATGTGACTATTTCGAGAAAGGTGGATGGTGACGTCCAGAGATGACGATGGTAGGTCAGATAGCAGGAGATGATGGGTCTCAGGGCCATTAGATCGTTGCCACGTATAAAGAGGGCCCGCTAGAGGAAAGATACCATTCCGGACCCCCCCCTCAGTTAAAAGTAGATAAGTCGAGGGGGTCCGAAAAACATTTTTATCCATTGATCTGAGCGCTTGTTTCCTGGCCGCAGGTCTTTGCACGCTTTTTATCACTCATTCCAGACCCCCCCCCTCAATTAAAGGTAGAACGGATGGGGGGGTATGGAATCCAATGTTGACCGTAGATCTGGGCACTC
>ML779866.1:483483-599894 GCA_009831015.1 Picea engelmannii | reverse complement strand
CCCCCCCCCCCCCCCCTCTGTTAAAGGTAGAACGGTCGGGGGTGTCCGGAAAGATCTGTCCACCGTAGATCTGGGCGCCATGATCAGGACCATTGATATGTGCAAGGAGCATAAGTGGGGAGCGGAAAACACATGCGCCAGGGAAAAACTTAGGATAAATGCATTTTATGGGTTTTTCCAAGGCTTTTCAAGTAGACACCACCATGGGGCTTGACCAAACGATCTTTTAAGCACCTGAAACGTGGTGCAACATTAATCATCAAACTGGTTCTTATTGAAATGAAGCAACAGTGCAACTAACCTATATTCTAACCTAGTTTCCTATGACAATTAATCCAGATTAGACTGTTGGGTTAAGAATTTATTCTACCCTGGGGCTATCTAACCAAGATTAGACAGTCTAGCCAGATTTATTCACTAATCTAACCTAGACACTTTGGCTAAGATTAAATTTTTTAGCCAAATTCATTCACTACCCTATCAACATCAATTTAAAAGGAACTTGGCCATGCTTGAAAGGTATGGACCAAGTTACTATTATTGCATGGGGCTTATATTGAATTCTTTTATGCCCTCTTTTTTTCTTTCTTTTCTTTTTCTTTTCTTTTCTTTATTTTTTCTTTTTTCTTTTCTTTTCTTTTTCTTTTTCTTTCTTTTCTTTTTTCTTTTCTTTTTTCAAATTATTTGCAGAATGAAAAATCATTTGTCAACAAAAAATACTAGAGACAGAAAATATCCCAGTCACCAGTTGATCCTATAACTTATAGGGTGATAACAGCGGCTCCACCTGGGGATGGTACTTGCCCTGTGAAGTGCCAAGAATCCTGGTTCCTGTCATTTTGAAAATTTCTGCCTAGTGTCCTTCGTTGGTTTTATTCTCAAAAATTGGAAGAAGAGTGGTCAATGGCTTAGGGCCTTCTCTTCAGGCTTCAACCAACTGACTAATGTTCTTCGCTCAGAAAATGCAGGCGGAAAATAAAAAATGGTATGTACAATGGTGAGTGAAAACTCGAATCTTTACTGAGGTGGCACATAATGTTTCAGCAGTCTTCCATTTATAGGTCCTCCTGGCAGATCTGTCCCATCAGCGTTGTTCAGCAAAAAAGCGTTGTTTCCCTTGAATGCTTGGATCATATATGGTCCTCTCCACAGACTGTCAAATTTTCCATGCTTTCCCTTGTCTTCATTTCTGGCNTCCCATCTCAGCACCAAATCTCCTAGCTCAAAATCATCTTCCTTGGTTCTTTTGTCAAAAATATTCTTGATGCTTTCTTGGATTACCTGAGTCTTATTGAAAACTTCTTCCCTAGACTGTTGTAAATGGATCATCTGGTTGATCCTTCTCTGTGAGTCATTTGGCTCAGCTTGTACATCTTGAAGCAACTTCATGACAGGGAATCCTAAAGAAGTGGGGAACACTGCTTCTGTGCCATAGACCAGCTGGTATGGTGACATACCGATTGACCTTTTGGTGGTTAGTCTGTCAGCCCATAATGCGAACACCAACTTGTTATGCCATGATTTCTTGTTTTCCTGCAACGTTTTCTTGATGATGTTTACCAAGGTTTTGTTTGAATATTATGCCATCCCATTCCCCTGAGGGTAGTACGTTGTGGAATGCCCCAAACCAATGTGATACTGGTTGCAGAAATCTATGAGTTTCTTCGACCGAAAAGCAGTTGCATTATCAGTTATAATCTTTCTAGGACATCCAAAACAAGAAAAGATATTATTTTCAAGGAATTTGATAATAACAGAGTCAGTGGCTTGCCTGCTTGGTACTGCTTCGATCCATTTGGTAAAATAATTGGTGGCAGTGAGAATCCACCTGTGCTGGCCTGAAGAAGGAGGGTGTATTTCTCCAATGAAGTCCAGTCCCCATTGCTGGAAAGGGGCTTCAACTGAGATCGGTTTCAGAGGTAGAGGGAGGAGTTTCCTTTTGCCTTCAAACAGTTGACATTGATGACATGCGGTCACTTTATGATGTACATCGGCGAATAGGGTGGGCTAATAGAATCTAGCTCTGAGTATTTTGTTGGTTGTGACCTTCCAGTTCAGATGGCCACCACATTCTCCTGCATGAAATTCTTGTAACACGTTGTCAGCTTCATCTTTCAATAAACAATTTAACAGAATACCTCTGGGATCTTTCCAATACAAATTGCCTTCTAGAATACAGAATTTTAAGGCTTTCAACTTTAAAAATCTAGCTTTAGTCTTAGTCAAACCAGGGGGAGCTTGTAAATTTTACAAAACGAATATAAGGTCTGCGTACCATGGAGAGTTGAGAAATACCTCTCTCACACTTGGAGTCGCCATATTGCCTTGTTCATCTATTGTAGCTAAAAAATTAATGTCAAAAGCATGGAAATTTGATTCAGYTGTTAATTTTTCTAGGCCTTGACCCTTGATTAGTTTTGTAGGCTTAATCTCTATATCGTATTCTAAAATGACAGCAATCCATTTTCCCCTTCTTCCATCCGGGTTGTCCTGGGTCAAAATGTCTTTTACTACCGCATTTGAAACATATGCAATGGTATGAGAATGGAGAATGTAGACCCTAAAATATTTTATAGCTTTCACCAAGGCAAAAGCTTGTTTCTCCATTATCTTGTAATTCAGAGCAGCGTCTCTTAACGCTTTACTAAAGAAATCTATGGGTTGTTCATACCCTTCACTGTTCTTTTGTAGTAATACCGCTGCTATAGTATGTTCAGAAGCGAAAGAAAAAAGATAGAAATCCTTAGTAAAATCGGGACTGATCAAGACAGGGGCCTCTATGAGTGCTCGTTTGACTTGTTCGAAAGATTGTCTGGACTCAGAGTCCCATTTTATTTTCACATCCTTTTTTATCATATTTGTAATGTTTCTAAGGAGCTCGGCCAGATTGGGAATGAATCTTCGTAGAAAGTTTATTCTCCCGATAAAAGACTGTAATTCTTTAAGGTTTCTTAGGTGTTCTAATTTTTGTATGGCCTCGATTCTGCTGGGGTCTATTTTGATTCCGTCCTTGGAGATGATGTGTCCTAGCAGTTTTCCTTCCTCTAGCCTGAAAAGGCTTTTCTTAGGATTTAAAGAAATCCCAAACCTTCTACATTTCTCGAAGACTCGTCTGAGGTGTTGCAAGTGTTCGTCATCAGATCGGGAAAACACAGTTACATCATCCAAATAGACGACAATAAACTTACCCGATTCTTCCACAAAGGCGATATCCATCACTCTCTGGAAAGTGGCTCCAGTGTTCATCAAACCAAAAGGCATTTTCACATACATGAAAGTGCCCCATGGTGTGGTGAAAGCAGTTTTGTCTTGGTCATCTGGGTGGACGAGGACCTGATTGTAACCCAAGAAACCATCCAGCAAAGATATTCGACTGGATCCGACTACCCTTTGAAGGATGTGGTCCATTTTTGGCAAGGGGTAATTATCCTTCAGGGAGACCTTATTCAGATTTAGGAAATCTATGCAAAGTCTGATTTCCCCAGATTTCTTACGTGTAGGGACCAAATTAGAGACCCATTTGGAAAAACGCAACGGGACTATGATTTTGGCATCGTACATTTTTTTGATTTCCTTTTTTATCAGAGGGATCAACTTGGGATTTATCCTCCTAAGTTTCTGTCTGAGTGGTTTTTGGTCTTCTTTTATTGGAATCCTGTGTTGTATGATGCTGGTATCATAAGCTTTCAAATCCTCATAACCCCATGCAAAGACATCCGAATATTCTTTGAACAGCTTAATGTATTTGAGTTTTTTCTCAGGGGGTAATGATTTAGACAGTTTGACTATCCTGGGTTTCTCTTCAGTCCCTATATTACAGTCTTCTACCTCTTGTCCATTGGCTTCGATTTTCGATTTTTTGGCTACGTCGTTAAAATCAAACAAGTCCTCTAAAGCAACTAGACCCCTAGGCAAAACATTACTTTTCAAATGAAAAATATCGGCCTCCATCTCATCATCGCCTAATTCTCCTGAATCTATGCTATTTACGCTATCAATTTCAAAATCAGATCTATTTACATTTTCATCCTCGTTCTCTAAATCTATATTTGTACATTCAAAATCATTTTTACACTACATAAAGTCTTCGATTTGATCAGCATTACCAAACACTTGCCAGTACCTGATATTGTCGGGAACGGTTGGTCTGCATTTCACCTCCACAGTGTATGGGCGAGTCGAGCAGAAAGGAATCTTACACGTGGCTACTGACGTAGCCAATCCGTCCACCAGAATGTTTTGTCCCCTCAGCATTACCTACAAGTCAACTTCAGTGAAACATCTAAGGGCATCAAGAATAGCATTCCTATAAGCTCTAAGACGTGGGTGTTTTGCAGCGTACTCACCTTTGATTTTCTTGATTATCAACTCAGAGTCACCTCTTACCATAATCTGTTTAGCACCAACTCTTTTCAAAAGCTTCAGACCGAGCATCAAGGCTTCATACTCGGAAATATTGTTAGTGCATTGGAAATTTAATTTGTAAGAATGGTTTTCTAAATACCTGTTTCTGTGATTATGCAGCCAAACTCCTGCTCCAGCTCCTTCTTTGCTTACTGCTCCATCAAAATCCCTGCTCCATAAATCGGCCGATAATTCTTCAGTTATCACGTTTTTCATCCTTGATACCTCAATGATTTCTTTGCCTTCATCCTGACTAGATGTATCTTCTCCCAGCTGAGTATCTTGTTCTCCCGTGTCACCATCATTATACAAGATAAAAGAATCCAAGTCAGAATGCGCAGAGTAAAGAGGGTAGTTGTGTGGCTTTTCTTGGCTATTGACCATGTATTTCATCAATGTTTCTCTATATAGCCTTCTTTGTTGCCCAAAAACTAGGATAGTGGCATAAGACATATCTAGCTGCAGGGTACCTCTCAACTTAGCCCCCCAAGACTGGGATAGAAACATTCCATACTTCGGAGGGATGTCTGCAACTACCACATCCATTACCATGTTCTTTGCAGGAATCTGAACCAGAGTGATACATAGGTCCTTGATCAAACCAATACATCTAACTTTACTGGAGTCAAATGAGTGTAAATCCTTGTAAGGTCTGGTGACCTCCAGTCCTAGTTTCTCCATCACTGCTTTAGGCATCAGATTGTGGGAAGCACCTGAATCCAGCATAGCGTTATGCAAGATCAGGTCATGTATTTTTAGACTGATGTAAAAATGAGCGACATCCCCATTATCATCTCAGCCATCTACTTCAGGTTCGAACAGAAGTTCAGGTTGATCATCTGTAAGGTTCACGGTATTTAAATGATTTGTTGATCCAATGGTTAAGGCCTTCGTGCCTATGTCAAGTTCAATGGTCAGTGCTTTAATCACCTGTGAACGATAAACGTCTTTGTTCATCAACTCGAAAATTGGAATGGGAATTTTTACTTTGGCTAATTCTCCCTCAAGGCTGAAGAGTGTAGGAGCTTTGCCTTGGCTCATCAATTCTGGTTTGTCCACCACACTCTTCTGGCCAGAAATACTTGGTGGATTAGCAGGTGCAACCTTGGGTTGTGACGATCTTTTCAGAATAGTAAGGTTTTTCTTCACGGGAACTTCGGCAGTACTCTTCTCAAGAATCTTCTCGGCAGATGGCTCAGATGCCTTCTTGGTTTTGACCACCTTCTTCGTTTCAATCGTCTTTTTTGGGGAACTCCCTTCTGTCTTTTTACTCCGCAGATTATACTGCCGGTGTACCTCCAAAATGGAATTTTCAAATGCATGTTGTTCTGCGTCTTCAGCTTCTTCACTTACTTTTGTTTGGTTGAGAAGAAAAAGTTCTTGCTCTTCTTGGGTAAGGAAAATAGCTTCATTATCGTGAATGCCCATGAGATTTATGTGAGTATCCTCTAGTTCCTCAATCACTTCCTCCCCTTCATCAGCATAATTTTCTTGTAGGGGAGGTCTGATCTACTGATCTGGACCTCTCTGCTCTCTTTGATCCCTAGGATCTCTCTGTCTGATTTGGGGAGGGTTTCTCCTAAAGTTAGGGTTCTGAACCTGAGGAGCTGGTGGGTTTTCTCTTGGAGGATTTTTGTCTGACACAGTAAGTCTTTCCATCATTCTTTCCATTTCTCTGGCCAAAGAATCCAATTTGGAATCTGAGGTTGACATGGAAGGTTCTTCTTTAATTGTGACTCTCCTCTCTAACCTCTGACGTGCCCTTTTTGCCAACAAATTGGCCTCCACAGTTATTGCACTTTTCTGCATGTCTTCCAGGGTGGTAGAATTTCTTTCCCTTAGTTGGTATGACATATCAGCGTCAAAACCATCTGGGAATTTTATCAATGCCAAACCCCGTGGAGGTTTGATTTCAGCTGGGATTGCATTGTACAGGTTATTGAAACGAGTGCAATAATCTTGCACTGTCTCACCTTGATTTCTTCTAATATTTTCGTATTCTGACAAGATTTGGAGAGGGTTTTTCTTTACCTCCCATCTGTCTAGAAAACTCCTTTGGAATGCAGTAAGGTCAAGGATTGAGGTGACACACAAACCTTTGTACCATTTTTTAACGTCACTTGTCAAACTTTGGGCAAACAATCCCATTTGAACGTCAGCCTCGTCTACTTCATGCAGATCATAATAATCATTCATTTTATCTACATGTTGTTGTGCACTCAAAGGTCATGTTGCATAGAACTATGGAAGTCTTATTTGATAGTCTTGGGGCATGGCATGAAGAGGCGCAGCCAACACCAAGGGAGCATATCGAGCTACCATGATGTGTGGAGGAGGTGTGATAATAGACTGGATGATCGGTGAGGTGGTGACTGAAGATGAGGACGAGGAGGGACTGGATAGTACTGAGGGAGTGATTTTCGGTTTCACAGTGGGAGACAGAACTTCAGGGGTTCAGGTTGTAAAACGGTTGAGTCGAAAATGATTCCAGCCACAAAACTATCGGACCGTGTTCTAACCAGGCTTTGTTGTGAAAAGGTGTCAAGGTTAGGGTTTTGAAAGGTAACAGGTTCCCCTAAAAAGAAAAGGGACTTATGCAAGGGAGTATGACTCACTGAGCCTTCAGCTATGGTCTTTTTCCTGAGTAACTATTCTGGGTTATCTGTCACTATCGTAGGTTCTGGGTCTGGATGAGATCGAGTATAAACTTTCTTGGGAGCCATATTTCTTTTTGATTTTTTATATATATACTTTTTAATTTTATGAGTCCGAAAATAATATGTACAAACTTTAATCAACCTCTAAACATTACTTTCTTCTCAAATTTGCAATCTTTCAGGAACAGACTTTCTTTTAGGGAAAGAAAATGTGAAGTTATAAATTTTATATGTTCGTTCCCCAGTGGAGTCACCACTATGTTAGCACTCTGTAAATTTCCTAGAGGTTGACAACAAAAGAAATCTACAAAAGGTAACTTTATCCAACCACTTTTGAAGCTAGGATCTAGCCCTTCAAACTTTAGAGAGGGATCTCTCTATATGATTTAGCTATGTTTCCAATTTTAAATATTAGGCTAGGTAAAGAAAAAGGTCGGTTTGTTGTCAAAGTGTTTTTCGAATTGGTTGAGACAGTCTACACATCCATTGGGCTATGGGGTCTGTATTTTAATCAAATATCAAATCCAAACCAGAAACGCAAAGGGAAAACTTTCACAGGGCGAGATAATATAATCACTGGATTCTTTAATAGCATAAATGATGAATAGTAGAAAAGATGAGAAAGACAATTTCAACAAAGAAGAAATTAAGAATTTCTTTATTGAAAACACCAGAAGATAAAACACTAAAATCTTTCGAGTCAGAAACAGGGTATACGAGATAAATCCTGCAACAATTCATTACTCTTAAAGATTAGATTTAGAAAAAGTATGATAATAAAGTGAGAATAACATTCAACTTAGAGAGAAAAACATCACCAGTGAATACACGCAAGAATCCTGTAAAAGTGCCTCCTTTTTATTAATGGAAGATCTCTTCAAAAATATTACAATCTGATAGTGTCAGGGTGTGAAGATGAATAACCCCCAACACTTCGAAAGATGAAGTATTTATAAATCAAATTACAAATGTTCTTATCATTAATGACCAAGACGTGCTAAATCTATTTTTAGCCTAACTAATTTAACAAATTTCCTAAATCTAGGAACTACTTGATGATGTGGTGTAACTGCACGCTAATTTCTGGGTGGGTCGTTGATGAAGCCTCTGCATGACCTCATCTGACTGGACAAATGACTGGACTGGGACAGCTCATATGCTATTCGATCAGATCACAGAGCTCCTCCCATCAGAGATGACTGGGAACGTTGACTTTGAGTAGTCTTCGATACACTTCGTCCATTTCTGTGTACTTGGCGAAGGTAGGCTTGGTGAGGAAAATGTATTGAATCTCATGTTGGATACTGATGTCCCACTGGAGAGCGTCTAAAAATGCCTTGCTAGTGATGCTCCCTTGAATGCCTACAAACTTTGAACTGTCCTTAGCCACATCGGCCAATCTCTTCTTGTAGTCTGGGAATGTCATCAATTTATCATTGATTACCTTTAGACCAGGTAGACCTTTCTTCTGTAGAGCCTCTATCTTACTGAAGAATCTTTGTACCCCTAGGTCCATGGCCTGGACCTTTTCTTCCAGCTGAAGCATTAATCCTTTCTTGGTCAAAACTCTTTTGACCTCAAGGATGGTCTCTATTCTATCTTCAATTTTCAGCTCTTCCAGCTCTTCCCTGGTCTTGGAGTTCAGGAACTTGATGATCTTGTTTGCCTGTGTTGGCATCTCCCCCAATTATAATCTGATCTTCTCGATGGCCTGTTTTCTCCTCTGGACCAATTCATTCTACTCAAACATGATCTAGATCATGGGCCATATCTCGTTCATGGACTTAGTGATGTCTGTCCATACGCTCTGTTTAACTTCGGCTAAAGTCTTTCCTGGCACTGTTTGCTTCTGGAGTTGTTGTAGCTCCTGTTTGAGCTGATCTGTCACCTTCTTTTCCTTGGAGAGGCTGGTCTGAAAGGAATATTTGAGTTCCTGAAGGTTCACAATCTCCTTTTCTAGCTTGTTGATCTATGTTTCCTGCAGGTTCATCTTTTCCATAGACTTAGCCAGGTCGGCTGTCGTCTCCAGGGATGTCAATGGAGTAGCAGATGGGACTTCTGTCATTGATGTTGTACTCACTCCCGAAATTGGAATGGCACTCAAGGGAATGACTTCCATCGGCTTCAGCTACTCTTTCTCTTTTACTAGCTTCTCCATCTCAGCTTCCATTTCTTTTAGCTATGCATTCTGCTCCATGAGTACCTTGAGAATTTCATCTTTCTCTACTATCTCCTTCGCCTGCGAATCCTCTGTGGGTAGGAGCTTCAGTTGTTTCCTCAAGGATGCTATGCCAACATTCTTCTTCTTTATCATTTCCTCAGTAGCTTTCACGTTTGAAGGATTGTAACCGATCTAGAGGACCAGCTCCACCAAAGTTTTGATCCTATTGTCCTTTGCAAAGGACGATATCTTCTCCAACTTGAGTTGAGTTTGAACATTGTTCAGGGACACCTACAATTTGGACGCAGAAGTAGAAGCATGCACCAACGTATAGAAAACCATTTCCCCCATCTGCTTGTGTAGATCCATCTGATCGGCTGGATGCATGTCCTTCGTCTAGAATTCGAAGGTGGCCCTCTTGTGGTCAGTGATCACCTTTGGATCTGGTACCTATGCCTGGAGGAATGCCATATGCATTCTTCCCTTCTCGGTGTCGAACGTCGATAGTAACCTATGTTGTGCAGTTGACGTCTGCTTCCAGAACTGGGCACAAGTACTGTTGGTCAGGGTCTGGTTCATTTTCTTGATTAGCTCATATTTTTTGAAAATATCAGTTTCGGTGCCACCTTGCCTGGCTGGGTGGTCAATGGAGAATCTGTAGATTTTTTCAGCAATGTTGAGGTTATGCCCTTATGGAGGCTCGAACTGAAGGGTGGAATACCAACTTTGGTCACTGTGGTAGACGGGGCTTCTTTTTCCTCGGTCGGGCCAGGAACTACAGAAGTCTTAGGCCTCTTGGTATGTAGCTGGAATTCTTCAGACGATACTTCAGTGACAGGCGGAGATAAATCCTGCCTAGGCCTCTTCTCTTTCAGGACCTGTGGAGTGGTCGTTTGTGATATAGTGGATGGGGTATCCTGTTGTTCTACTTTGACCAATGTATTAGGCTCCCATACAGTCTGATTCACAAATTTCTCAATTTCAGGCTTAGATTCATGAACATATGGGATGTTCTTGTTCTTCACCCTTATCTCGGAAATGATTCGCCATGGATCGTAATGCCATGGGAAACTCATGAAGAACTTCATTTCCCTCAGCATCCTGTCTGCTTCTTCCCCAGCACCCTAATTGTTGCAGATGAAAGAGCCAATCTGCCCCTTGATTCTAAGTTGTTGCTTTTTCTTTAGTGACACAAAGTGGATATCATCGGAATTTATTGTCTTCCTTATATATTCCAAAGCAAAAATTCTAACAGGCAGATACTTGGGCAGCTTATACAGTGCCAACTCGCACCCGTATACTCTGAGCTCGGTGTAATCTTGATACAAGTACCAATCCCCGGTCTTTGTGTTGTCCGAGAGATGCAGGATCCTCTGAACTTCATCGTTTATCCGAGGCTCGGGCCTCCCACCTAGCATACGTACCACAGGGTGGTAGAATTGGTCGATGAACTCCTTGAAACTGAAATCAGTGGAGTTGTGCTTGAGCAAGGAGGTCCATGCTATGACTGCCTAAGTTCTACCGTCTCCATCCATATTTTGCATGGAAAAGCCAAATTTATCCGCCTGGAAGAAGACGAACAAGTATGCTAGTATCGATGAGTATCTGAACATGCCTTTCGTGCTGAAATTCATGAACTGTTTGTGAATATTGTCTGCCAAGAATGTGCTGAAGTCAAACTGGGTGGTGGGATTTTCTTCGGTAGAGAAGATGGATAGAAAACCTAGAATGGGTTCATCTACCCACTGATCAGAATAGTATCCTAATAAAGCACAAAGGGATGAGATGACCTGGTTTCCTTTAGTCAAGAACATGGAAGACGGATAAGGGGGATTTGTGGAGGGAAATTGAGCGGATAGGGGAAGGTAAAGCTCGAATATTTGAGCTCTTTGGGGAAATGTCATTTTCTGGTATAATTCTGTAAGAATTTCCAGGTTGAAGGGTGACATGGAGTCGGCTCGGGCGATTTGCATCATCTGGTCTATGGATTCGGGCATGATGAGGAAAATAATCTCTCCGGATGAAGAGATGAAGGCTCTTTGCTTGGGAACGTAGTGGGCTTGGCACTTGAGTGCGAACTCCAGAAAATGGTGAATTTAAGGAAAGAGGTAAAGGGGTAAATTAGACTCCCAGAGTCTGATTTCATTGCTCTGGTCCAGGAAGACCTCCTTGAGCCATGACTGAAGATCTGCGAAATCAAAATTGCACTTTGTATCTGCGATTAATCGGTCTTTTTCGACCAGTGGGATCCTGTCAAGGTCGACAGGAGGTGGGAGAAACGGATTCTACTCTCCTTCTGCTTGTTTGGACTTTGGCGCCATTTCTGCAACAGTACCTACAAGACAAACAACGTTAGTGGGGGTGACTGACTGTGGATGAGGGAAACTAACTGTAACGGGGGAGTAAACAGTGTAAAAACTCTCTGGTGCAATGAGTGGTAAATGGTGAGAAAAGGGAGAATGAGGGGTAGTTTTGAGTAAACGGGTGTCTGTTGGGCGCGGGAGACAGGTCAGTTGGATAATGGATAGGTTATCCAGTAATAAATGGCCAATGGATCATTTGGGAAGTGAGATGGCAAGTGACAGTGACTGAGGGAATACAGACAGGTGACGTGGTGGCTATCAATTGGAGGTAAAGGTCATAGTGAGGGGGCTTGCCACGAACGAATGGGGGGGGGAAGAACTGACAGAAGTTATGAGATGTGACTATTTCGGGTAAGGTGGATGGTGACGTCCACAGATGACGATGGTAGGTCAGATAGCAGGAGATGATGGGACTTGGGGCCATTAGATCGTTTCCATGTATAAAGAGGGCCGGCCAGAGGAAAGATACCATTCCGGACCCCCCCCCCCCCCTGAAAAGCAGATTAGTCGGGGGGGTCCAAAAAACATTTTGAGCCATTGATCTGAGTGCTTGTTTCCTGGCCGCAGATCTTTGAATGCTTTTTATCACTCATTCCGGACCCCCCCCCTCCATTAAAGGCAAAACTAACGGGGGGGTTCGGAATCCAATGTTGACCATAGATCTGGGCGCTCGATCCTGGGTCGTCTAGATGTACGCGGGTCTTATCGGCGATTCTGGACCCCCCTGCCCCCCTCCGTTAAAGGTAGAATGGTCGGGGGGTACGGAAATATCTGTCCACCGTAGTTCTAGGTGCCACGATCAAGACCATTGATATGTGCAAGGAGCATAAGTGGGGAGCGGAAAACACATGCGCCGGGGAAAAACTTAGGATAAATGCATTTTATGGGTTTTTCCAAGGTTTTTCAAGTAGACACCACCATGGGGCTTGACCAAACGATCTTTTAAGCACCTAAAACGTGGTGCAACATTAATCATCAAACTGGTTCTTATTGAAATGAAGCAACAGTGCAACTAACCTATATTCTAACCTAGTTTCCTATGACAGTTAACCCAGATTAGACTATTGGGTTATGAATTTATTCTACCCTGGGGCTATCTGACCAAGATTAGACAGTCTGGCCAGATTTATTCACGAATCTAACCTAGACACTTTGGCTAAGATTAAACTGTTTAGCCAAATTCATTCACTACCCTATCAACATCAATTTAAAAGGAACTTGGCCATGCTTGAAAGGTATGGACCAAGTTACTATTATTGCATGGGGCTTATATTGAATTCTTTTATGCCCTCTTTTTTTCTTTCTTTTCTTTTTCTTTTCTTTTCTTTATTTTTTCTTTTTTCTTTTCTTTTCTTTTTCTTTTTCTTTCTTTTCTTTTTTCTTTTCTTTTTTCAAATTATTTGCAGAATGAAAAATCATTTGTCAACAAAAAATACTAGAGACAGAAAATATCCCAGTCACCAGTTGATCCTATAACTTATAGGGTGATAACACAACCCACAGTCGACCAGCCCAACTAATCGCTCAGTTACTGCACCCTCTACCAGTATGACTTCACTCTCATCCACCTCCACCTCGACTCAAATATCTGAGGTGGATGCAGTCCAATCTACTTCTCCACAACAGTTATGGAGGAAGAAGAAAATGAAAAATAAACCAAAGAAAAACAATAATCAAAATTAAAATCCAAAAACACCAACTCAACCACCTTCTATTGAGAAACAACCACAGCGAAAACTGAAATTTCCATGTCTCATTTGTGGTGACGATCACTACACGTGATATTTTCCTCATCGCGACGAAGTTGAAAAACTTTTTAAAGGAAATTCCAAGCCTGATGTGTTAACACAACCTTTTCCATAGCAGCATTCTCTAGTTGTGCAATCCCCTACCCCTCAAGTAGGAGGCAATCCAAATCATCCTCCTAGTCAAGAAGCTTCATTGAGTGCACACATTTACATGTTTAATGGGATAGATTTAACCACTCGTACTACGACATATGACACTCTGTCTAATCCTGATAAAGAAATGGTGTCTATCGGTAATACATCGGATCCACCATCCACCACCATTACTCCTCCATCTAGGCCACTCCAGATTGAGAAACCTACCTTCGACTCTATCTTACGTCCTCCCAAGAGTACAATTTGAAACTCAAATTTAACCCTAGTTCACATTCTGCTCAAAACTACAACATCGTTGAAGATTATTCACAAACACCATGTGCTATGTACGCTCTCGAAGTTATACAACATTCCCTAGTCAATGTAGGACTCTCTTAGAAGCCATCAGAGAAATATATCCCGAGTCATCTAATAATATCACATTTAACCTCCATAACTTCAAATTGTGACTCTCTCACCAACTTTCTTTCTAGATCGATGTTGTCGTTCACAATCAACATATTCATCGCACAATCTTGGATGAGGGAGATTCCACATGTGTCATGTCATTGGCTTGTTGGAAAGGGTTAAAATTGCCTGGTCTTAATCAATCCCCTACTATGTTACATGCATTCGATGGGAGAGGATTCCATCCTCATGGACTTTTACAGTCCTTAGTTGTTTAATTGGGAGGTAAGACTGTATCAATAGATGTTGAGGTAGTCGATGCCCCCCTCAATTACAACTTGTTTTTAGGAAGAAGTTGCTTTTATGCCATGACCTTTGTCACTTAATCGGTGTTTCAATGTGTCCAGTTTCCCCATCAAGGAAAAATTGTGACCATCGATAAGTTAGATTACTCCACCCCCGACGCCCGTACTCCCATAGCCAACAACATTCCTTTTTTTGGAGATTCCAAGATCACTTACGAAAGTGTGGGAGTAGGTATTTTAAAAGACTCTTCGCTTATGGGTACCTTTCCTGCACCACTTCCTCGTACTTCGCAACATATCACCATGATCAATATGATCTCGACTATGGCATATCAATCCTATGACTCATCTGATCTCTGGATCATGCCTATTCCTTTATAATTTGACGGACTAGGTGATACCATGCCACTTAGTCCTCTAGAGGCTACATATGATGCCATCCAGTCTGCCTCTCCCTCACTGGACGACCAACATTTACTAGTCTCTACAAATTACTCGTTACCATCTTGGTTGTATTCCCTATCCTCTACTTTTGATTATATCCTATATATTTTTCCATCGGTCGAATATATTATGGAAATTCTTAGTATCAAAGAAGCACCTTGGGATGATAACCACCATTGTTCATCCTTTATTCCTGGTTTGGATGCCATTGAGAAAGATATACACTCTATCTTTCCTAGTGATATTGTCAAATCTCCCCAATCTCCAATACTCACTCAAGATACCATCTCCGAGGGGAATTTGGGAAATATATATTCCAAGATTATTGTCGACATATCAATCAAAGAAGGTATTGTGGAAAATTTTCATCTCGGTGCCAATTTCTCAACTGAAGAAGTTGAAACTTATACCTCCTTGTTCAAGGAATTTTGTGACATATTTGCTTGGAGTTACAAAGAAATGTTAGGGATCGATCCATCGATAGTTGTGCATGATATAAAAACTTACACAAGAGTTAAGCATGTCAAACAAAAACTTTGCCAGGTTCATCCTAAGAAAACTGTGACCATAAAGGTAGAAGTTGAAAAACTGTTGAAATCTGGTTTTATTTATCCTATCCCTTTAATTGAATGGGTCTCCAACATTGTTCCAGTCTCTAAGAAGAAAGGGACCATTCTTGTTTTCGTCAATTACCCTACACCCTTCATCGCCCAAATTATCCCAAAGACAATTACCCTACACCCTTCATCGCCGAAATTATCGATAATTACGTTGGCAGTGTCATTTTTCCATTCATGGATGGATTTTCCGGATACAACCATATTGACATCCTACCGAATGATCAACATAAAACATCCTTCATCTTCCCTTAGGTGATGTTTTCTTATCGGAAACTACCTTTTGTCCCTAAAAATGTTGGAGATACTTTTCAATGGGCCATGTCTCACGCATTCCATGATATCAAACATATTCTTGAACCCTACCTCGATGACTTACCCACTCACTCGTCTCATCAACGAGACCACATTGGCCACCTATGGGCCATTTTTATTCAATGTCGGTTTTACCACGTCCATTTGAACCCCCACAAATGCATATTCATTGTGGAATCATGTCAACTCCTCGGATTCATAGTCTCCAAAGATGGGATTAGGGTGGATCCCTTAAAAGTTAAAGTTATTATCACTTTACCCACCCAACAATCTGACCCAACTGCAAATTTTTCAAGGGAAGACAAAATTTCTTCGTCGATTCATTTGAAATTACACAGAAATCACTAAAGGATTTATGAGATTGTTGTAGAAAGATGCCTCTTTCATCTCGGATGAATCTGCTCAATGCTCATTTGATGCTCTTAAGCATGCCTTAAAAAACACACATCTTTTTCATCCACCCAATAATGCAAAAGAATATATCCTTTATTTGGATGCCTCTACTTCCACTATTTCTATGGTGTTAATATAATAGGATAATGACGGTGACAAACATGTGATCTACTATCTAAGTAAGAATCTATCCGATCCCAAGCTCTGATATTCACATGTCTAAAAGTTGGCTCTGGCTGCAATTATTGGCATCCATATATTTCACCATTACATCATGTTATGCACTACCACGGTGATCGTAGGATCCAACCCTAGCTACCATATTTTGACTCATCAAGCACTTGGGGTAAATATTCGAAATGGATCGTTATTCTCCAGGAATTTGATCTCAAAATTTCCAAATGGATCGTTATTCTCCGATCCACTACATCCCATTTTTCTCGTCAACCCCTTTGAAAAATGGGGCATCGATTTTATGCAATGTAAGCCTACCTCAATCGGGGGGCACGGTTATATCATCATGGTCGTTGATTACTTCACTAAATGGGATAAGGTTATGCCTTGATTCCTTAATGATGGTCGTACTACAACACTCTTTGCACTTAACCACATCATAACTTGATTCCTTGTCCTGTAAGCTATTGTAACCGATAATGGCTCACACTTCCAGTACCAAATGATGAGTGAGTCGCATGTCAAGCTAGGTTTTCTCCATGAAAACATCCCCCTACGATCCTCAGGCGAATGGAAAAGTTGAAGCCATCAATAAAGTCCTAAAGACCATTCTCCAATGCATGGTGGGAACAAACAAAACCTATTGGCACTTGCAACTCTTCTCCACACTCTGGGCCTATCGCACTTCAATGAAAACTTCAACTAGATTCACACCATTCTAGTTGGTATATGGAATATAAGTGGTGTTACTAATCGAATGTGATATCCCTTCGTTGAAACTTGCCATAGAACTCCTAAGTTACACTTCTGTTGAAGAGAACACTTCATGTATTTAACCAAGTTGGATGAAACCCATCATGATGTTTCTCTCATCAACAAGACGTATCAAAAGAGAATGAAAGATGACTATGAAAAATCTATTCGACCTCATGATTTTGCAGAAGGAGACTTGGTCCTAGTTATGATCAAGATCGTGACAAATTGGGGGTACGAAAGTTAGAACCCATGTGGCATGGGGTTTATATCATAAAACGTGTGCTACATAGAGGCGCCTATGAGTTAGTCGACTACAAAGGAATATCTCTCAGTAAACCCTGAAATGGGATTTACCTCAAGAAGTACTATGAATAGAATATCTCGCATGTGTGCTTTGTACATTATTGTACTATATACTCTTGACTTGGTGTGTCTTTTCTTTTGTGTGCACGAGTTTTTTCTTAACTGCTTATACTTTTCTTTGTGATTTCATGTGCATATGACATATCCCTTTCCCATATTTTTCGGGTTTGCGGATGGCGATAGTCGACACACCCAGAACATTGCTTCTGCAGCTTGGGCCATCTACCACTCTAGTGAGTTGGTGAGTTCAAGAGGAATTTTCCTCAGATCTACGACCAATAACATGGAATAATATCATTCCATCATCAAACTCTTAACTAAAGCCTCCTCTCTAGGTATAACTCAATTGATTATCAACCTAGACTCTCAACTCATGGTCTTTCAACTTAGTCATGAGTACGTCGTTCGCAACTCAGTTTTCCTACGTCTCCACCTAAGGGTTCACCATATTGAAAGATTGTTTGAATTTCTCCAATACATACACATACTGAGAGAAATCAATACAATTTCGGATTCATTAGATAATTACATGTTGGATTGGTATCTTGTGCATAGATAAAACATTTTTGAAAACATAAATCATATGTACACAAAAACATCACATAAGATAAAAGATACAACATTGATAGGAACTGCAAAAGTTGTATATATATATATATATATATATATGCGTGATAGAATTTTTTTTTTGAAAATACATCATCAAAATGTACATAATGGGGAAAAAAATTGGGCCTTCATGCCCATAATATCATCATAAAGACTACAAAATCAACCGAGGACCCTAATTATCCTCTTGTATCATGGTTTTCTCTGCATAGAACACTATTTCTCGTGTCACTCAACGAATAAAAAGGTTGAGACTTTTGGAAACCCCAATTGTATGTTGCTGCAAGTGTAGAGGCACATGTCGCCTCCTGAGGGGTGGGACACCCATCGTCAAACCCCTAAAGTTCATCTCTACCTATTGGAGCCCTCCCGCTGCAACATTGTGCTCAAATGTTGCATCTATGTCCCCACGACACCCCAATTTCGACATCTCCATTGGACGTGATGCACCTCTGTCTGCATAATGAAAACAAAATATTTTAGATTCCTCCTTGTACAAACCAAAAAAAGTATAAAACATAAAAAAAAAAAAAATGTATGTTGCAAGGTTATGTTTCGTACCTGACGCATCCCATTGGATTCCCTCGAGAAGTACCAGTTATGTGCTACCTCGAACATCTACCCCAGCATAGGGGAAATCCTCAATAACCACTAATTGTCCCCTCCACCATGTGAAGAAGTCAACAATCAATCTGAATATTGAAGGATCATTCCCCAACCTAGGGGATAGGTTGGTCCACCTCTCAATACGAGCCTCGGTCATGAGATGTCCTATCAATGTGACTTGTGTCTCCATCTGAGGGACCCTCTCTAAGAAAAATGAAACCAAAAAGGAACCGTATCCAAACTTCTTTTGTATGCTCGTCCTGCATTTAGATATTTGTTCTTTGACAGTTGTGAGGAACCCTACACTCAAGCTGAACAATCTAGGTTCTAAACACTATAAGGCATAAGAGATATGTGATTTAGAAGCCAAGTGATCACTAGTGCTCCCTGCCAACTTGGTGATGGAAAATAGAATGGAGCGAAGTGCTAAATCTCTCAAATCTTTTATCACAATTCGGCCACCCACCAATCGTGACCCTAGTATTCAATGCTCGACAATGTATGCCTTGGTTGGTTGAGGATTTTCCCAATGTCCGGACAAGAGGATGGGTGCCCCTCTCCTCGAGAACCCTTTCAAAAAATATACATCATCTAGTTCAATTTCAATCATGTGTGGTCTGATGTGGAATGCTTGCTTAGCGTCGTCCCATAGACTAATCAAATACTCAAGCAGTAGTACTTATTTTCTCATATTTTGAATCTTGAAGTATTTGAGAAAACCATAGTTTCAGAAAGACGCCCTCACTAGAGGGTTTTGGAGAGTGGAAATATCATCGAACTCATGCTCACACTCTTTCCACTCTATCATGGTTGGAAATAGATGAAATCTACAAATACAACATTTAAGCATCATCAGTCAAACTCTTGTGGATAAAAATTTCTTCTATTTAGTCCAAAAGTCAAAAGAATTTTGATTTTTGTGCCTAGCGCTCCCTCAAAATAGCCTATAGAGTGTTGGTGCACCCTAGACATATGCACCAACATGTTGAAATCTTGGATGATGCTCCCTTCATTTCCTTCAGGGAACGTCGATCTGGTTCAGTGCTCTAGGGCTTCCTAAGGAGCCTAGAAAACTCAAAACAAAGACTAAAATGAAGCAAAAAACCATGAAAAAATATGATAAGGAAGAGATGGCTAACATGGTCTAGACAAATCTGGAAATGATCGCTCACGGCTCCTACAATCGTCGCTCGAAAAAAAGCTTCAAAGAGGTGGAAAATCCAAAATCTAGAGAAGAATGGTATAAAACAAATGGTAAAATGAAATTTTCACCTATTTCAATATTTGATAGATTCATTTTGATATTTTCTTCTTATTATAAAGTATTTTTTTGGGTTTTTAATCATTTTTTCAAGAAGTTACTAATACCTTATGCCCATAACAGTTTGTTTTTACATGATTTCAAGCAGCGTCTTTCGGTAACCTTTTAACACTAATGACCATAATCTTTGTTCTTTCTCACACTCACAAAAACATGAGAATGTAAATGAGTAGAATTTTATCATTTTTCCAGACTCGTAAAGGTTATACAAAAAAAGGAAACCCTTGGAGTCACATTTAAGTTCTTTTGACTCTCTAAACATGAAAAACCACCGATTTTTCCTTCTCTGGACTCACTAAAATTACACATTTAAGGGCCCATATGGGAACGAACCCTTGCTTCTTCTAATTCATTAAAAAAATGAAGAGGGGCTTACCGAAGGTGAGTTATATCGATCATGTTTTATCCTTCTCGAGCTCATTAAATTAAAAATAGGTACGCTTCTATCTGGATGGGGGAAAAATTGAAGGAAGTGGGTCAAGTTTTTAGAGAACTTTTGTAAACAAATCTTGTAGTCTCCCTTGAACACGACATTTTTTTTTAACCTTCACCCTGAACAATTGGATAATCTGCTAAACCTCTGGACTAAACCAATCCTATGAGTCTTTCCACTCCTTTGAGTCATCCGAAGAATGTCACAACACTCGTTGCATTATGTTTTGGTCCACTCTGCGTTTATGTTGCCAAGTCTCATGTCATGCCTCAGTGTTCAAGGGAAGTATCCACCTTGATAGTTGACCATATGAAAAATTACCAATTTCCATACCCGTGTCATTCTATAATTCATTCACTATATCTCATCAATTTTTGTGTCAGTTTCATGTTGATGATGGGGGATACATCAAGGCCCTCCTTCGACGAGTCTTTTCCTACCGACTTCAACACATCATTTGGGAATCAGACTTAGAAACTATTTATTACCTTGGGACCTACATGCCTCAATGGAAGGCCTCCTCACTTCCAATAGTGGGTTTACATCATTGACCTCTGATTGGATGATTCCATGAATGTTCAACCTCTACTCATTTATTCACATTTGTTGGAATGTACTAGGATACCTTGGGAATAATTGACATCATTGGTGATTTCCCTTGCACTTGTTAATGATATACATCAATGACTAGTAATCAAGTGGTTATGTTCGACATCAACTCCTTTATTCACATGGCTAGATTTGTATCACATAGGAATTGGGATGAAGACCCTAGGTCAAGCGTCCACTCTATCATCTACTTTACCCAGGCTGGGAAGGAGATTATTTGAAGATACTTATATACTTAAGTTTTCACATAGATCCACTTTGTATTGGTATATGTCTATGTCTTATCGTCTCGTATCTCTACTTTGTATTTTGCATGGATACGATCAGTCCATGTCATGGAAGTATGGATCCACATTGTATCACTGGTGGCCATACCCCTAGTCATATCATCATGGATCCGCACTGTATTTATTGGTGGCCATACCTTGACTCATTTATTTCCCAAGCATATGTATTCCTACCTTGGAATTGGAACACGTGTTAACATTTGTTTGATGGTTTTCTGCAGCTTCTACCAGGTTCTTTGACTCCATACTCTTGTTTCAAAAAATCTACAAAGCGTTTCGGTCACCATATTTCATCTTCTAACTTCACATTTTGGGGCAGAATTTGTTACATGTCAAAATTCCTCACTTCGATAATGTCCCATTCTCATTATTGCAAGTGTCACAAGTGTCGTAAATGTCGCATTTTCGTTCTTCATGTGTCACATTGTGAACGACACCATGGAAACACTTGATACATCCTCTAGAACATGTTATAAGAAGAATCCACATCATTTGGCAGATGAAACAAAGTGTTTGTTATGAGAATTGGTCATTTTGACAAAAGTTTGGAATATCAATGCTCCCCTGGTCATATGAAGGGAGTGCTAGTGCTCTCGTTCTATCTAGTAGGGAGCGTTGTAGTGCTTTGTTTCCATTTGTAAAGGAGCGTCGATTGGTTGAGAAAATCATGGGAATAAATCACCCTTTTCTCTAAGGACAACTAGAGATGATTTGAGTTGATTTGGATCGAATCTAACCCTTAGGATGCATCTAAGGGAGATGCTACAATTCATGGAGTCATATCCTCAACTAATCCCAAATATAACCAAGGTGGTTGGGCCTCCCAAAGCCCATAAATGGAGGAATTCCCATGGTGAACAAGGAGGAAAATAATCAACAAAAGTATTTTCATTATGATCATGGATCTTTTGATCAAGGGGTTGGACTAGGAGGATTTGGATAAGTTTCTACAACACCATCCATGATTGTAAGTGTCTCTTTCAAGTTATTATCAATATATGTGTCTTATTCCCTTCTAGTTTGTGTATCTTACATATGCTCGTCTATTATCGATGAATTTGTTTAATCCAATATGGTAGAGTAAGAGTTTCCTTTTTTCCCTTTGTTGTCTGTGGTTTTGCAGGTATCACGTTGTGTGAAAGAGTTTGGACATCAAGAATTGGAGCAACGAGGAAAAACATCGGAAATAGGTACAATCACCTTTTTCTCCTTCTCTCTTTTTTGGCTACTTAGACAAATCTTAAAGGGATGTTAGTGTCCATTTATATCTTTATGTCTTGGTATTATGGGTCTAGAATCCAAGGGGATATTCACCTATCCACAGGGGAATTATTCCATAACAAATGAATTTTGGAAAAAGGCCATGAATGAAGAGTTGGATCAAATATAGAAGAATGACACTTGGGAATTGGTTCCAAGACCAAGGTACAAGAATGTGCGGCACACAGTGGGTCTTCAGAAATAAATTGAATGAAGATGGAGAGGAACAAAGCTATATTGGTATGTAAAGGATACACACAGGTTGAAGGTATCAACTTTGAAGAGACATTTTCCCTAGTTTCCAGAATGGAAGCAATCATAGTGATCCTAGCTTATGCATGCTCTAAGAATATTAAAGTGTATCAGATGGATGTGAAATCAACCTTTCTGAATGGGAAACTTCAAGAAGAAGTCTACATTGAGAAACCATAAGGATTTTAGTTGTCAGAGAACGGAGATTATGTGTGTAGGTCAAAGAATATATCCACTTACCTCATTCCAAATCTCTTGAACTATCGAATCGACAAATTTCAGGTATGTTGTGGGGATCAACGGTTCCCTCTCTCTTTCAAGATCAAAAAATCTTGGTTACTTTGGGCCTCCACACCTCTGCATTTATTCCCAATTCAACCCGGCAGGGACTACGCTGCCATGCATCACTGGTTTAATATATTGATCATTCATTTTCACTTGTAGTGTAATTTTTTTAATCAATTACCCCTATGTCATTTTCCTAAATCTCATTCATATCACCCACATCAAATGACATTGAAAAGATCATTTATATCACCCACATCAAACGATGTTCACAATCAAAAAGCCAAGAATCTATGCATATAATCAACATTGTTGTTGTTCATGTGGAACAATTGACATTTTGATTCTTCCCAACATTAACCCAAATCCATTGTAGTCTCATTCCAAATCCACTATTTTCATAATTTTTGGATTTTTCAATGGATTAATTCTACAAAAAAATAATGAATGGATTAAATTTTTTTTGAATCCCTTGCAATTTGTCCATTTTTGTCCCTCCTAACCCCACTTATGACCCATAAGCTCCCTGCATGTTTAATTTGTTTGTGATCTTTTATAGGATAAATGAGACAATAGATTACCAATGATACCATGTGTTGATTAAGGTTGGTTGTCATTGATGTCAACCCTTGAAGAAATCCCCGCAGCACAAAGATTTGGGTAATGGACCCAAGATTGTTTGATGTAAAGATGACTCATTATTGTCTCGTCATGGTTGATAAGAAGTAAATATGGATGAACTCCAAAGTGGTCCCCTTATGGTGAAATCCCTCATGGGAAGATGCTTTGCATTTTTAAGAGAACCCATGCTTAATTCTGAAATAATGAGTTGAAGGACAGTGAATTTGTCAAGGAAACTATCCTATATAGATAGTTCTTGTCATGTCATTTCTGGTGGTATGTGGAACATCACATAACTCCTCACGGTTAGAGAGTTATGACCATACAAAGTTGGAGAACCCCTCATAAGTCTTATAGAAGTCCCCAAGGGTCAAAGTGCTTTGCAAAATAAATTATTTTAAATAAATAATCCCTAAAATAAGGAAAGTGTAAGGCTACATGAAGATATAAATAAGAGGCAAAGCTCACTCATTAAAAACACACTTGTACATATTATATATCTATTTTCTTGTGTAAAGCTTATTGTAAATACTTGTGGATACATATGAAGTGGCGAATGTCTGAGGTAGAACGAAGGGTTGACGGAGAAATTCTTGGATTCACATAAAACCCTATTTTCTGAGGCATACGTGGGTTGTATGTGTATAGGGTGCATATGTACATGGGTTGGTTGTGTATAGGGTGAGTATGTACGCGGGCTGACTATGTATAGGGTGAGTACATGTTGATAAAGACATGAAACTTGAAAAGATGAAGGTGCAGAGGTTCTAGATTCTGAGATCAAGCTACCATGAAGGTCTAGAGGGCTCAGATACATCAGATCCATCCATTGGTTCAAAAGGTATGTCTTATTTCTATGAATAGTTGGATTTTGATGTATGCATGAGGAATGGAAATGGAGATTTGAGGATTCTCCCTAGAGAGATTAGTGGTTGCATGGGATCTTTTGTATAAGTCAGATCTACAGAAATATAGTGATGGTATATTTATCATTGATACTTCTTGTTGAAGAACATATTGTATTTCTTGGCATATGGCTAAGAGTTTTTATGGTACATGGTTAAGATCTTGTATTTATTGATGCATTGAGAAGTTGAATATCAGAAAGGGGTTGATGACTAAGATCATGTGAGGGACATTATACGTGTTCATGGTTACACATACCTATATCGCACATGACTAGAGAGAGACATACTTTCCTTGAGTAGAGGTTATGTATGAGGATTCATGCATAGGGTACAATTATAGTTTGGATACAGTGACAGATTAAAGATCTATCTGAAAGAAGTTACAAAGGGTCAAAAGTTTTCAAGTGAAAGGAAACCCTAGTTTCAGAAGACATACGCGGGCTGCATAACTGAAAGGGCACGTACATACGCGGGCTACATCACTAAATCTCATGTATCTATTGTATTTTTGTGGATACATGTTCAATTCAGGTATAGATTGATTACAAGACAATTGTATAGATTGGATACAGGTCAGTGGTACAGGTTGATACAGTTGTACAACAGTATATCTCACAGTGACAGGTTGACAGTGGTTCCATCATTCTACTTCTACTTCAGGGTGGCAGGATGGGACAAGGACAGGTGGTTGTAGCCACCTTCCGATTGCAGCCGGAGAACATAGTGGGTTGTACCCTCCGTCTGGTAGTAGCCATAGAATTGGGGAGTTGGAGCTTCCCTCAGGTTGTAGCCTGAGAAACTAGGGGGTTGGAGCCTCCTTCCAGTTGCAGCTGGAAAACAAAAGAATTTGGAGCTTCCAATGAATGTAATTCTTCAAGACATATAAGAAAAAGCATTATGTGGTTTTATCCCGATTTGGGTTTCCACGTAAAACATTGCTATACTGTGTATGTGTGTGATTGTTCATTTCTTATTGCTCATTATTGGATAATAATACTACATTGATATAACACTTGGATCAATTTAGATAAAAAGGATTATAATTGCACTATTACTTATTCACCCCCCCTCTCAGTAATCCAACAATTGGTATCAGAGTAGGTTCCTTCAGAAATCAGTTTAACCACTGAAAAGTAGATCATGGAGAGTACCAACTCATATAAAAATGGAATACCACAGTTTGATGGATAGAAGTATGCTTTTTGGAGCATAAGGATGAAGACATATATACAGGCACAGGGATTTCAAGTTTGGCAATCAATTGTAGATGGATACACAGCACCAACAATTCCACCAACAAATGACAAGGTAGTAAAACTCGGTGAGAATAATTCCAAAGCCACAAATGCACTTTTAAATGGTCTCAATGATACGGTATTCACCAAAGTTGCACACTGTAAATCCTATAAAGAGATTTGGGTCAAGCTTCGAAATATTTACGAAGGAGATTCAAAATTCAAACTAGCAAAGCTTTAGACTTACAGAGGTCAGTTCGAACAACTAAAAATGAAGGAAGATGAAGATATCATAGCCTACTTCTTACTAGTCGATGAAACAGTGAATGAAATCGTAGGACTGGGAGAAGAAATTGAATAATTTTAATTGTTCAAAATATACTAAGATCTCTTCGTATGAGATTCAACCTTAAGCTATCAGCACTAAAAGAAATATCGGATCTAGACTCAATAAGCATGGACGAACTGCATGGAATCTTCAGAGCATATGAAATGAGAACTGAGCAGGAAAATCCAGATGTAAAAGAAGCAGCCTTCAAAGCATCCAAAAGATCAAAGAAAAAGAAAAAGGAACAAGAATAATATAGCAGCAGCAGTGACATCTCAGAAGATGATGAAGAGGTGGCCAACTTAGTCAAAAGACTGAACAAAGGAACCAACGGTAGGTATAGAGGTAAGCTCCCTTTAATTTGTTTTAATTGTGATGGTATTGGTCATTTTTCTAACATATGTCCTCGTAAAAAAAAGAGAAATGATGAAGGTTACTCAAAAGGAAAACACACATATAAAGGAAAAAGAACTACAAAGAAAATTTTCAAGAAAATCTTATACACCAAAGAAGACATCTCATCATCAGATGAAGATGAAGTCAGTGATAGTGAGACAGGAAGAGTTCTATTCATGGTAGTAAAAGACTCTGACAAAGAAGACTTCAAAGAAGAATATGAAGAAGCCGAAGAAGAATGTGAAGAAGTCAAAGAATAAATTGAAGAGGCAAAAGTTGACTATCAAGAAGAATTAATGTGTGCCATAGAAGTTATCAGAAGAGAAAAGAAGAAAAACAAGAAACTAAAAGCAGAACTAGACAAGAAAAAGGACACTCGAGAACTAGAACAAATGATCACAAAATTGAAGGTTCAAATAGAATAAAATAAAAGAATTGAAGAAGCACTCAAAGAAAAACTAGAAGAAAAGGACAAGATCATTGGAAACTTGGAAGCAGAGATTGTCACACTAAGAAAGGATATTCAAAAGAAAAATATGAAAAATAGCTCAGAAGCTCTAGATGACATTATCAGCAGTCAAAAATCTCATCTTGACAAGTCTGGACTTGGATACAATCAGAAAGAAAAGGGATCAAACTCCAAAACAACAAAGCAAGAAACTAATCCAAAAAGCTATGCAGAAACAATCAAAGAGGATAGGAATATTACACAGACACTCCACCAAGAAGATTCGGATTTCAAAATCAGCAACAGATAGATAGGCCTCAAGAAGAAGAAGGATTCATAAGAGCACCTCCTTTCATAATATCTTCAACTCCCAGGTATCAAACTATATTTTTTGGTTTATGTTAAGCATGTAATCATTTTGGACATAAAGGTGTGAATTGCAGAGCTAACAACAGGAACAATAACAACTTTGAGAGTCATACACAAAGGGATTATTCAAGAAGACCTAGTGAAACAAAAAGAAGAAGTTACAACAGGTTTGAATCTTTGAGCACTGAAGTGGAATCTTACAAATGTAACAATTTTGGACACATAGCCAAATATTGTAGAATGACAGTCCCTCCTAAAGAACCTCAACAGAATAACAACAGTCACAGACAAGAACCTCAAAAAACGACATGGATAAGAAAGCAAGATCAGTATAGCAATGAAGAATGCACAGTCGCTCTACAAGCTAAGCAGAAGAAACATGGTTGGTATGTTGACAGTGGGTGTTCAAAACACATGACTGGTGATAAAGAAAAATTTATTACATTAAGAAAGGAAAGAAATGGATTAGTCTCCTTCGGAAATGATAATTCATCCAAAATCATTGGAGAAGGCACAATCTGAATTGGGAACAAGAATGAAAAGGCACAAAACGTTCTACTAGTAGAAGATATGAAACACAATCTTCTAAGTGTGATTCAAATGTGTGACCAAGTTCATAACGTTACTTTTGATTCACAAAAGTGTGAGATAAGAAAAGAAGGTTCAAGGAAATTGGTCGATACAGCTGCAAGAACTTCAAACAACATATATGTGTTAAGTGAAATTGGACATGAAAAGTGTTGTCTAGGAAAGGAAGATGAAAGTTGGCTATGGCACAGAAGAATCAGTCACATGTACTTTGATAACCTTGTCAAAGTCAGTAAAAGAGAAGCAGTCAGAGAAATGCCCCAGATCACGAAACCAACCAACACTTTATGCAAGCATTGTCAACAAGGAAAGCAAACAAAGACCAAGTTCAAATCAAACAAATATTCAACAACAAGACCATTGGAAATTGTGCACAATGATCTAGTTGGACCAACTACAACAAAGGGCTTAAAAGGTGAGAGATACTTTATGTTATTAGCTGATGATTATACAAGAATGACTACAGTTTGCTTTCTCAAGAACAAGTTAGAAGCTTTTGAAAACTTCAAGATCTACAAGGAAATGGTTGAAAATGAGATGGATTCAAGAATCAAATGCTTGAGATATGATAATGGAGAAGAGTTCACTTCAAAGGAATTTATGGACTATTGCAGTAGTCATGGAATAAAAAGTTAATTCTTCATTGCTAGGACACCTCAACAGAATTGAGTTGTTGAAAGAAAGAACAGGACAGTATAGGAAATGGCTCGAACAATGATGATGGATTCCAAATTGATAGATACATTTTGGACACAAGCAGTGCATACAACAATTCACATTCAAAATAGAGTAATGCTTAGAAGCAACACAGATAAAACTCCCTACAAGCTATGGAAAGGAAGACCAACAAATGTGAAGCACTTCAGAGATTTTGGAAGCAAATCCTACATCAAAAGAGAAGATGGCAGAATGGGAAAGTTTGACTCTCGCGTGGACAAAGGAATACTTGTTGGCTACTCAAGTATAAGGAAAGCATACAAGTGTTACAATATAAGATTGAACAAAGTTGTGGAAAGCATCAACGTAACAATTGATGAAACAGGCAGACTAAAATCAAAGGAAGAAGAAAACAAATCAATGGAACAAATTTTCGAAGAAGAAACATAAGATGAACTAGAATAGGAAGATGAAGAGAATCTGATAGAAACAGAAGATCAAGTTCAAAAAGTATCTCCAAAGACACCTAGAAAACGAGTACAGAAGAATCATCCTTCAGATCATATTATTGGAAACAAAGATGCAGGATTTGAGACTAGAAGAAAAATCCGTTCACCAAAACAAACACACCTAGCACTCTTATCTACAATTGAACCAAATTGTTTTGAAGAAGCCAGCAAGGATGAATTTTGGAATAAGGAAATGGATGAAGAATTGGATCAAATAGAGAAAAATGACACTTGGTGTTGTGAGTGGGAAATCCCCCTACGGACTAGCACTTAGGGTTTTATCATGCATGCAGAAAAGACCTAAACATTCCTACTTTTTACCATCATCCTAGACCTAATCCCCATTATTATTAAGAAAATACACAGTTAAGAAGATCAAGTGAACATACCTTGTTTCCGACATTTGGTATTGATCCCTCTTCACGCTTGGTCGCTCTTTGACTACAACTCTCCTCCCAAGGCTGACCTGCATTCACAAAAGACAAATAAAGAACTCCACATGCATTTGATCTACGGATATATAGTTATATTTGTAGATCCATGCCATATAACTATATAAAGTGTAGCCGTGAGCAATACACAGCGGAGATACATCTCGAAATAAAAAAAAGATATACATGTATAGTATCCATCTTCTAGAAGATGATAAGGCCTAATGGATGGAGATGAGATCTTCAGAGCTCGAGCAACAACTTAAAAATCTTCAAAACTCAAGTAGGAGTGTAATAGGAGTGTACGACTTCACTACCCAGAGGTCTTCGATGGCTCGTCGGGCATCGACTAGAGGATATTGATGATCAGACTGAAGCCTTCATTGATTTTGAACAAAGACTTGATTGGAATTTCAGGATGGCCAGGCATGAGGGCAAGAGATAAATTGCAGAGGGGCCGACTCAAGCTTGGTAAAACTTCCCTTGGACAATAGCACGACAAATGATGAGACTCGGGCAGCATGGCATTGACATAAGTTCACGATGCAGGAGGCAACGCAAACTCTCCATATGTTTGCAAGAATAACCAAACGGAAGAGGACACAACTCTATGTAGCGAGAACAGCTTCCTAAGGTCATATTAAATCCCAAATCTTGACTAACAAATAGAAGGATGTGCTTTGTCTAAGGGCGACTCATTGTGCTGCCAATAAAAATAAAATACTTTTCCCTTCCTCTTTTTGGTGTATATTTGATTTTTTTGTCTTTTTCAATAATTTTGGAAAAAGAATAAAAGAATGCTATGTTACAAAGGGGGATCGAGTGTCGCAAACATACTAGTTCCAAGTGCACAGAACACAGGGATGCTCAGGGAAAAGGGTCATATGCAGGAAAATAACACTCAGGAAAAATCCTCCAGGGGCCAAAGGTGTCAAGACGCAGAGGCAAAGTGCTACAGGGCTTGCGTATAAGGCATGATTCAGATGGTTCAGTTGAGAGCAACAGGGAGTCGACATTAGGCCAAAGATGTAAGTATGCAAACGCGGTTAACAAAACACACAATGGTAACGTCCTTCAATGTAAGTTTAACAAGCCCGGAGAAGGTAAGATCAGCGGTTTTTCATATTTAGAGAATCTTAAAAAACGTAAAAGGAGACTCCACTGGGATACATTTTTCGAAGATAGTCTAGTCAGCTTGAAAAAGGGGTAAACTAGCACTGACCAAACATCTATTCAAAATCATTTTAACGAGTGTGATAGAGACAATATCACTCGGCGATTTTTTCATTTTTAAGGAGTCTAAAAAAAGCTTAACTATGGACTCCCTTGGGAATGTTCTTCTGGACCATTTTAACGAGTGTGAAAGAATAAGTTCACTTGGCGATATTTTCAATTTTAGGGACTCTGAAAAGAGCTTAACTATGGACTCCATGGGGGTTCCTTTTTCGTAAATTTAGTCCCTCAGGCCGGAAAAAGGGTTAAAATTATACCTGAGAATACTCTTCTAGAGAACTGAATTTCCTAGAGTATACCTTTGTTCGTATAGTTGACCATCCAAAATGAAAAAGGGGTAAACTACCGTCAGACAAACGTGCCTTCAAATTTCAATTTAACGAGTGTGAAAGTCAACAAGATCGCTCGGCAATCTTTTCATATTCAAAGGGTCTGAAAAGGGCTTAAAAGAAGACCCGTGGGGGATACAACTCATGTATGAAACTAGTTTAGGTAGAGCCTGCTGCTAGGCTCAGACCAAGAGTCTCTTCGACAGTTAACTTGGAAAGTCTCCCAAAAAAGAAGAAGACACAAACCACAGTGTAAGTCCTCCCGTGGTATAGAAACCATAGTCATGGCTTTGAGGATAGCCTCATCTGAAGGAAATTCAAAATCTGATAAATCACGCAAACAAGGGTCGACAGTCCCAAAGGGTGAAGCAAATTGACCATACTCCATATGACAATGGAGTTCTGGCCAGGATTGGCAGAGTCTATCAGCGAAGAGTCACAAGCATGAGGGCTTGAGGATCTACAAACAACGAGATTAGACTCAGAAGGATACTCAAGATTACTTGGACCAAGAGGGGAAAGCAAGGGCTCCCATGCCCCCACTGGGTAAACCAAAGGATCAATTTCTAAGACCAAGTCTAGGGAAGGAAAACATAATTTCACAGGTTCCTGCTTAGAAGCAATTGAACATCTAGGATAAGATGCCACATAATTAACTCGTGGCGGGGTAGAGTCTACATGAACGCTAGGAACATATAAAGGGGTAGTCTGAAATAATGCCAAATTAGGATGGTGATTATCAGATGCCAGCTGGTCGATAGTGACAATGCTTCCATTGTGAGGGAAATTCATCACCCGGAAGAGCATAGACACCACAACATTCATAGCATATACATAATCACGCCCGAGAAGCATATTGAAATCTAATGAGCCTTGCACCACTATAACATCAACAAGGACAGTCTTCCCACCTAAAGATATAGGTAACTGAGGAAGAACCCCCAAATATTCACTAGGATGTCTGTCAAAATCCAACAGCTCATGCGAAAAAGACACAATCTTGGGAGATCCCAAGACTTTCCAAACTGAGGAGGATAAAATACTTGCGAAAGCTCCTTCATCCACAATACATCAATAATTTTTTGTTGAATTAACTTCAACCCTTATTTGAAAAGGTGCATAAGAAGGAAGATGAGGCTCAACAAGATCATTCCAATCAAAGGAAACCATCTTAGGGCTTGGAGGGGGTGTACTCGAAAAGAGCAGAATGCCCCCTTGTTCTGAAAGTACTGAACTGGAAAAGATAAAAACATAGTCAGTAGACACTTCAGTCCCCAAGAGAGGAGTGGGATCAGACGAAGACTACGTCGGCGTGACCACTTTCTCAACCAATGGCTACATAGGCTGGGAGACTACAAGGTCTAAAGGCACCTCACCCCTCAAAAGAGGAGTGGGATCAGCCGATGACTGCATCGGTGTGACCACTTTCTCAACGAATGGTTGCATAGGCTGAGAGACTACATGGTCTAAATGCACCTCACCCCTCAAAAGAGGAGTGGGATTAGTCGATGACTACATTAGCATGACCACTTTCTCAACCAATGGCTGCATAGGCTGAGAGACTACATGGTCTAAAGGAACCTCACCCTCAAAATAGGAGTGGGATCAGTCGATGACTGCATCGGCATGACCACTTTCTAAACCAATGGTTGCATAGGCTGAGAGACTACATGGTCTAAAGGCACCTCACCCCTCAAAAGAGGAGTGGGATCAACTGATGACTGCATCGGCATGACTACTTTCGCAACCAAAGGTTGAAAAGACTGTGAGGAAACCTCAGAAGAGTTAGAATCAGAAGAGCTTGCAGACAAGGACCACAATCTTTGTACCTCTGAAATGTCAGGGCACAAATGAGTAAGGTGATCTCCCTTGCAAAGATTACAAGGGAACTTAGGCTTACGTCTTATCCGTATAGGTTTCTCAATAGAATTGATTCCCCCAGCATGACTAGCAGTGGCTGGTTACACATCTCCAACATGACTTGCAGAGGCTAGTGATGGGTCAATAACTTGACTTGCAGAGGTTACAGACCTATTACCAGTATGACTAGAAGTGTTTGGACTCTTTCCACTAGCATGACTTGCAGAGGGTGGGTGATTGTCCCTAGCATAAATTGCAGAGGTTAGGTGATGGTCTTCAACGTGACTTGCAGAGGTTGTCGACCTATCTCCAACATGACTCGCAGAGGTTGGTGATTTCTTCATCTTATTCTTCCTCTTTCTATTTCGTTTAGACTTCCGGTTACTAGTAACTGTACTTTCACCAGAGGCGGGAGAAGGAGGAGGAGAAGACTTTGTTGATGAAGAAACATCAACAGGGTGCCCATGACTTAAGGTGCTTAACTAAGAAGCGTCAAGAGCATTTGGGACATTTGGAATGGTACCCAACCAAACCGGTAGTCCCACATTAAACCCATGAATGTACAAAGTGGCCATCAAAGGGACACCAACATTTCCAAAGAAAGGAAAAGCACAAGAATCCCCTTGCGAAGGGGTTCCTTGGTTGGTATCACTAGGAAATTTATCCTTGAATATCTTATGCAGAGGTTCTCCCCTTGCAGGATCATTCAAATCCGTAAAAGTCTCACACACTGACTCTGAAGAACCAGTGTTATCAAAACAACGCCTATAAAGAGGTGGCTCCACGTTTCTAAGTGGAAGACTGAAAATTCCTCTCAACCAGCAGAGTGGGCGGTCTACCACCCTAGGTCAGAGACCCAAAGCCACGACTAACTAACTCACTATGGAAAACTAGGGAGCACAGAGCACACACTAAAAGTTCCTAAAGGAAAATCAAGCAAACAACTAATTAGTTGGAAGAACAATTACACCAACCAACACTAGAGAAACTTACTAGTGCAAGTGCAACTCTAATACGAAAGCACCCTCCAGGTATACTCTGCAAAGCGTGGCCCAATGTCTACCCTAGGTACTCCAGTATACCCCCGTGGTCACCTGTGTAAGTCCCTAAAATAAAGGCAACTAGGTTGCCAACTCGTGAACAATCACCAGGCGGGTACAATCGACAGTTGGGTGGACCACAATGAGCAGGGTATCAAGCCTAAAACCTATCAAGGGTCTCGAAAGAAACTATTCTGGAAGATGACTAAGGACCTCGAACGGATTCAAGACCCACGAAGCTCTGTGGAAAATGCGATCAACGAAATCCCAATACAAGTCCTCTATATGTGTTCCCCACTATGCTTGGTCCGGCTTTGGAGGGGTTATCTCCGCTACCTTTCCACATGCGACCTCGTGTTTATCCCCTGTGTTAGAGGGGGGTCCCGGATAATTTCCACATTACTAGACTTCTACACTCCTTAGCGCAGACTCGTATGTTTTTTTTATAGCCTTGAAGAGTTTCCTCTCCAACCTAAATCAAGGCTCTCGCCTAATCTAGTTGATGGACCCTACAAACATAAAAGTCTAGTTATTTTTAATTAGCATTCTTTTTAAGGCTTGATTTACTCAGAAGGTGTGGTAGTGCAACTAATGTTGTTAAGACTCTTGTAGAAAAAAGAAATGATAAGAACACTAGCAAAGAATGATTATCTTTCTTATTTTCTTTTTGAAATGCTTTTAAAATTAGAAAAAAACACAACGCTATGCTAATTTCTTTTTCTTTTTCAAATAAAAATGCAAAGAAAATGGCAGGAAAGAAAGAGATCTAACAAACTGAGTTTTTTTATTTATTATTTTCTTCCAATCACAACAGAAATAACAAAATATTCTAAAAGAAACTGATGAATGCACGATTCAAAATACGACTCATTTTTCTTAAAATTTCAAGCTAAAAATAAGTTTCAAAAGCTAAGAAACAGAAGAAATATTTTAATGAAAAAGAAAGCTATGTTGTAATCAGATCTAAGTTGTTGACTACTATGACAAAGACCAATATTAAATCAAGGAAATCCCTGAGAGGTATAACTCTTGATAAAGAAGAGGATGACTGCCTCCCCTTAAACAAAAAATTTCTCAACAGGCACGTTGCTGACAATTCAACATCCAGTGTGTGCACACGAGCTGTGTAAGGACAGAGTGCATGTACACACATGCAGGCCTTATATAGGCCACATGTACCTCTACAATTCTTCAAAAATGAAAAAAAACAAGCAATCAAACACTGGCAGAGACTACTGGTATTGAGAACCAGAGTCCCTTGAAGACTCAGAAACTTACTTTGACAAAAAAGAAAAAAAATTCAAGGAAAATTTCATAGAACAAAACCAATCCCAGGTGGTACCTAAGCTACAAAATACAAAAACAGAGACCAGAATGAGATCCAAAAAACGCCTGAGAAGGATCACTTTTGACAGGGGAGAGGATGACTGCCTCTCTAAAAAACAATTATGAACTCAGACACGCGACTAACACTTCATCAGCTAGCATGTGCACGCAAGCTGTGTGAAGGTAGGGTGCAGGTACATGCATGCAGGCCTTATACAGGCCACGTGTACCTCTGTGACTTCCGTAAAATAAAAAGTAGTCAAGCAAAGAAAGCAGGGAATACTGGTATGGAAGACCAGAATCCCTACTAGCTCAGACTCTTGCAGAAACTCAGAAAAAAGGTGATGAAACCAATTTAAAACTACCAAAAAAGTATCCCCAGAAAACCAGAGAGATCCCCAGTATGGTCGCCAATTATGTTGTGAGTGGGAAAACCCCCTACAGACTAGCACTTAGGGTTTTATCATGCATGTAGAAAAGACCTAAAGATTTCTACTATTACCATCATCCCAGACCTAATCCCCATTATTCTTAAGCAAATACACAGTTAAGAAGATCAAGTGAACATACCTTGTTTCCGGCGTTTGGTATCGATCCCTCTTCATGCTTGGTCACTCTTTGACTGCAAATCTCATCCCAAGGCTGACTTGCATTCACAAAAGACAAACAAAGAACTCCACATGCATTTGATCTACGGATTAATGGGTTAGAGATTTAATCGACATGTATGCAATAAACAATGAAAACCTCATATGGTGGGACGGGAAAAGTACTTTTTTATTATTAACTTCACTAAATAAACTTACAATGATGAATCCGACCACTACTCCACGAATCTAGTCCTAGGATCCTCTTTTATTGTGCACCAACTGCTAACACACTTGCTTCTCTTCTTCGTTGAAATCATAAAATGGTTGGAGAATCTTGGGCAAAGGGGAATACAAATTCGGGTAGAGTTTCTTTACTATGTTTTCCCCCCCTTTCAAATGGGACCCCTACCCCTTCTTTTATAGGCTAGAAGGAGCTAGGTATTTAGTCGAGTGATTGTCCATGCATGGTCGAAAGGTTTAGTTAACTTACCCAAAACTGTGTGTTTCATCAGCGACTTTCCATTTTTCATGCTTTTGTAGGTACACCCGGGTTGTAGTGGGTCAGCTAGAGTGTACAAGCGGGTTGTAGTGGAGCAAGGCGCGTGGGCCTTTTAAAAGGGTATTTTTAAGAAGAGTTGTTTAGTACTGGCTTGGCAAAGAAGGCATATGAGATGGTCTGATATCAAGTAAGTATGTCTGGTGCAAATTAGAGTTATAACACTTGGGAATTGGTTCCAAGACCAAAGAATAAGAATGTGATTGGCACAAAATGGGTTTTCAAGAATAAATTGAATGAAGATGGACAAGTTACAAGGAACAAAGCTAGATTGGTATGTAAAGGATATGAACAGATTGAAGGAATCGACTTTGAAGAGATATTTGCACCAGTTGCCAGAATGGAAGCAATCCGTTTGCTTTTAGCTTATGCATGCTCCAAAAATGTTAAAGTATATTAGATGGACATAAAATCAGCTTTTCTGAATGGGGAACTTGAAGAAGAAGTCTACATTGAACAACCAGAAGGATTTCATTTCTCAGAGAACACAGACTATGTGTGTAAATTAAAGAAGGCCTTGTATTGTCTAAAACAGGCTCCTAGAACATGGTACTCCAGACTGGATAAGTTTTTGCAGCAGGCAGGGTTCAGAAAAGGAAGTGCAGACAACAACCTCTACATCAAGGTAAGTCAAGGTAATATTTTATTAATTGAAGTTTATGTTGATGATATTATTTTTGGTAGTGATGATGACAAGTTAAGCCAGAAATTTGCAAAAGATATGCAGAATGAATTTGAAATGTCGTTACTTGGAGAACTATCCTTCTTTCTGGGACTTCAGATACGTCAAAGCAACCAAGGAATTTTTATTTCTCAAACCAAGTATATCATAGAAATGATAAAGAGGTTCGGAATGGAATATTGCAAGCCATTTATCACTCCCATGCAAACCAGTTGTAAGTTGAGCAAAGATGATGATTCGAAGTCTACAGATCGAAGGAAATACAGGTCAATGATTGGCAGCCTACTATATGTGACAACATATAGACTAGATGTAATGCAGGAAGTTGGACAAGTGGTACGATTTCAAGCAGCACCAAAGGAATCACATGTATTAGCAGTGAAGAGGATTTTCAGATATCTCAAAGGAATAGAAGATTTTGGATCATGGTATCCAAAAGGAAAGGATCTATGAATTATTGCCTACATAGATGCATATTGGGTAGGTTTTATTGATGACCGATGAAGCACCAGTGGAGCAGCGTTCTACTTGGGTGAGTGTTTAGTATCATGGCTAAGGAAGAAACGATCATCAATATCTTTATCTACAGCCGAGGCAGAGTATATTGCAGCAGCATCATGTTGTACACGGGTTCTTTGGATGAAACAAACTCTGACAGATATACAGGTTGAGTATGATGAGCCCATTCCTATCTATTGTGATAATACAAGTGCCATCAGTATCTTGAAAAACTCGGTGATGCACTCCAAGATGAAGCACATTCCAATCAAGTATCATTTTATATGGGAGCAGGTTGCAGAAAATAATATCAGAGTTGAGTATGTGGGCACAAAAGAACAAGTGGCAGATATCTTTACAAAACCACTTCCATGGGAAGCCTTTGAATATTTTCACCAAAGACTTGGAGTTATTTCTACTCCAAAATGAATGTTTTTTTAATGCTTTTTGATGTATTAGATTTACATGAGGAAGCACCTTAAGAGGATAGTTCAGTTAGGGGGAGTAGCCCTGGATGGAAAGATACATTTTCCATTGATGACAAAGGGGGAGATTTTTATCAGATGCAGAGGGCAGAGGCATGGTTCCAGGGGGAGCATATTTATCAGATGCAGAGGACAAAAGCATGGTTCCAGGGGGAGCAGATTTATCATATGCAAAGGACAGAGGCATGCTTCCAGGGGGAGCATGAGTGATATGATTTCAGTATTTCATCAGATTATTTCCATCAATGCCAAATGGGGAGATTGTTGATTAAGGTTGGTTGTCATTGATGTCAACCCTTGAAGAAATACCCCAGCACAAATATTTGGGTAATGGAGCCAAGATTGTTTGATGTAAAGATGACTCATTATTGTCTCGTCATGGTTGATAAGAATTAAATATGGATGAAATCCAAAGTGGTCCCCTTATGGTGAAAGCCCTCACGGGAAGAAGCTTTGCGGAGTAAGAGAACCCATGCTTAATTTTGGAATAATGAGTTGAAGGACAGTGAATTTGTCAGGAAAACTATCCTAGATAGATAGTGCTTGTCATGTTGTTTTCGATGGTATGTGGAACGTCACATAACTCCTCACATTAGATAGTAATGACCATATGAAGTTAGAGAACCCCTCATAAGTCCTATAGAAGTCCCCAAGGGTCAAAGTGCTTTGCAAAAGAAATTATTTTAAATAAAGAAGCCCTAAAATAAGGAAAGTGTAAGGCTACATGAAGATATAAATAAGAGGCAAAACTCACTCATTACAAACACACTTGTACATTTTGTATATCTATTTTCTTGTGTAAAGCTTCTTGTAAATACTTGTGGATACATATGAAGTGGCGAACGTCTGAGGTAGCACAAAGGGTTGACGGAGAAATTCTCAAATTCACAGAAAACCCTATTTTCTGAGGCATACACGGGTTGTCTGTATATAGGGTGTGTATGTACGTGAGCTAGATGTGTATAGGGTGAGTATGTACGTGGGCTGACTGTGTATAGGGTGAGTACATGTTTATAAATCAATGAAACTTGAAAATATGAAGGTGTAGAGGTTGTATATTCTGAGATCAAGCTCCTGGGAAGGTCTAGAGTGCTCAGATACATTAGATCCATCCATTGGTTCAAAAGGTATGTCTTATTTCTATGAATAGTTGTATTTTGATGTATGCATGAGGAATGGAAATGGAGATTTGAGGATTCTCCCTAGAGAGACTAGTGGCTGCATGGGATCTTCTGTATAAGTCAAATCTACAAAAATACAGTGCTGGTATATTTATCATTGATACTTCTTGTTGAAGCACATATTGTATTTCTTGGCATATGGCTAAGATTTTTTATGGTACATGGTTGACATCTTGTATTTATTGATGTATTGAGAAGTTGAATATCAGAAAGGGGTTGATGACATCAATAAATACAAGATCATGTGAGGGACATTATACTTGTTCATGATTACACATACCTATATGGCACATGACTAGAGAGAGACATACTTTCCTTGAGTAGAGGTTATGTATGAGGATGCATGCATAGGGTACAGTTACAGTATGGATATAGTGACAGGTTACATATCTACGTGAAAGAAGTTACAGAGGGTCAAAAGTTTTCAAGTGAAAGAAAACCCTAGTTTCAAAAGACATACGCGGGCTGCATCACTACAGGTTGTGTATCTGTTGTATTTTTGTGGATACATGTTATGTTCAGGTACAAATTGATTACAGGGCAGTTGTACATATTGGAAACAGGTTAGTGGTACAGGTTGATACAGTTGTACAACAGTATATCTCACAGTGACAGGTTGACAGTGGTTCCATCATTCTACTTCTACTTCAGGGTGGTAGGACGGGGCAAGGACAGGTGGTTGTAGCCACCTTCCAGTTGTAGCTGGAGAACATAGGGGGTTGTACCCTCCGTCTGGTAGTAGCCAGAGAATTGGGGAGTTGGAGCTTCCCTTAGGTTGTAGCCTAAGAAACTAGGGGGTTGGAGCCTCCTTCCAGTTTTTGCTGGAAAACAAAGGAGGTTGGTGCTTCCAATGAATGTAATTCTTCAAGACATATAAGAAAAAACATTCTGTGGTTTTCACCCAATTTGGGTTTCCACGTAAAACACTGGTGTACTCTGTGTGTGTGTGTGTGTGTGTGATTGTTCATTTCTTATTGCTCATTATTGGATAATAATACTACATTGATAGAACACTTGGATCAATTTGGATAAAAAGGATTATAATTGCACTATTACTGATTCACCCCCCCCCCCCCCCCTCTCAGTAATCCAACACCATGTTGTGTTCTTCTTTTGAATATAGTTATTTACTCTTTTCAATCAACCAGTCATGAAATCACAAGTAATGAATTCACTAAGATAAGATCATAAGACTTCAAAAGGGTCCACAACATCAATCAATCTACATTCTTTCCTATGATTTTATGCTCTTCATCTATCTATGTAATCGAGTAAACATGGAAAGAGATTCTCAATGATTTCAGGTTATGCTCTTCTTTTGAAGATGAATTTTTACTCTTTTCAACCAACCACTCATGCAATCACAAGCAATGAATTCACTGAGATAAGAGCATAATACTTCAAAAGGAGACACAACATTAATCAATCTATATTTTCTTTTGCAATTTTCTGGTCTAAGTAATGCTCGTCATCTATCTATATAATAAAAGAACCACAAAATAGATAATCATATCATGTACAAACACAATTTTTCTTTCAATGCTTGAAGCTTTGAGACATGAAGATCATGCATGCCTCATATAATTATTCCACCTTGAGAAACATGATGACCAAAAAATATAATTTACAACATGGAAAAATCCCCACTCATTGTTGTATATCGTTGATATTAAATGTAAACATGGTTTAAGAAATAACCTAGAAAAGCTATTGGTTGATAATCTCACTAACATTTGTGGATTTAGAGGATATGCAGACTTGTTCTTTCCACACAATTCATGTTCATGGTTAATGAGTGGTGTAGCATCCCCATTATAATCCCCAGTTTAATTAATGCTTATGTGTATATAATATGTGGCTACGGCCAAGCGATGTAATATGCGAATTATATCTCTATGTTTTAATAGTAAAATGTGATGCCATCTTCTAAGGGGACATGGATAAGAGATGGGGGCTGAATTAATCAACAAGAGAGGTGTTAAGAACCAAATACTTTCATATAGAATACCACAAATATTCATAGAACAATATAGGAGAACCACACTTTTATTATAAGAAAACCCTTGAGGTAGGGAAACACCATACAATGGATCATATTATAGAAGGGATCCTCTCCTGTTCACTTGCCTCTTCGAGGGGGAATCCTCCTATTGAGCAACCACTCCAAATACAATACTTCTCTTGCCATCTCATTACATTACTTGAACCCATTTATATAGTTCTACCAACCAGCTAAGAACATTTCAGAGGTGGAACCTTTTAAGAAGTCCTCTTACATTTATTATATCTAACTACCATAGTGGGCCTTATTTAATACTATAGTGCACTTAGTTCACCTTGCATTGAATGGCCTCCAATATTATCACTATGGGCCCTACAAGCCCCCCACTACTTCTCTAGCTACCTAACATTCCATCTTCCTTATGAAAGTGTTGTCCTTAATGCTTGTTATGAGGGTGTACAAGCATATACCAGGGTCCCATGGATAAGTGTGGACCATAGTGTTGAAGTAGACTAGAGAACCAGGATCCCATGTAGAAATGAAAGCCACCATACTGAAGTAGTCCAACCGCCATTGTAAACCAGGGTCCCATGTCCAAGTGCTCATGTGAACTCCATGCGGAATATATTTGAACCCAATAACCAACTGAAAATGATGTTCCAAAGATTGGCACATGTCATGTGGATCCAAATAATAATATCCATTCACATAGTGGGAAAAGGGCATAGCTGAATTTGAAAGGAATACTACCATTGTATATTAATATGTAGGATGGACACTGGTAATCATAATTGGCTCATGATATGTGGCATTGATGTTCTCTACAAGAGGTGGAGTAGAGTAATCAAATAAAATATGAAAGTGGTTGTCATCCCAAAAATGACAACTATCCATATACCAATCATCACAATTGCCCTCATAATCATACCAAGCATTTATTTATTGATAATATTCTTCCATAATATACCTTTCTTGCCTTGCAAGTTTGGACTCTTGAATACATTCCTCTTGAATATGTTGAATTTCAACTTTGAGCTCTTGAATACATTTCTCTTGAATATGTTTCATTTCAACTTTGAACTCTTGAACTGTTGTCTTGATGGTTTCCATGATTTGAAGGCAATATCCATTGGAAATACCAGATATAAGATACCAAAAACAATATCTGAAAATTCTCTATCCAATGGGTCTGAACTAGTAGAAATATGAGCACCCTTTGAAAATTTATGAACTCTGCAGTCCCGTCGTTGTCACGAAAACCCCCCAAAAATGGTTGATTTTAAATCAGCTATATCTTCACTTCTGGAGCTCCGATTTGGGTGATGTTGTATGTTTATTATATCTAACTACCATAGTGGGCCTTATTTAATACTATAGTGGACTTTGTCCACCTTACATTGAATTACCTCCACTATTATCACTATGGGCCCTCCGGCTTTCCACTACCTCTCTAGCTACCTAACAAAAGGGGATTGTCTAGGAAAATGGCCAGGAGGGGTCCAAGGGGGATTACCCATGTATATTAATTCAACCCATTTTCCTAAATTTTCTATTTGAATATGAACCCTCCCATTTCTGATTGAGTGTTCCCAAAGACAATCATTGAATACATGTAAGAGGGTGGGTGTGAGTGGTCACATCCCAAAGTTATTGGGAACATGGGGGTTGAGTACAATAATATTGGGGAAGAGTGTGAGTCAAGAAAGGCAAGCCACAAGAGAGGAAATTTGTATGGGTTGGAAGGGGGCAGATTTTTGTCAGACAAGTTTTGTGCATGGGAAGGAAGGAGAGAGAAAGAAAGAGAACTTGGAGCTGGTGCAACCATGGAGGCCGAATTCTGGAGTAGGATGGAGAGAATTGGAGCGGGAAAAATGAAGAGCCTGGTTTTCAGGCCTGAAGAGTGAACTCATGTGTGATTTTCACTAAAACAACAAGTGTTTGTTGTTGGTTTGTTGATAGTTTTCCTAGCAACAAGTTCCCCTAAGTTCCCAACTGAGAGATTCCTAGATACCTATGCCAAAGGACTCTAATAAACGAATGGCACATTCCTTAGGTTATCCCCGATACATGGAAGGTACATCCCTTGGGTTATCCCTGATAAATGGATGGTTCATCTCTTGGGTTATCCCTGATAAAACAAATGGTGCATTCCTTAGGTTGGGAAGGTCAGGAGGAAGAGAGATGGTAGAAGAATCGGGATATTTGTAAGAGAATCTCAGTTGGGTTATGAGTTTTATGAGTTGCGAGTGGACTATGAGAGACCACCCTATTTTGTGGATTACTAGCCTCAACTCGAGGGTGATTGGTTGTTGAGATTTGGAATAGTTAGTCTATGGTTGGGTGGAATGTTTGTCCCAAGTAGATGGTTGCACAATTCTTGGTTAAAGATAAGTGTTTTATCTTTTACTCAGTTATTTACATGTGTTATTGTTGTGCATGAACTCTGGGTAAATGAGAATGACTTATATGTTCTTGTAATGAGCGATTTAGCTGTATTTCATGTTGATTATTAGCATGCTTTAGATTAATCTATTTTATGGTTATATACAATAGCTAAATCTATTTTAAATTTGTAGTTGTAAGCTACAGTAAATCAGCTAACAGTAAAAGAATTATTTTAGTTAGCATAAGTTTCATTTTTATGTGCATTTCACACAGTAATATCCCTCAGTTGAGCTAGGAACGTTACATTATGATATCAAAGCTATAAAAAGGGAGATTTTTGTGTGGCATGGTCTAGCCTGGGTGGTTGGGTACGTTACAAGTGGGACTTTATTTTTGTAAGTGTGAACACACAAATATCTTTATTTTCTTGGTTTGGCTACATGACAATTTAGACTCTCACTAATGAATCTCAATTTGGCATTTTCGTTTGAAGGTGGAAAAACCTTTCATAACTTGGTTGTCAACCGATGCCGAGGATAGCTATTATTGGTTACTATCTATAAATGTGTGAATCGTCACCATCATTATTCAAGGAAAAGCATGCCTCCTAAAATGACCTATTGGTGGTCCATAAGGGGGTGGAGTGTAGTCATCTCCAAGACTACTTGTAGTGGGGTCATATAATTTCTAGTAGCATATCTACCTCTAATGAAGTCATATACTTTATAGTAGCATATCACCTTAATCTCATACATAAAACCAAATACTATTTCCAATTGAAATTTAACATCTTACCTTAAAAAACAAATTTATATGACATATAGAATCATTTTATACTTAACCATCTAAAATATATTTTATTACAATGTCTTTTATTGCATATTGAATCATTTGTACTATATTCATTACATTGGATACTTTTAAATTGTTAAATAAAAATCTAAACAATAAATTAATTAAAAAATTTAAAAATACCCATCAAAATCTATCCAAATAAATGTACATATTTTAAACCTTTTTCAAATCAAATTTCTAAAGAGACCTCCATAATTCATAAAGAAAAATAAATACAGGAGGGTTTCAATTTTTTTTAATGATTTGTATGGTAAAATTAATTGTGTTTGCAAACATAATTATTTAGTATTTAGTATTAAAAAAATCAAATTTCTAAAGAGACCTCCATAATTCATAAAGAAAAATAAATACAGGAGGGTTTCAATTTTTTTTAATGATTTGTATGGTAAAATTAATTGTGTTTGCAAACATAATTATTTAGTATTAAAAAAATTGTAATATATATATATATATATATATATATATATATATATATATATATATATATATATATTAAAATAATAAATTTAATATGATTAAAGTAATTATCATTCTCATATATATAAGTAAGTTACATTACATTTTTATATAAAAAAAGTGTTAATATAAATTTATTTTAAATTAATTAATTTTTATTTTTTTTCAATATTTAATAAATTTAAAATTAAAATACATTTGTATTAATGTAACTAATTATAAACCTCAGATGGGGTGTTATTTGTCTAGTCATGTAATTAAATGACATGACTATGTCTACCGCTCCCCTCTTATATTCTTATCTTCGAGGCAGGACATTAATGTTGGGTCTTTAAGTGGAAAATTTGGTTTCATTGGAAATTAATACTTTGGGTTGCAATGATCTTGGATTTCACTCGAGGGTGTACCAAGGACGTGATTGTTGTCACCCCTGGTTTAATGGCCACCTTAATGGATTGGTTTGGTTTTATTTCTCTATTTTTTCCCATGTTTTCCATTCTTTATGCTCCTTTTGCTATGTTTGTTGGTCCTTCTCCCTCCTTGGTGTGGCTCTAGCGCACTCAGTTATGGGTATGGCCTCCCCCCTCTATCTGGGTTATTGAATTCCCTCTCGACACCATGCCTCAGGAGTGTGGTAGGCCCAGGTGAGGTCTGGAATACTACAGGTTCTTAGCTAACCATCGTCACCCTGCTCACACCGCCTTGAATTCCCCTGGTACACCCTCTCCTCCTGCATCACCATTGGTTGAGCCTCCTCCCATGGTACAGGACAGTGAAAAAGATGTTTGGGGTCCTATTTTCATAGAAGAGGAACTTCCCTCTACTCCTCTCCAGGTTATTGTCAAACCTTCTGTGATGCCTCTTGTGTGTATCAACTAGATAACCATACAAAGTTTGTAGGCCATTTCAACTTTGGATGGTGACATTCTAACAGCTCAAGTCGGTGGAGGAGCAATGTGGTTATGTTGTTATAGAGGAGGAAGTTTTAGTGGTTATTGAAGAAATGGCTCCTTCTGCTTCCCTTCAGGACATCATGATTGCACTGGAAGCACCCACATAGTCAGAAGAGGTTTCCCTGTGTGGCTTCTCAGTGGATCAACTACAATTAATCTTTGACATGTGTTGGGATATCATTGATCAACTTTTCAGACAGGAAATCATTAGTCCCAAGATGGATGCATTCTTCGACTCCTTATCAGGTGTGCCTATCAACCGACGTTTCCCTAATTGTTGTCAATCCTTCATCATCACTTTGACTTGACATCATTCTCCTCCCGGTTGTGGAGACAATAGTGCTTCTAGAGTATGAAGCTTCTTTTTGCTCATGTTTTTACTATTTTTACTGTTATGATAGACTCAGGCTTCTATAAGCATATATACCACTTTTGTAATGTTTTTGGTTAGTTACATTTTAGTTACAACAATTAGGATAGTTATGAACTCCTTTAAATTGGGCCTGAGTCTAGTTTTGATTTACAATGTTAGCAGGTGAGATGCTAGGTCCCCTAGCATAAGTATATATATATAATTTTCATATTTTTGAGGTAATACCAATATTTTTCTTAAAAATAACTAATTATAAAAATAATAATTGTATACCCATTCACTCGAGAAGCACACAATATATAGTTGGAAAATTTAAATAATTGTTCACCTGATAAGAGCACAAATGCCAAAGTATTCACTTGATAAGAGCATAGTATAAACATGTGCATATTGGTATCAAAATGCACGCTTATGAATGGATAGTATCATGATCATATGGAAAAAAATTATTATCATATGGCATGATATGCTTTTGATAAATATTAATATCACACATATTTTGTGGTTAAATAATGAATAGTATCATTAGAAAAAGGTGTGGTTAAAGTCATGTGCATAGTTATGTGATGATTATTGTAAGAAAGTTTTTCAAAATTATTTTGATTACTACTCGTTTATAGGTTAAAAAAAATTTGTTTAATGTATTATATAATGTTAAATCGGGGAGTAAATAAAATAATGTTTATATTTTTAATCATTTTGTTATAATAAGATTCAAGATAAGATAATGTTTGAAGCATAATTCTTTAAAATTATAAGTTTAAGAGATTAAAAAATATTTCTGAAAAATCATAAAAAAAAAAAAATCATCAAAATTTATAAGAGTTTCTATGAGCACAAAATGAATCAAGAATGGGAGTGAAAATATATAAATTTGTTAAGGAGTAATCTCCAAAAGATGACATAGTACATCATAGACTATATATATCAAAGAAAAATAAAAATAAATTATGAATCCAATTCACAAACTAAGAAATCAAACAAATATCCATATAAGCGTTATAATTAAGTAAATCAAATAATATTGTTGAAGTGGAGAATTATTTGATCTCAAGTGTTAAAGATTAACAAGAATGGTTTGAACATGGAATGATTGCAATCATAAATCATTAAATGAAGAGATTACATGATTATTAATTAATAAGAGATAATTGTGGCAAAGTCCACACTGTGGCAAATGGAGTATCATTATTGTAAGATGAAACATATGTGAAGAAAGAAACATGCCAATGAGCTTGTGAGTTTTGTCAGTTTTGTTATCCCACTTGTTTCTCTTCAAGGTATCCAAAGGTGCAACTTTTCTTTCCAAAGTGATCCTAAACAATGCTCCACCTCTTGATAGATCTTCCATGTATGCCTTCCATGAGAAATAATTAGCATTGGTTAAGTATATTACATTTAGAATAGTCATAATGAAGAACATAAGTAAATGCATACAAAAAAGAGAAAAAAAATGGATTAATACAAAAGGTGCAAAGGATAACACATTTTCAAAAAAAATTACGCTAACAAAGGTACCTAGATGACCAATAAATGCCCTCCACAAGTTACAAAAACAAAGATTAAAGTGGGGTTTCTGAGAAAAATGAGAAAAAATAAAGAATCAAATAGTGAAATCTCCCAAAACTGACTATACCATGGTGTAAATAATAAAAAAAAACTTAGTCTGCAAAAAGACACACTAAAAATGAACTTAGTATGACAAAGTTATGACCGTTAGAAAACTACCTTTGAAAATAGAAAGTGAAAGGGAAGGGGTCCTCCAAAACTATTATTGTGGCAGATTATGCAAGTGACACATGGAATTATGAAGCAATAAGAAACTCCATGTGGTTGTATGACATGGAATTTGCATGATACTTCAATGACATGAAAAGCTAAATGTAAGGTCGATGTGGAAGGTGACGTGGAAATCTAACATATGGCATAGAAAGATGATAGTGGGAGGTCTTCTAGTGACATGTGGAATCTATGTGTCATATCTAGTTGAGGAAGCTACCCTATATGCTAGGGTCTCTATATTAAGTGGTAATCTCATTTTGAGGTATCATTTGTCAAAGATTCCATGTGGTTGTGACATGACACACATGATCGATGGTAGAGGAAACTTTGAGTAATATTTTAAATGACCAAAAGAAGGATCTTTCCAATTACCCTAGGAATCTCTCAAGCATAAGGTCATAGGCTTTAGAGAGATTTGCTCACATTTCGATTGAAGATGTGACCTACTCCAATGCATATGTGACTCGATAACAGTGGAAATCTTATTTTCACAAATCTCCAGATTTGAACATGTTCTGAGTGCATGCCCCATACTCCAATAGGATATCTCATGTAGGATATCTCATGTGTTGATATATTCAACCTACCTAATAATGTCAATCTAATGTTGATATATTATACTTAGTTGGTAGTTCTTAGGATCTTGTTGAGAATTTCTCTCCTAGTTGTGAAGCTTAAAATAAAATATGTAAATACTGAGTGTAACAGAACAACCACTCTCTTTACACAAGATAGAATAAAGAAAAAATTATTATGTTCAGTTTGAAATACAATGCAATAAAAAACATTTTACATCCCTTTTGTTTGACGTACGGATCTGTACTTATGCGCACCGTATGAACTGGTATCTAGATGTATGGATCGGGGTTTCTTCTTCCTGTTTTGTATGGCCCTAACTCGACCTTATTCTTTTGTTCCTACTTCTGGTATGATGATTATGGACCTAACTCATCCTTTCTCATTGTTGCATTTGTGAGCTTTATCAGTCCCTAGTCGAACGTACCATGTACGAGTAGTACAGATCCGTACGAGCTCCTCTCCCTTACTCGCCCAACTTGCTCGACCTCGTCTCACTTGAGTCTTCTTCTCTAAATTAGGTATTTTTTTGTCTTGCTTTCCATTTAACTTCATATGAGGTTCATGTGGGCCCTAGCCAAATGATCCCAACCATTATATCTTTGACTAAATCAATGGTTGGGACTTATTCTTTTGTTGAGACAACTTATGTTTTCACTTTTTGTAGTTTAGAAAATTGATCCTCACTATATTTTTAACACTCCCTCTTAGTGAGGAATGGGTTTTCTATAACCCCCAATTTTTCCTAGAAATACTCAAACTTTCTTTTTGGCAATCCTTTAGTAAGGATGTCTGCAAGTTGTTCATTAGTAGAGACGTATTGAAGCTTTACTGCCCCTTTCTGTACTTTTCCCCTAATGAAGTGATATTTGATTTCAATGTGTTTGGTCTATCATGAAATACTAGATTTTTCAGATAACTTAATGCAACTCTGATTATCACAATATATTTTAGTTGGATCTAGTTTTGTGTCAAAGAGATCTACGAGAATTTTTTGAAGCCAAATGGCCTCACAACTTGCTTGATTGATTGACATGTACTGGGATTATACTGAACTGAGGGAAACTGATCTTTGTTTTATGTTGTACCAAGAGATCATGCATGATCCTAAACTGAAGCAGCATCACGAAGTGATTTTCCTATCAATTGTACTTCCATCCCAATCTGAATCGGAATAACCCACCAGTTTGACTTGGTCTCCCTGTAAATATTGAAGCACGTATTCTATGGTACCCTTCAGGTATCTCAAGATATGTTTTGTTGCAATCCAATGTACTCTCTTGGGGTCCACCATGTATTATTGACTGAGTGTGTTGACAACAAAACATATATCAGGTCTAGTGTTAGTCAAATACATCAAGCATCCAATTAATTGTCTACAAATGGTAGGATTCACCTTCTCTGACTCAGAAGAATTTAATTTCTTGATATTAGTAATCTAGGGAGTTTCCATGGGTTTCCAGTCCTCCATCCCAAATATTTTGAGAACCTCCATTGTATACTTTCCTTGACCAAGGAAAGTTGCACCCTTTTGTTGTCATATCTTGAGCCCAACAAAATAGTGCATTAGGCCCAAATCTTTCATCTAAAATTCTTTAGCCAGATTTTTCTTGCAAGTTGTGATTAAGGTTTTTTCTCCTATTGGAAAGAGGTCGTCTACATAAAGTACAAGAATGTGAGTGTCCCCTTCTCTTATGAGAAGCTATATATTTGAGGTGACATCACTATTGACAAATCCAATGCTTTGAAAATAGCTATCTATTATGGAGTAACAAGCTCTGGGTGCTTGTTTGAGGCCATATAAGGCCTTCTTTAGTCGATAGACATGAATTTCTTTGTTGTGGACTTCAAACCCCTGTGGTTGTTCCAAATATATCTCCCCTACAATACTCCCATTTAGGAATGCAGTTTTAACGTCCATTTGATGTATTTTCCACCCCATCTAAGTGGCAATAGAAATAATTGCATGAATGGAGGTGTAACGAGCTATTGGGGAAAATGTCTCTTCATAATCCACTCCTTTCTGAGAGAAACCCCGAGAAAGAAATTAGGCCTTATATTTTTCAATGCTTCCATCTGCTGCATGATTTATCTTATATATCCATTTGGAGCTGACTACAGATTTTTCCTTTGGTCTGGGTATTATTTCCCACACATCATTCTTTATTATGGAGGTATATTCCTCCATCATAGAATCCCTCCATGCTTTCTTAATTTCAATAGCTTATTCAAAGCAGGTTGGTTCGGATTCGATCATGCTACTCATGAGAGAAACACATCCTAAATACCTCTGAGGAGGTATGTTTGTCCTGACTGAGGTCTTTGACAACTTTACTTGTTCATTAGCTTCCTTCAACAACTGTTCGACCCACTTTGGTTTCCTTTTCCTGGAGAGGGTTGGTTGCTATTCCTCTTATTGACCCACTGTGGGGAGATCTAACCCTTTTGTTGAGGGTTCCTCTTCTTGATTGGAAATTTTTGTTTCTGAAATTTCTCTGTCTTGACATGATTTTTGGAGGGCTCTTTCTTCTTCAATTTTTTTATCTCTTCATAATACAGTCTTCTTGGTGGAGGGAATCTATATCATGTAGGATTTGGAAGTCTCACTATATCCTACCAAGACTCCCTTCTCTGTTGTAGGATCTAACTTAGTTATTTTTTCAACGGGAATATGGAAGTAGGAAACACAACCAAAGATATGAAGATGCTTGATGTCTAGTTTCTTCTCAATGAGTGCTTCTTCGGGCATTACATTTCCAATCACTTTATGAGAGCTTCTATTTTGAAGATACACATCAGTGTTACATGCTTCTTCCTAGAGGAACTTAGGAAGATTATGATTATGCAGCATTCCCTTTGCTGCATCAACAATGGCTCTATTCTTTCTCTCTGAACCCCCATTTTGTTGAGGGGTATATGAGACTGTCAGTTATCCTTTAATCCCAGATTCAACACATAATTTATTGAAGGCATGCGATGTGCATTCCCCCCCATTATCAAATCTGAGGGATTTTATCCTTTTTTCTGTTATTTTCAACAAAAACTTTGAATTCTTGAAATATCTTCAACACTTTTCTGAGGTTTTTCCTGTTAATAAATAAATCCAAGTTTTTCTACAGAATTCATCTATGAAGGTGATGTAGTATATAAACTTCCTTCCTATGGATAGCGAATACATGGGGCCACAGATATCAATATGAATCAAATCCAAGATTCCCTTGGACCTAGAATCGCTCTTGGGGAATGGTGCCCTTACATATTTACCTAGAGCACACCCTTTACACACTTCATGGTGTTTTTTGGTGAAAGAGGGCATTCATGTCACAATCTTGCCAAGAATTTTGAGAGATCCGTATCCAAGATGGGCCATGCGCATGTTTCATAACTCACAATCTCTAGTGTTGTTACTACAAGCTAGGGAAAAGTGAGATTAAAATTGCAATTTATACATATTGTCCTTTCTTACTCCAATGGCTTGTTCAGATCCCTCACTCAAACCTTTTGGTTTAATGTAAGCCCTTCGATCCTTGAAGGAGACTTCATAACCCTTGTCTTATAGAGATGAAACTAAGACCAGATTCTTATTTAGTCCTAGAACATAGAGGACATATGAAAGATAAAGGGGTTTACCCGAATCCCTCTCAAATTTTATAGTTCCAACTCCTTTTGGATGATAAGCATAATCATCACCAAGAAAAATCTCGAATCCAAATTCCTTTTCACTCAGACTATTGAAGTAGTGTTTGTGACTAGTCATATGATTGGATGGTCCATTGTTTATGTACCAAACATCATTGGTTCGGGTGGAAGAAAGACAAGTTGTGCATACTTCTTCTGCCATTTACTTTCCTTTGGTGAGAGTTGTTCAATTTATCCTAGATCTGATACCATGTGAATCTTAAAAGAAAATATGCAAATATTGAGTATAACAGAACAACCACTCTCTTTACACAAGGTAGAATAAAGAAAATTTATTATGTTCAAATTGAAATACAATGCAATCAAAAACTTCTTACAACCCTTTTTTTTGACGTACAGATGTGTACTTCTACACACTGTATGGAGTGGTATCTGGCTGTATTGATTGGGGTTTCTTCTTCTTGTTTTGTATGGCCCTAACTCAACCTTCTTCTTCTGTTCTTACTTCTGGTCTAATGATTATGGTCCTAACTCGGCCTTTCTCCTTGTTGCATTTGTGAGCTTTATCGATCCCCAGTCGGTTGTACCAAGTGCAAGTAGTATAGAGTCATACAGGCTCTTCTCCCTTACTCGCCCAGCTTGCTCGACCTCATCTCACTTGAGTCTTCTTCTCTAACTTAGGTATTTTTTGTCTTGCTTTCCATTTAACTTCATCTAAGGTTCATGCGGGCCTTAGCCAAATGATCCCAACCATTAGATCTTTGACTAAATCAATGGTTGAGACTTATTCTCTTGTTGAGACAACTTATGTTTTCACTTTTTGTAGTTTAGAAAAATGATCCTCACTATATTTTTAACACTAGTTTGTTAAGGCAGTTATCATGATATAAAGCTATATAAACTAGTGTTTTGTTTAATAAAATTTAATCATAGATCTTATTTTACACTTCGATGTCGAACTCTACTTATGAGATTAATATGATATCACACTTCCATTATCTTATAATTCAAATTTACTCATCGATTATCTAGAGAATCAACAACCTTATTTCTTGATCGCCAAATATAGACGATCATGTCTAAGAAGGTTGAGAGAATATTTCTTGAATATTGAAAAGTTGAACTCAACCACCAATTTTGCGCTTGTAACTAACCACCTTCACTTTGTTGAATTTGTCTTAATTTGTTAAGGGGTATTTAGGAATTGTCCCCTTTTATTATCAAACTCTTTATCCCCATTAATTAGAAAATAAGGATGTCTTAAAGCAAATCTTGGATTTCTACATAATTAATTAAATCTTGGATTTCATAAAGAGTACATGAAGGTGTTCATTTCATAAAGAGTAAGAAGAAATTAGTAATGGTCATTAAGTTGGATTTGTCAATGGTTTATGGAAGAACTTATTGGTTGTATTTGAAGTTAATATTGATTTATATAGGGTTTAACTTTTTTATGGTAAATTGGATCATGGATTGTGTAATCTCTATGAATTTTGCATTGTTGATAAATGGGACATGATTGGAATTTTTCAAACTTTCTAGAGGACTAAGGAAATCATGTCCCTTATCTCACTTATTGATCTTATTAGTAACTAAAAGGATAAGTAGGGAAATCATGGAAGCAATAAGGAGATGTGGAGTACAAGGCATAAAGATTGGTTCAGTTCTATTAACCTATGTGTTATTCGTAGATGATATTATGTTATTACTAAATGATTTTAAGAGAGAAGATAGAAACATTCAAGAGATAGTAAATACATTATTTGTGGCTACTAGGATGGAGGTCAATGAGCAAAAATCAACTTATAGCTTCAGTGGGATGAGTGAGGAAGTTATTCAAAGAATAACTTCAATGCTCCACATTAGATTTGTTGATATGTAAGAGGGTTTAAAATACTTGGGGTTTATCCTAAAAACTAATAGCTATGGTAAAAATAATTGGGGGTGGTTAATAGAAATGATTGAGAAAAGGATTTATCATTGGTGCAACAAATAGATCTCAAGGGGAGGAAGGTTAACACTAGTTAAGTTTTTCTTGTAAGAATTTCTTGTATATTGGCATTTGCTTGCTTACCTTCAAAAATGTGTAGTGGAAAGGTTGAGGAAGTGTGTTTTATTTTTTTGAGGAGAGGGAGATATGATACACAAGGAATACACCTAGCCAAATTGTTAGATATAGCGAAGCCAAAGAATATGGGTGGTTGGGGCTTAAATCAAATCCACTTATTTCGAAAATCCCTATATGAAAAAAGTTTGTGGAATTTATTAACCAAACATATTTTGTGGAAACAAGTAATGGAGTAGTACATAAATCTAGGTTTGTTTATGGATTAGATAAGAAAACCTAATAAAAGCATAAAAATGTGTCTGATTACTAAAAGGAGGTGGTACTAGTGATCCAGATTAATTTCAGAATGAAATGAAAGAAAAGATATTACAATGAAATACTCATAAAAATTATCAGAAACAGAAAGATACAACAATACATGATTTCTATTAATGAAAGAAATGTACAAAGAATGTAAAAATACAGAGTGAAAGAATCGCTAGAATGGCGACATCTTTATCTCTGAGAAGAGATGTGACAGCTATGCTTATTCGCAAGAAGATGATTACAATGAGGCTCTGAAGGCCTTTTTATGATAAAAATGAATGCCAAAACCCTAGACATCCAAAAACCTAACCCTAGGAGATGAAGCACCAAAATTCATGTGGGCCTCGTTGGGGTAAGTGAGTACATTAACTTCTTGAGGTTGTAACTTTTGCACACGATCTCCGTTTTAGGTGTGTGATATCCCGTTGGAAAGGTCTTTTTGATAATTATGCATTATGCTACAAACTTTGAATTTGTCTACAGATTGTTTGTGGCAAGCCAAGAAAACATTGTTTAGGGCCTCAAACCAGCCCTAGAAGTACAAAAATATGTACTAACATGAAAAATTACAAAATAATCATGTTGGAATAGGTGGGTGGCCACCAATATCCACCTGGATGTTGTTTATGGCTTCAGGGCAGCCTCGAAAATCCAAAACCCACAATTACAAAGAAATGTCCCCATTATAGAGAAATGTGTTGAATTGAAAACTGTTAAGATGAGCCAGTTGGAATTTGGAATAGGTGGGTGGCCACCAATATCCACCTAGATCAATCCTCCCCCCTTAGGAAGCAATGGTCTCCATTGCGTTGAGTGCATGGGGAAGAGGGGAAAGTGTTTTCTAAATATGAATCTTGGTGAGTTGTGTGCCTTATTAGAGAAGTTGTGTTGCTTGGTCTGTGGAAGGATGTCACGAACCTATTGGTGGCGGGATTGAATCTCTTCCACTAGCATGTTGTCTATGGGCATGACTGGGCATTGTGTAGGCACCATTGTAAGTGAAGAAAAAATATATTCTTTCTCTTCGACAATCTGCTTCTGCTGGATAGAAGGTGTTGAGGCTGCAGTGGTTGTAGTGGCCTTTTGTGCATCCTTTGAACAGACTGTGAAGATGATGAATTTTGCAGTATGAGAGATTACCTTGAAACACTGTTTTGGTGGAACGGTAGTCGAAATTGCCTCTAGAATCCTATAGAGCTGACCCCCCAAAGTAATAATGATACTACGAGGTCAAGAATCATAAACATCATGATGTTTCCACATATATGGTTGGCACAAAAAAACATCACAAACATCAAGAGGGGCAATTGTTGGGTATGTGTTATATTCTTTGCATGTGTGTGTGTGGGTGTGTTGGATTACAATTGCGTCTGACGATCCCAACTTCCTTTGCTCTTTGTGTCGTCTGCACCATGTGCTTTCCTAGTGGGTCCTAGGGGGGGCCAGGTTCCCCCCCGGGTTACGCGCAATGTTCGGGGAAGTGCCTCAAAATTGTTTTTTGGGTGGTTTTTGCTATTTTAGTGGATTTTGTTATTTTTAGTGTTTTTCTAAATTAATCTCGGATGAATGGATTAGGGTTTTGGTATCTATTGAATACCTAAAATATTGTATATATTGTACTGTAAATGGTAAAATTAATAAAATAAAGAGTTGAAATTTGCAGCACCAAGGAAGGTTGGTTTTCTCATTGTTAAGGGTTTCCAATGTAAATCTATGTGTACTATGTGTATGAGCCATTGATTAAATTTTGTTTTTCTTGAGAATTTGTATGCATTTCTTTACTTCACAGGTTTAAAACTTACACATCACACACTACCTCATCCTTGAAGGGTTGGATGCCATAGGACAGGTGACACTGTTGGCTGACACGGAGATCTCGTCCCTGGTGAAGCCACCCAATGTTGTATGGTTGTGGGTGTGGTGTTGTTGACAACCCTAACTGTTTGATGACCTCAACTGAGATGAGGTTCTTATGGCTGTCGTTATCGACAATGAAATGCAACAGGGTCCCCTTCACCCGCATATATGAATGGAAGAGGTGCTCCCCCTCTTCAGGATCTACTGGTTCTTTTGGTTGAATTGTTGCAGTCATGACAGTAGCAGTGGGGTCTGCGTCGATGATCTATCTATTTTCAACATTTTATGGATCTGAGTCTGAATCAGGGTTCATCTCCTTGTCTTTGACCTCGACCACCAATGACTGTTTCGAGCGACATTCATAGGTGTTGTGCCAGTGGATTTTGTGGAAGTCGCACCTCTTCCTAGTGTCATTCTTCGTCTTTCCTTTACCCTTCTTGTTCTGTGTCTTGGATTGGTTGTATGGAGTCTGTTGGTTAGGGTCGTCTTTACCATGCTTTGGTTGTTGCAGATTTGTAGACCTGAACTCCCATTTTTTCTGGTACCTAAATTTCTACTCAATTTTGACAGCATATCGATAGGCAACTCCCAATGATGAGATGTTTAGGAAATCCATTTCAGTTTGGATGTACCTATGCAGAGCCCCATGATATTTCAGAACCATATGTTGCTTAAAGTCTTTGATACCTAGCTTGGTGTGTAAGGTAGGGAAATAATTTGTGAACTCTGGCACTGTTTGGCTCTTTTCTTTCCGCAGTGTGGTCCATCTCATGTATTTGTCTTCATAGTGATCAACAGGGTAGTATTGTTCCTTGACCGCATCCACAAAAAAATTCCAAGTGGGCTCGACCCCATATATTCTGGATTCCTCTATGGAACTTTGCTCCCAGTAAGTTTCTCACCACTGTTTGACATGGGGGAGAACCTTGAGGAGTGTGAAGGTGATCTTTTCCCTGTTGGAAAAATTGTGAACAGAGAAATAACCTTCTAGCAGATTTAACCATTTTTCTAAGGCATTCGAATCTATCTAACCTTCAAATATGGGAATATCAAAATTAACTTGTACCTTGAAGGGAGAGGTTCCTCCAAAATGGTCGCTTGATGAATATGCGTTTGTTGCTATTAACAGGCGTAGAAGGATGTGTGCAAAATTCTCCATCATTTCATCCCTCTGTCGTGAGAGAGCTTTCTCAAGCAACATGTTAATAGAATCTTCTGCTCCACCATTTTTCTTTTATGCCACCATAGAGGTTTTCTTGGCGTGCGAGAGAGATTGTCCTCAAGAGAGACAAGCTCGAGACCCAACTTGCTATACTCGGACCTCATTGGGGACTTGCATTGAAAAACGATCAAGAACAACCTCCTCTAATACCACTGATCCAGATTAATTTTGGAACAAAACGAAAGTAGAGATATTACAATGAAATACTCATAAAAATTGTCAGAAACAGATAGATACATCAATGCATGATTTCTATTAATGAATGAAATGTACAGAGACTGTAAAAATATAGAGTGCCAGACTCACTAGAATGGTGCCATCTTTATCTGCGAGAAGAGACGTGACGGCTACACTCATTCCCAAGAAGATAATTATAATGAAGCTCTGAAGGCCTTTTTATGATAAAAATAAATGCCAAACCCCTAGACATCCAAAAACCTAACCCTAGGAGATGAAGCACCAAAAGTCATGTGGACCCCGTTGGGGTAAGTTAGTACATTAACTTCTTGAGGTCATAACTTTTGCATACAATCTCCATTTTAGGCGTGTGATAGCCTGCTAGAAAGGTCTTTTCGAGAACTATGCATTATGTCATCAAACTTTGACTCCATCTACAATTTAACTATGGCAAGCCAAGAAAACACTGTTTAGGGCCCCAAACTAGCCCTGGAAATACAGAAAGATGTACTGACATGAAAACTTCCAAAATAAGCTAGTTGGAATAGGTGGGTGACCACCAATATCCACCTGGATGTTGTGTAGGGCTTCAGGACAACCCTAAAAGTGAAAAACCCACAATTACAAAGAAATGTCCCCATTACAGAGAAATGTGTTGAAATAAAAGCTGTCAAGATAAGCCAGTTGGAATTTGGAACAGATGGGTGGCCACCAATATGCACTTGGATCAACTAGCCTTCCCTATTATTGGTAATGATCCATCATGGAGGGTAGGAAATGTGAAACATTTAAGATTGGGCACACACTTTATTTCGGATTGTGGGAATGCAGTTTTACTACCAACAGATATCTAAGTCACAAAGTAAAGGCTTTCTTTTATTAAACCAAGCATAAGATAAATTTGTGTCCTCCATTGGTCTCAAGGTTGAAAATCGACACAAGCAATGGAGTTATAAGGGAAAAGAGAAGTTAGGTGGAATAATATTATAGAAGAATTAAGGAAGAGTTTATAAGGGAAAAGAGAAGTTAGGTGGAATAATATTATAGAAGAATTAAGGAAGAGTCATATAAGAATGAAGGAGTTTGACACCACCGACATATGAACAAAGTAAAGTGTTAGGGATATGTATTATTAGATTAGGTTACAAACTTATGATTGCATGTGATCAACAACTAAAGGTCTAGTGGTGATAAAAAAAAATCTAAAAAATCAAAACACCTCAGAATGTCTTTTATGGTTATCTCCTAAAAATAAGGTATTGACACTGGATTTGATTCAAAATAAGGGTAAAAATGATCCAAAGTTTGTGTTATTTATACAAGAGGACAAAGGAAGACACTGGACTTGATTCAAAGTAAAGGTAAAAATGATCCAAAGCTTGTGTTATTTATACAAGAAGACAAAGGAAGATATAGGTAATTTAATGATCATGTACCCATAAACAAATAAATATGGAAGAATGTAGAGAAAACAAGTGTTGCATGGAAGCTTAACCCCTACCAAGTAATAAACTACGCTGCCATGCAACATTCTTAAAAACATGGAAAGCCAAGTAAGTAGAGTGAGTTTACACCTGGCCCTAGTCATAATGATCTGTATCTTAGAATTTAAAAAATGTGACTTCCAACAAACCAAAAATCAATAAAAGGTATATAGCAGCGACATTGCAAGGACCAACATTAATTAATTAGTCCCGCGAGTCCAGCGCGATTGGTAAAGACAGGACCTTCCTCCAAGTGTTGGGAGGAGGTCTCGAGGTCAAACCCTGCTGGGTCTCCGGGACGAAATTTGTAATGGCTGCTGTGCTAGACTGGATACAGTGAATGTAAATGATATATATCTCTAATATATATCGAGATAATTTCTCGTGGAAAAAAAAAAGGACCAACATTAATTTATAAATGTGTATGGTAGTATTTGCTTTTTAATATTTTGATATGAAAATATATTAAAACACGTATTGGAGTAACCCAACACAATCGAGTGTTTTATGCTCGTAACATGTGTATCTCTTCTTCGAGGTGTTGTACGGAAGTCGAAGCGTGCTAATCATTACTTGTAGAGTGATCAATCCTAAATGAAAACGTTCTCAAGAACATACAAGATTTGATAATTATGGTAATATGTGAAAAAAAAATAAAAATAAAAAACCTTGCAAGATAATATTATCATTGTCTTTTATGTTGCTTCTATTAAAAAAAATTGAAAATTGGGAATAAAAAATTATATCACAATTTGGTTATATCAAAATTATATATATATAAATATTAATTATTATTATAAAAAATATATATTGTATTTAATTTACTATGATTTTTTTTTGTTGTTAGCTAATTATCCCTGACTTGCGGGATTGGCTTGTGGCTAAGATGCCACGATCCAGGGGCATCTAAGCCGTCAAAATCACTTGGGGATCGCACCCGATTTGGACCGCACCAACCCTTAACAAGGTTGGATTTGAGGTGTCCACAAAGGCTTTGAACCGATGACTTCACTTACAGAGTGCCTTAACAACGCACTCCCTCACCGACTGCTCTATACCACGGAGACCAATTCACTATGATTTTAATAAAAGGTATTTTTTTTATATTTATCAATATAAGAATCATAACATATTAAAATGTATATATTATTGTGTTCATAATTATTAATTTCAATTTAAAATATAAAATATTTATGTTATAAAAAAAAATTAAATACATAAATTTTAAACCTATTAGATTTAGATAAGAGAATTTTTACTAAAACATATGGAAAAAATACTATGAAATATTGTCTAAAGATTCGTGAAGAATAGAAAACTAAATAACAATGAAAATTTATTTGATGTGTGTGTGAAGTAGCCCTTGCCACCAAAAAGGAAGTTGATGATCTCTTAGACGCATGGTGTAATTTCGAAAAGGGTGTCCTTGGCATGGGGAGGTTAATGATCTGCACTGTTTTTCCTCTTTCTCTCGCAGTTTTCCACACCTTCTTCCTTTGTCTACATGACTGAGGCCTATGAACTTTCTCCCATTCTTTATCTTTGTCACAGAACAAGCACACCCACATGTCCTTAGGAAATGACTTCAATGGAGGGTTCAATCTAGACTTTCTTAGGGCATAAATACGATTGTCCAGGTAGATGGATCAACAAAAAAATAGTTCGATGCAAGACTCACCTATCCTTCATTCCCAAAATCATTTTTATGGTCTACTCATGCTTTTGTGGCTTCCCAATCCATTCCCAGGCCTCAATACTAGCTTGTTGGTAATTTCGGGATATGGTGAACATCTCAAAAAAAATATAGAGGTCATAAAGCTACAAATACAGATGACAACAAGAACCCTAGATGTAGATGCATTATGTATATGTGGATTATCTATCAAGCATAAAGAATGCAGAGCCTTTGGCACTCTCATTTCCATGAAGACTTTTTCCAACTCTCATTTCTTTATGATTGCAAAAATTAATAATTGATAAAATTGTACATCAATGATACTATTTATCAATGTCTATAGGATCGTTGTTTGATATCACTTGAACATGATGAATGCAATTGTCGTCAATGAAAGGTTCAAGTGGAAGCCATATCTAATGTTGAAGGTTGCACCAAAACATTGTCCTGTAAGCACAATAGTAGAAATGCCTCTTTCCTCCAAACCCACTCATTAGGTCGTTCAACCTCCATCTCTGGATTCACTTCCATTAATCAAGTGGTTGTTTTCTTGCAAGTTTTTTCAAGCTTAAAGATCTCCTCCTTAGTTATGTACGAGATGGTGAAGGAGGATCTTGGACTTCTTCATCTTTGGCCTTCTGCACATGTGAGAGGATCTTGATTATTCTTCCCATTTTGTAGTGAGAGCTTGTGACACCTTCGTTACAAGTCGAGTGATCATATAAACCAAAATACTATCTTGAACTAGTAAATCCATGAAGACTTTTTCCATCTGTCATTTCTTTGTGATTGCAAAAATTAATAATTGATAAAAATGCACATCAATATACTATTTACCAATGTCAACATGATCATTACCTGAGATCACTTGAACATGATGAATGGAATTACCATCAATGAAAGGTTTGAGTGGTAGCCCCATCCAATGTTGAAGGCCTCACCTATACACTGGCCTGGAATCACAACAATAGTAGTGTCTCTTGCCTCCAAACCCACTTATCAGGTCATTCAACCTCCATTTATGTCTTCACTTCCATTAATCAGGTGGTTGTTTTCTTACAAGTTTTTTCAAGCTTAAATATATCCTCGGTTTTGTACAAGATGGTGAAGGAGGAGCTTGGACTTCTTCATCTTCGACCTTCTACACAGGTAAGAGGATATTCTGTGAACAATTTGTGCTAATGAAATAGTTCAATGGAATATATTTATGTTTCAAACCTGGTAATTACTCTACAGGCTTACATTTTTAGCACTAGCTTGGTTATGTTGCTAAGGGCCACAAATCTGGTGCGATGATGCATATGAAACCTTCCACAAAGAGTGGTACCTCATCACCTATATTAACCCATAGCTTAAATTTGGGTTTTGAGATTAGCCCAAGTCAACCTGGATGCATAATTATGGTAGTGGCTTCTTTCCAACAGGAGCAACTAACATAATTTCAGTAGCAGAAGAAATTAGAGGAAAATGGCAGATAGAAAGATAACTGGGACAAGCGAGAAGTTGATATGCCTTATTCAGAGTATTCCTAAAGGAAATTCAGTGGAGGATAAACGAAAAGGAGTACTTGCATGCAAGATTCCCTTGACACAATAGGAACCTTGACTGCAGGGAGACCTCAGGAGAGTATGTAGAGATACCTTGACTACATGGAGAACTCGTGAGAGTATCTGAGTGTCAAAGGTGTAGAGAGGCAATGTCGTGGCGTGGTGAAAAGAGGAAATATCATGGAAGCAATGCTAAAATCAACAATACCATTTATTGCCTATTAGATTCCCAACTATTGAAGAAAAATATAATAAAAAATACATAATCATCCCTAGTCCCAAGAACTACATTGTCAACCTAGCAATAAGACCTTAAAATCCATAGCTAATAAAAATGGAGAGAAATAAAATTATTTGTTTCAATTAATTGGAAAAATAACAATTATATGACAAAAATTTACATAAAATAAAAATATTGAAAAATTAACGAACAACTAATATAAGTCAAACTACAAACTCATCACTATAGTCCCTACAGTCAGGCCTCGAATTTGACGGGCTACATCCCATATTTGGTCTCGCAACCCATATTTGACAAGGTGTTATAAAAATTACATGTCATTACTGACTTGCACTAAAATTATCCGCCTGTCTAATTGAAGTGTAACCGCCTCGAGTACCCGTCAAAAACTCTAATGGGTATGTCACATGTACAATATAGCCTATACGTCTTAGGGTTACCTGCATATAATATAGGGCCAGGAGTAGGGCCCGAGATCTAGAGGATGGAGGTTGAGTTATAAACAACTTGAAGGGAAGTAGTTGTATAGGAGTAAATGCCATAAATGAATCCTTGCTGCTACACTTCCGCGCCACCAGAAGATAGGTAAATTAATACATTTCATATCGCGTCGAATCCCGAGGGTCGATGGGAAACGCCTATCTGCAGCCTGCTCATATCTGGTGGTGGTTGAGGGTGATAGCGTCGATTCTAGCCGGTGCTTGCTCTATTTGCAGCTTGCGAATATCTGGTGGTGGATGAGGGAGATAACATGGATTTGGACCGTTTCTTGCTCTCTACTGAGGGAGATGTGATTCAAACCGGTGCTTGCTCTCTACTGGTGGGGGAGATATCATTGCTTTCTCTGTGTTTCTTGTATCCAATGCCATTCGTTGAGGTTTATTTGGATTTGAGGGGTTTCGTCATGCTGAGATGAACATTTTTGGGTGCAATAGATCTCGTGATAAATTGTTGGCGAATGTGGTTGGCTCCATCACTGCAATAAACCAGGTTTGTTTCCATGACTAAATCTCCTAATATTCCTTCTTATCTTATTTCTCTAGGACATTTATGGGATTGTTCGTGGAGCTTGTCTCTCTTAGGCATGGAATGTATCGGTAGGTCTAATATATCCTTTCAGATACAAATAAGTTGTAAGTGAGCATCATTCTCTGCTCAACTTGGGTTTCCTCCCTCAAATGTGAAGCTCAATCGGTAAGAAACAATTATTAGTAACAACTCCCTCATGCGGAACACATACTTCACCTGTTTCTCTTGTCTATGCACTTTCTTCCTAGTTGTGTGCTCCATGCTCCTTGTATCCACACTTAACGCTCCCCGGCCCTATTGTTCTTGTTGAGCCTTGCTGATACTCTTCATCAATTAGAACCCACTGCATAAACCTATCTTCATTTCATTTAATGCATAGCGTTAGCCACACCTCGAAATTGGGATGCATACCATGCATCCACAAGAATTTTAACACTGATCGTGTATACAATTTGTCAAATAGATACTAGGATTTTTTAAGACTTTGGCCAAACACTTGCCAAACAAACATAGTGAATGTAGTGAGCAAATGTTTACCCATTTGGTTAAAGTTCGGAAATGAAACCATAGGATTCCGCTGCAACTTGCATGTAAGCCTTTTCCTCTGTGGGATTGTCAATGGCTATCTCAACATCTTTCCCTTTGACCATAATCCGTTCAAGAACTTCTGGATCTGTTTCGAAACGCGCCACTTCAAACCCTCTTCTAGCATGTAGGTTGTCTATTCAAAGGATTCCTTTCTCATTTGTCTATGACAAGAAACGCGAGGACCTGAAAATATCATCGTACATAGCCATTGCTTCACACTTGCTGGTGGTTAGGTAGTTAGACTCGGCTGGAAAAATTTGACACTTATAAATATGTATAAGTTGTCTATTCAAAGGATTCCTTTCTCATTTGTCTACAACAAGAAACGCGAGGACCTGAAAATATCATCTTACATAGCCATTGCTTCACACCTGCTAGTGGTTAGGTGGTTAGACTTAGGCTGAAAAATTTGACACTTATAAATATGAATAAAACGTAAAATGACATGGATGAAAAACAAACGTCTGTCATTAAATTTACACTAATTAACATGCAAAGTAAATTTGAAATTCCAATACTGCCTTGCAATGCCCTCGATAGGTACTAATAATAAATATCCCAAATATATGGAATGGTCCATTTAATGAAGAATGCTTGGGGAAGTGGTTAGGGAACATGAGTTAAAAACTTAGCAAATGTACATATGAGGAATGATTAAATTAGGAAACAGTTAATACTATATGTTTGGTCTATGTCACGTGCAAGACTCTCTCTATATTAACCAGTTTTAATACTATATGATTGGTCTATGTCACGTGCAAGACTCTCTCTATATTAAACTTATATACCTCTGGTAGGTGAGATTCCAAATGATGGGTTTTCTTTTCTAACCTTACCATCAAGATAGTCATATGTTGCACAAGGTTGAAAAACTAAATAAAAAAAGAAAGTGAGAAAAAACAATAGAGACAATAATTAATCTTCATGACATGCACGGGTTTATTAAATTCAATATGAGGAATAATTAAATGAGGAGACATTTAACATTATGCGATTGGTCTATGTCATGTGTGATTCTAAATGATGCATTTGCTTTTCTAACCTCACCATCATGCATTCACATGGTTACAGTGCCTGGACTTGTCCTCATGTAGTCTCATGGAGTAGTACTCATGTCGTCTCATGATAAAGGCCTGACAACTATTAAACTAAAGATTTAAGTGCAATATTCTACATACTAGGGGTTGTAAGTTGTTGCATGTACTCTATTTTTAAAATCAAATAAATGTAAGTGTCTTACAGACATTGTGATTACTCACTACATGTATCGACTTTAATCTTACCCATCACTTAAAAGGTAAATCTGAAGGATTTTTACTTTATTAGGAGAAAAAAATTATTAATTCGTATTTGTCTAAGTGATTTGTATTATAAAATTAATTATGTGAAAAAGTAGGATTTTTACTTTACATAAGGGTAAAATAGTTATTAATTTCTATTGTCTTAATGATTTGTATTATAAAATTAATTATATCGAAAATATTTTAAAAGATTGTAAAGTGCCTCTACAAAATTAAATATAGAATAATTATAAAGTATTTTTACACATTTACCCATGTATATATATATTTTTTCTTTTCTCGGAAATAAACGTAATTTATTCATCTAAAGAGAACCAAATTACATTCTGTAGGTGCCAAAATCACGACTCAATATTGGGTAGAAAATTCCAAAGGGACACAAAGTAACTAGTTGGAGAGCCAAAACGAAGAAAACACAGGAGTTGATAGAAACCCCTAATAGGTCGAAAACTCGGTATAAGAGATCTTGTCAAAGAATAATACTCTAAACAGAAAATCCAAACAAACCCCGGTGGTCGGATGGACCAGATCAGAGAGGTATGAAAACCTTCACATTAGCATAACCAGAAGGCAATCACGTCGATGAATACCCCAACCAGTAGCAAAAAGACCTTGAACTGCATGCCCATTCTATGGACCTCAAATGATGGAGACACATCGCACGCCCAAGGATAGGACCTCAAAGTTGTAGCACTACCCCCACCAGATAGAAAAAAACATCAACGACCACCTAAGGGAGCCATATATGAGCATACATCAAACCCTAAACAAATCGAAGAAACCAAAGGGATTGATCAAAATATGGAGCAATATAAAGCAAGGATCTCGCAAGGAGAAGCATATATGATAAAACCCAGGCATCACCCTCGCAGGAGCACTCATAAAGCAGGATTGCATCTCAAAACCAGAACCAAATCCGCTCCCAAAGCTAGCAACACGAAACAACCATGCAAGAAGAGGGTGTGAGCATCAAATAGATCAAGCCCCAACCACACAAGGAGATGGGTCTGGCCACCATCTGAGCTTGCAATAAGTCGGAGTGAAAGTAAAAGATCCCCATTCCTCCATCAAGAGACAACCTTCCATGCGAGGAGCCTGGAGTATCTAGTCGGGAGAAGGCAAATGGAAGGAGAGAGAGACCATGTCGGAAGTGAGATGGTTGGGAGAAGATGGTTGCATCTGGTTGTAAGAGAGACCTCATCGGAAGAGAACTACGAGAAGTGGGTGTCTGTGGCTAGGGTTTCCCCCAGCCGCAGAGCCAAAAAATATCCCATTATTATTATTTCCCCATGTATATATAAGGAATGAAATCATATTAATTATTATAAGAAGAGGAATTTAAGGCAATTTTGTTTGGTAATATTTATGATTTTTTTAATTAATTTGGAATATTAATAATGAATTGTATTTATAATGATGATGATTAACGTCCATTGAGATTGAATTGGTCTATAGGACCTCAAAAAGGTAAGGTATTACTTGGAATTCCTTAGAATTTTATTTATGTGCTCTAAAAGCATTAAGAGAAGCTTTCCAAGATCATAATAGTTTTGTTAAGTTAAAAGGTTAGGAAGGTTGGTAGTGTGACAAATCTTTCGAGATTTAGATCTAATTTGGGTATATGTTCAACATTCTAAGAGAAAGTGTTTTTCATCTTCAACCCTCTTAGTGTCACAAAGGTGACAAACTCTTTCATCCCACAACATTTTAGGAACTAACCAATTCCCAGTTTCACTATGGAATTCATGGGAATTTATTCTTATTTTAACAATGTTTATCTTTTCTTTGCACTTGTTAAAAGAGAGATATGTTTGATCTTCTAGATTAGGGTTGATTACCTCCTTATAATATCTTAATTTTCTTTTTCCCTCTAACTCTTTATTGCACCACATTTTCTCTTTAAATTTTGATGTGATAATATTTTTAATATTATCCTTATTCTACAATATGATCTCTTCCTTTATTCCCCAATGGTTTAGACAAGACCAAACATCCTTATGTCGTTCTTGCTTGAGTCAAAGGTGGTTTTGGCTAGAGTTTGAAGCAATTTTAGGGAACCTCTCATCTTCTAAGTTGTTTAACGTGTTCTTATACAATAGGTATCTGGTCATAGACATGTTCTCAATGGAGAAAATGCATGCTTCTATGAGGATAATAGGATAGAGTGTATTTCCTTTAATTTTGAGATTATAAGTTATAATTTTTTTGAGAAGCTTTAACTTTCTCCACAACTCCTTAGAGATATTGCATCTCCAAACTTAATATCTACTCCTTAAAAATATTGCATCTCCAAACTTAATATCTATATAGAATAGCAAGAATAAAATTAGTTAAATAAAAAAGTTTTTAACATAAATTTAATTTAATTATAATCCTTTAAATATAAAAAAATCTTCTTTTAAATTGTTTTTTAAATCTCTTTCCATATTTAATAAATTTACACAAGAGCTAAATTATAAAACTAATAATATTATTAATTATAATATTATATTATAATATCATTAATTAAACTAATGTATAATACGCCAATCAATCGTTCGCTTGAGAAGAGCATAATATACTCACGTTGTTGGAAAAATTAAATTATTGTATAAACATGTGCATCTTGGTATCATAATCGATTAATTATCATATGGCGTGATATGCTTTTGATAAATATTAATATCACACATCCTTTGTAATACTATATTCAAAAGTATTAGTAGAAAAAGGCGTGGTTAAAGTCATGTGCAAAGTTATGAGATGATTATTATAACATAGTTTTTCAAAATAGTTTGATTTTGTTTAATGTATTTCCTAAAGTTTAGGGAATAAGTAAAATAATGTTTATATTTTATATTATTCAGATGTAAAAAATGTTTGAAGTAGAAGTTTTTAAAAAAATATTAAAATTTATAAGAGTTTTTTTATCCATACAAGAAGTTAAAAATAAAGGGAAAATACATAAATTTGTTAGAGAATCATTTTCAAAAGATGATATAGTGTTAAAATTTGTAAATCATATTTGATTTTGGTATTTGGCAAAGTTTGTAAATAATATTTGATTAATTGATCTTTTTATTGCAGTAAAAAGAAGCTTTGAATTCAATGTACAAATTAGAAAATCTAACAAATATTATTATAAGTGTTCTAATCATGTAAATCAAAGAATCTTATTAAACATAGAGTGATTTAATTGAATTAAGTGTCAAAAATCAACCAAAATGGTTTGACCAATGAATGTATTCTATTATAAGTCATCAAATGATGAGATTGCATAATGACTCGTTAATAAGAGAAAATGGTGGCCAAGTCCACACTCTGGTAAATGGGGTATCATTATCGTAAGATGCAACAAATATGGAGAAAGAAACATGCTAATGAGGTTTTGAGCCTTATCATTTTTATTATTTCACTTATCTCTCCCCAACGCAACCAAAGGTACAACTTTTGTCTCCAAATCGATTATAAACAATGCCTTATTTCTAATTATACCCTCTATATAGGACTTTCATGAGAAATAATTAGTATTTGTTGAGTAGATTACATTTAGAATAGCCATAATGAAGAACATAAGTAAGTTCCTATAAAAAGAGAAAGAATTGGATCAATACAAAGGGAACAATGAATAACACACTTTAAAAAAAATTACACTCAGAAAGGTACTTAGATGACCAAGATATTCCCTCCATAAGTTACAAAATTGTAGATTATAGGGGGGTTTCTAAGAAAAATATGAGAAACAAAAAAAACCAAATAGTTAAATCTCCCCAAAATGATTGCACCATGGTGCAAATAATTTTAAAACACTTAGTTTGCAATAAACGACACTAAAAATGAACTCTATATGACAAAGTTATGGCCATTTATAAACCATCTTCAAAAGATGAGAGTGAAATGGAGGGGGATCCTCCAAAACTATTAATGTATAAGATTATACAAGTGACACGTGGAATTATGAAGTAGAAAGATGTTCCATGTGGTTGGGTGACATGGCATCTGCATGGTACTTGAGCGACATGAGAGACTAAATGTAAAGTCCATGTGGAAGGTGATGTGGAAACATGACATATGGCATAGGAAGATGATAGTGTGAGGTCTTCTAGTGACATGTGGCATCTATGTGTCATCTCTAGTTGAGGTAGCGACCCTATGTGCCAAGGTCCATATCTTAAGTGGCAATCTCATGTTGAGGTAGTAGTTTTCAAAGATTCCATGTGCTTGTGACATGGAACACATGATGGATGGTAGAGGATATTCCAGTGGAACACTTCATCACAATAGATCCGATAAATAAAACCGAAATCTACACTATGGAGGTTAAATTCCTTTAGATTCTAGAATCTTTAGTTATTGATTTTCTTCTTATGCATGAATAGATAAAATGCGGAAAATAGAGAACATTAAAATACAATCATACACCATCCACAAAATAACACAAAGGTTTTCTCTGGGAAACCCTTACAAGAGAAAACCCAACTAGAAGGTGAGGATTCTCTGCTCTACTCTCTTTTCTCTGTTATGGAAATGATGCAAGTAAAAAGGAGAAGGAACTCTCTATGGAGTTCTTTGAGACCTATGGCTTGTTAGGCTACTAAAAAACATTAACCCCCTATGGTATTCTCTCTAATTTCCCCACTCCCAATTGTTTTGTTTTGTTATGGAACAAAATACAATAACATAGAATGGAACCCCTTATCCTCCTATCGACCTACTATTTTACATAGCCCAATGACCATCTTGGGTTAGGGTATTGACTTACTCAACCCTCAATTAGCAATCGATTTTGGACCTTCTAGAGTGTTCTAGAAAATACACTATGTAGATATCACCACATGTTTAAGTAATGAGGGCTGGCATGGCATCCACTCACACCATGGTGATCAATACAATAGGTCAACTTGAAGGAGGCATAACTTTCATATACGAACTCCGATTGAGACGATTCTTGCACCATTGGAAAGGTATCGGTGTGTTGAATATATAATATTTCTCCATAGTAAGGTTTGGACCATAAAAAAGTGTCATTTGATGCCTCAAATGGATCTAGAATATTTCAAAAGGTTTTTTGGACCCAAATTTCCAAATTTGGACCAACCGCCAAAATGGCCTTGTAAGATGATTCCTCCAGTTGTTCCACCTACAAAGTACCGATATAGATGAAAAATGATATAATTATCCAATCTAGATCATACCTTCCCATCTAGGGAGAATTTTGGTCCCCAAAATCTTTACTAAATGAGGTGCATAAATGCTTTCTCCACCTTCTCGCTCGAGTACCACTTTGCTTTTCCTGGAAGTTTTCCTTTCAACCCAATCTGCCAAAGGTAATGCATCCCCTATCTTGTAGTTCTATACCTCTTCTGTAAAATGGTGTCTTTTTCCAACTCTTCCTAGGCATTTGGTGCTAAATCCTTTATGGAAGGTAGGACCTACTCCTCCTCCTAATCCAACATGGAGGGCTCATAGAGTTTGAGATTCTCCACATTCACTATTGAGTAAATGTGCATGTATGGGGTAGACTAAGTTTGTAGGCATCATCTCCCACATTTTCCAATACCTCAAAAGGACCATACCGTAGAGCCTTGATATTCTTACCAAGGCCCTATATTATTTCCTTATTCAGTTATAACTATACTTTATCTCCCACTCTAAATTTTCTCTCTATTATGTGCTAGTCATGTCTAGCCTTGTAGTTTTCCTATGAATTATTCAGTGTATCATGTACTTGCAAATGGATCTACCTAATCTTCTAAAAAAAAAATTCTTCTTTTAATGCATCCCCTGTGAGGTCCTCCCTCACTCCTCCTCATTGTCCATATACAACATCTAAGGGTGAATGTGGAAAATATCCAAAGAAAGTTTCAAAAGATGAATTACCAGTAGAAGTGTGGACTTCTATGTTATAAGAATGTTGTATATAGATCGTATTTTCATCCCAAGTCTTTGGATGCTTTTGATTGTAACCCGTCAAAATATGCATCAAAGTCCTATCGACTACTTTTTTCTTCCCATTTGTCTATGGATGGAATGTTGTAGACCTCTTGAGCTTAGTGTTCTTCTTTTCCCACAATGTAGTTCAAAAAGAACTGAGAAATATGGTGTCCCTATCTGACATGATGCTCCTTGGTATCCTAAAGTGCACCCATACATGTTCAAAGAATAAGTTTGTTGTTTCCTATCCCTTGATGGTTTTTTTACAAGTCATGAGAATGCACATTTTGTTGAACCTGTCAACTACCACAAATAGATAGTCACGACCCTTCCTATTTGTTGGAAAACCTCCCACAAGATCCATTGAAATGCATTCCCAAGGTTGAGTGGGTACAGGTAAGGGATGATATATACCTTTCTTACTCTTATTGGGCTTGTTGGTATAACAAAGATACATCCTCTAATATACCATGCTACATCTTCTTGCATTTTGGGCCAGTACACATACCTCTGTAAGTTGGAAACTTTCTTCTCAACACCAAATGTGTTACAATTTTGGAGGTGTGCGCCTCTCTGATAAGCTACACACGTTCACCTTTAGGGACACAAAGATTTTCTAGCTTGTAGAGTAAATCATTCTGGAAATGATAGTCAACATGTTAGGATATTTAGACACTTAAGGATTATTTAAGATCAACTTGGTATAATGTGTCGTTAGCTAAAAGTGTGTTTCTTTAGTATGCATTTGTAGTTAGGTAATTTGACAGTCATGATATGTTCCCGACATAGAGTGATCTAACGATTCATATTCTCCATGATTTAACAACTACCTTGATCTATGGATTAACATCTAATTGGTTTATGATTTCTATTTAAAGAGAATGGAGGGTCATTTCCCGATGATCGAATGTGAAAAACTCTCTCATAAATCTCTTTGTAATATTTTTCTTTTGCATTAATAAATTGCTCCAATTAGCCACATTGGTTGGGGTCATGGATATTTCACCATAGGGGTTTTACCACATGAAAACATTGGTGTGTTGATATTTAATCTGGTTGTGTGAGTGGTTACTAAAGGTGCTCATCCTATGTTGAAATACATGTTTGTCGAACATGGTATCAGAGCGCATTTGAAGATCCACTCCTATTGTAGATCGAGATCATGAAGTCGTGTTGCTGCATCTTTGGTTTCTATCATTTTTGTACATTTATGGGATACAAGGACTATTCTATTACATCCATAGTGCTCGTTTAAGCTAGGAATGCCCTTAATTTGACTCGAAAAGGCGTATGTTTTACCAAGATACTACCATTTCAGTCATATTTGGAGGTATAAAGCCTTAATACACCCTTTTAAATTTTTTCTTAGATAATATTTTGGTTTTATTTCAATTTTCTATTTTTTATTTCTAGGTTGCTACTCATTTTGATATGCATATGCTCTTTTCCCCGTGCTTTGTGTAATCTTAGCAAATCAGAGACAAAATGGAAATAGTTTCCATGTTTTCGTATGCTCTTTGTCATGTGTTGTGTGTGATCTCGATAAAATAGAAACAAAGGAAAAGCTTGCATTTTTGGGATAAGATACCTGAGATCTAACCCTTGTTGTCATCGATAAGTAAATTTTTTTTCTTGTTTGAAAATATTGTTTTATGAGCATGCTCTCCAAGGTCATCTTCCACAACAACACCACCACCCCCAACCTTCCTTGTAAACAATATAATGTGTTTTTCACTAGCTCACTTGGTTAGAATCTTCTTTGTTAAGTAAGAGGTCTCGAGTTCAAGTCTATTTTTTGTTACTTTTGTTTTTAAAGTTCATGCATTCATTGTAAAGTAACTTCATAATAATATTTTATTTTAAGTTATTTATTTTGCATGCAACTTTCATATATAAAGTAACTTCATTGTGAAAGTGATCCTTGCTTATTCTATAAAATTTGTCACTTCATAAGCAACTTATTTGTTTATTCTATAAAAGTGGGTCACTTCATAAGCAACTTATTTGTTTATTCTATAAAAGTGGGTCACTTCATACGAAACTTATTTGTAAAGGTGAGGTTATTAGAAGGAGGGGTATCACCACGTGGACCAAATTTTATTTGCCACATGGCTCTTTGGTTATAATTTATGCCTTTTTCCAAAGGGGCGTAACTTTCACATCCAAAATCCGTTTTCAATACCTTTTTTTAAAACGGCTTATTTTTCCGAGAGAATTCCATCAAGGCCATCAATTTTAGTTTCTAAATCCATATTCTTTGCATATTTAATATGGATTCTCCCAATGATATTTTGATTACTAGTACCAACTAATTCTCATGGAAATCCCATATGGAGGATATATTAAGAAGTAAAGGATTGCACCATATTACCTTGGGAAAAGAACAAGAACCCATTGATGATGACAAGTATGGCAAATGGGTTAATAAGAATGGCAAAGCACATAGACTAATCAAAATTTCCATCTCTCCTAATTTAAGGTTTCACCTTCAAGGAATTGAGGGCCCCAATAAAGCTTGGGAAAATCTTGCAACTGTGTTTCATAAACACAATATTATTCGATCCCACTCGTTGGAAAATCAGTTAATGAATTTAAGTCCAAATGATTTTCCTTGCATTGAATATTACTTTTCTAAGTTTAAAACACATAGACTTTTGTGTATAGATGTGAACTAGATATGAAGTAAGATCGATGCATATATGTTATTCTTTCTAAGCTAGGTAGTGCATATTATGTTTTTGTATCTACATTTTATGCCACTAGAGAAGATCTAGGGATTACTTCTAAAGAACCCTCTCTTTAGTCCTTTTGTGATGCTCTAATTCGAGAGAAAGATAAGTTTGTGCAACTTAGATTGATCATCATTATAGGTACATCCAACAAAGCCTTAGTGGCCCAACAAAAAGATAAATCCAAGAATCCCAGGAAGCAACATTCTCGCCACAACAACAAGCAAAAAAAGGGTCCCAAACCCTCTCAGCCAGCCTCTGCTCCTAATGGTGACAAAGGAGAAAAATCTAAAAATAAGAAGATTGAAAGACATTGCAACTTTTGTGGGAAATATGGTCATGTGGAGTTCAAATGTTTTAAGAAGATGGAAGTTTTGGAAGTAGTGATGAAGAAGCATAACATCAATATTGATTCTTATTCTTCTAATTCTTCTTCTCATCGACATGCACTTTCTTCTTCTGGTTTCTCATTCAATGCAACTTCTACTTCTTCTTTTGATGAGTGGCTTATTGATTTTGGAGAATATTATCATATGGCTAAGGATAAAGCCATATTTTCTACTCTTAATGAATGTAACACAAAGAAAATATTTGTTGGTGATGCTAGATCTCTTAGTGATGTAGGATTTGGAATAGTTCAGGTATATAATGGCCATTTCAATATGTATTTGTTCCAAGTCTTTCCTGCAACCTTCTATCAGTATTTGAATTCACTCATTTAGGTGAATGTAAAACCATGGATTTTTCACCTCACCAAGTTGTAATCAAGGATCTAAAATATCCTAAACATGTCCTTGCAACTAGAATTGTTAAAAATATTACCAGGTTGTACAAGTTTGAAAATTTTGGGTCATCATATTTTCCATCAATTTTGCTACTTATAGTGATGACTTGAGCAAACTTTGGCAAGAGAAGTTTGGTCATCTAAACTACCACTCACCGAAACAACTATGTAATCAATAAATGGTGAGTGGTCTTCCTCTTGTTTCTTGTAGAGATGGTGTTTGTGTCAGTTTTGTTCTTGGTAAACATCATTGGGACAATTTTGACAAACATGACTCTTGGCATGTTTTGGCCCCTTTGCAGCTTGTCCATAGTGACTTGTGTGGTCCACTTTCTACTTCTTGTTTTTCTGGGTGCAAGTATTTATTAACTTTCATTGATGAATTTTCTAGACACACTTGGGTTTACTTCTTAAAACTTAAGAGAGAAGTTACTAACAAGTTTTTTTCCTACAAGGCCCTTGTAGAAAAAAAAATCAGTCATCAACTTCAAAGGTTAAGAATAGATAATGGAGGTGAATATGTGAACACAAATTTTACAAGTTACTCCATTGCATAAGGCATCCAAATGAAACACACTGTTCCATATACACCTCAACAAAATGGTGTTGTTGAGAGAAATAATCTCACAATAAAAGAAATGGCTAATTGTATCTAAGCGGTTAAGTCTTAATTATTGGGAAGAAGCCATTAACTATGTGAATTACATAGTAAATTTCACTCCCACAAAGGATATAAAAAATATAACTCTACAAGAAGCATAATAAAACTAAGCCAGATGAAATTAACTTTTGTGTATTTGGCAATGTAGCATGGGATCACATTCATGATGAAAAATGAAATCTTTGCAACCTAAAAGTGAGAAAGTGTATTTTTGTTGGATATCCTGAAGATGTCAAAGGTTATAGACTTCTTCAACCTCATTCCAATGAAATTTTTATTAGAAGAGATGTTAAATTTGATGAAAATCTCTTGGCCTGCAAGCCTAATTCGACATTTTCTCCTTCTTTAGCATGCGATCAATCTTTGACGTTTGTGCCATCTTTTGTTCCTATTCTGGTTTCTTCTTCTTTAGATGATGACAGTGAGGATGAAAATCCACCTCTGCCTACTCATATTCCTTCAGATGATTGCATTGAACATGAACCTACTCTAACACCACAACTTCCCATATGGGTCCATTCAACTCGAGAAGAAATTAGTGATCTTGTCAGTGATCCTTCATATCAACATCAAACACATTCATAGTTCCACCAAGCCTCTTCTCTTTGGGCTCAAATTTTAGATACTCGTGATCCAGAGACATTTGTAGAAGCTTCAGGTCATCCATATTTGGATACAACAATGAATGAAGAGTATCGTTCTTTCATGGAAAATGATACTTGGGATCTTGTGCCTCTTCCAAAAGGAAGAAAACTTGTTAGATGTAAATGGGTGTATAGAAATAAGTATGCATCATATGGAAGAGTGTTGAAAGACACAAGGCCCAATTAGTTACCAAAGGATTCTCTCAAGTTGAAGACATTGACTATAATGAAACATTTCCCCCCGTAGTTAAAATTAATTCCATATGCCTTGTTCTTTCCGTTGTTGTCTCACATAAATGGGAGGTCCATCAGTTGCATGTTAAATTTGCCTTCTTGCATGGGGATTTTCAAGAAGAAATCTACATGGAACAACCGCCTGGATTTTTCCAAAATGACTCCAACCTTGTTTTCTTCCTTAAGAAATCCCTTTATGGTCTCAAGCAAGCTCCTCGAGCTTGGTATGCCAAAATGGAATTCTTTCATCTTGATACTGGCTCTTCTAGATGTCATTCTAACTCTAATATCTATACTGAGAAAGTAGGAAACCATCTCATAATCCCTTTTCTTTATGTTGATGATCTTATCCTCACTAGTAGTGACCCAAAACTTTTAAACAATGTAAAAACCATCCTTAAGAAGAAATTTGAAATGAACGAATTGGGATATTTTCACTATTTCCTTGGCCTCCAAGTTTTTCAAACCAAGGAAGGAATTTTTCTTTCCAAGTCAAAGTATGCTGACGACCTTCTTCATCACTTTCACATGGAAGATTCAAAACTATCCCCTTCTCCCTTCCATTCTGGATTCAAACTTGTTTCCACCTATACTTCTCCCAAAGTTGATGCCACTTTGTATCATCAGTTAGTTGGTAGCCTCTTATACTAAACTTATACCCATCCTAATATTTCATTTTTTGTTTTTATTGTTTCCCGGTATATGCAAACACCCGATGAAATCCATTAGAAAGCAACTAAAAGGATACTTCGGTATGTTCAGGGTACAACTCACTTTGAGATACATTACAGTTCAGGGGGACTACTTTATTAGTTCATTTCATTGATTCAAATTGGGTTGATGACCTTGATGATCTAAATTCTACTGTAGGTTATGTTTTCATTCTTGGTTTAGGACCTGTCACTTAGTATTGTAAGAAACAACATGTTATTTCTCTTTCTTCAGTAGAAGCAAAGTACTGAGTAGTGGTCAATGCAAGTCAAGAAGCCTTGTAGATTTGAAAAATACTTTTAGAGTTTGGATTTCAGAAACAACATTCGACCACCCTCTAATGCGACAATCAGAGTGCCATCAATCTCTCTGAAGGCCGAGTTTAACATTAGTGTAGAAAACACATCAAGATAGACATACACTTCATTAGGAAACTCATTCATGATCGAATTATTGAAGTGCTCTTTTTCCCTACAAAAGATCAAGTTGTATACATTCACAAAGTTTCTTATAGAAGAAAAGTTTTCCAAACTTCGATCTATTCATTAATGGGGGATAGACTCTAATGCCTCCTTCCTTCTTCTATTGTGTCACCTTTGTAAATCCTTCAATACTATCCTAAGTTGTTCTAGAGGGATGTTACAATATTTAGACAATTATGAGTTTGTTAATATCAACTTGGTCAAATGTGTCGTTAGGTAAAATTGTTTTTATTTAGTATGCATTAGTATGCATTTGTATTTAGGTAATTCGACAGTAACAATACGTTCCTAGCACATAATAATCTGACGGTTCATATTCTCCTCGATCTTAATGGCTACATTGATCTATGGCTTAGCACCTAATTGGTCCATGATATCTATTTAAACAACATGGAGGGTCATTTGTCAATGATTGAGTGAGAGAAACTCTCTTGTAAATCTCTCTATACTATTTTTCTTTTGCATTAATAAATTGTTCCAAGTGGCCACGTTGATGAGGGCCATGGATGTTTCACCATATGGGTTTTACCATGTGAAAACATCGGTGTGTTGATCTTTGATATGGTTGTTTGAGTGGTTACTGAAGGCGTTCTTCCTCTGTATGAATCCACCTTCATGTCACCTTCTTCTATATGAACTTGGTCTTGTAGTTGGTGAAACACCTCCTTGAAGTCCTCATCTTCTATGTATGCCTCTTTGTATGCATCATGGGTAAAAGTATCCATGTGCATTAGAGATCCCAAAGTTGTAATATTGGATGTGGGTGGCCATGAAAGAATATGTGCCAACTTGTTTGTGTTACCCTTCTTATACTTTATGACCAAATGAAATTGATATAAGAACCCCATCCATTTCTAGTGACTGGTTTGTTTTAATTTAGATCCGGATTTTATGAGTAGAACAAAATGAATATAAATTATTAAAATATTCTTAACACATAATGATAGAGATACAATAAAATTGGTTTTCTATTCAATAAGGAAATAAGATGAAATTGTAAAATGCAGCAGAAAACAAGCTTGCTAGAATGGTGGCGGCTTATCTCTGAGAAGAGATGTGACGCCTGCGCTCATTTGAAAGAAGATGATTATAATGAGGCTCTGAAGGATTTTTTACAATAAACATGAATGTCAAAAACCCTAGACATCCAAAAACCTAACCCTAGGATATGAAGTGCCAAAAGTCATGTGGGCCTCGTTTGGGTAAGTTAGTACATCAACTTCCCAGGGTCGTAACTTTTGCATACAATCTCTATTTTAGGCGCACAATAGCCTGTTGGAAAGGTATCGTCGAGGAGATTCATTTTTGGGGCTCAATCAGAACCTTTGGCTATAATTGAGAAGCTCATTCCCAAAAAGCCTTCATTTAGGCCCTCACAATGGCCCCGAAAGTTAAAACTGCTAAAAATAGTAAATTGCCAAAATTGCCAGAAAATTGTTTTGAGCGAGTTGGAAAAGGTGAGTGGCCACCGATATCCACCTGGATCAAATTTAATCTGGTCATGAAAACACTAGAGAGGATAATTATTTGTGTTGATGATGGTCTCCTTGGCCATCAAAGAGTGCTTCCACTTTTTGATAGCTTGTACCAAGGCATAGAGCTCCTTGTCATGGCTATTGTAGTTGAGGACCTCCCCATGAAATACTTTAGAATGATAGCATACATGCCTTCCTCCCTACAACAAGAATTTTCCCATGGCATACCCACTTTCATTTGTCTAAACTTTGAAGGGATTCTGTAAGTTTGGTAGTGCAAGAACTGGTGCCTGATTGATCTTTATTTTTAGCTCATCAAAGGCCTTCTATTGATTCTTTCCCTAATGGAAACTATTACTACCCATTATTATTGCATGGAGTGATGCAACTACTGTTGAAAACAAAGCTATGAACTTCCACAAGTAGTGTGTTTCCCCAATAAGGCTCCTAACTTCTACACAATTTGTAGGAACTAGACATTTCATGATGGCCTCCATCTTGGTGGGATCTATCTTGAGATTGCCTCCACCAATCACATACCCCAGATACACCAAAGACTACTGAGAAAACTTGCATTTCTTGAGATTGGTAAGTAGTTGGTGCTTCTTCAATGTGTCTAACACATAGATAAGATGTGAGATGTTCTCCTCTGAGGTAGCACTAAAAACCAGTATATCATCCAAATAGATAATAACAAATGAATCCGGATAAGGGTGTAAAATGTAGTTGGTGAGTTGCATAAAACGAATGGAATAACCAACCACTCATACAAAACTTTCCTTGTCATGAAGGTATTCTTTTGGTATCTTCTTCTTTGAAGCGTACCTGGTGATATCTTGAATTCAAATCCATCTTAGTGAAGTACTTGACATGTTACAACTAGTCCAAAAAATTCTTGATCTTGGAAAGAGGGTATTGATTCTTCAACGTAATCTTGTTCAATTCCCTTTAATCGATACACATTCTCCAAGTCCCATCCTTCTCGGGAACAATTATTATGGGCGACCGATAAGGTGAGGTAATTTTTTGAATCACACCATGCTCCAACAACTGTTGCAACCACTTCTTTACTTCATTTTCTTCTAGAGCAATTGTCTATACAACCCAATATTTGACAAGGGGGAGTCCGGTGATAATTGAATTTTGTGCTCCACTTCCCTCTTAGGTGTTATTCCTTTAGGCTCCTGAAACACTCCCCTGTATTCCTTTAGCAAGTCCTCCAATTCATTTTTCTTCTCCTTAGTACACCTTTCCAGGGATGTCTTTACTTTTAACGACTCTTCACTAGACTAATTTTCCCTTAGGAAAAGTAAAACACATTTCTTGCTAGAACTGATCAATTTCTTAGCTTGATCAACACTTACTAGTGAAATTTTTTATTTTCCTTTGTGAATGTTGATGATGAAGGATTTCCAATCCTTGATGAGGTGGTACTGGTTGTCTTTCCACATGAAGATAAAATCCCTCATATGCATGTAGGGGCTTCCAAACACTAATCCACATACATCTATTGGTACTACATCGATTTCTACTTAATCTATAAAATCAACACTTACAACAAATTTAATCTTGCACTGCTTTGTTACCTTGATCTCTACATCCTTGTTTACCCAATCCAATGGAAAGGGGATAGGATATCCATGAACCTCTAATCCAAGCTTGTTGACCAGATCCACTGCTATGATATTAGCTTGTGGAACAAAGTCTAACAAGGCATCTACCTTGGTATTCTTGACTTGAATCTTGATGTGGAAGAGCTTGGTCATATCCTTCTCTTCATGGTGATGAAGGATACCCAGATTCACCTCCTTCTGCAGAAATGTGTAGAAAAACATTTCATCCACATCAGAGCTACTTTCAACTTGATTTCTCAAATCTATGGCTAGAAGGTTCTTTTTCTTTTCATCCTTCTTGCAATTCTTCAGGTTCAACTCTAGATGTAGTTTCCAACACTTTTTCTCAGTGCGGCCACCAATTTTGCAATGATCGAAATGGTTGATAGGATCCTTACACTAATGTGTAGTGGACGTCATCTTCTTTTCCTTTCTATTGGGTATGTGTTATATTCTTTGCACGATTAGCACTAGTGTCTGCTACGTTGCATCAAGATTGCAGGGGGGTTTGAGGGGGCCCGCTAGGCCCCCCCTTTGGGGGCAGTTCCCTCGAGATTTTTTTCCTGGGGAAATGTGTCACATTTTTTCCTAATTTTTCATGTCACCTCGATTTTTGTGTCCATTGTTGGGCATTTTTTCGACACATGGTTTTTGCCGATGGTTTTCTATTTCTGGTTAAGAAATTAGGGTTGTTGACTAATCCAGGTAATTGGGTTAGGGTTTTGGATGTCGCTAAATCCTATTTGTATATTTTATTGTAAACAATATATCACTATGAATGAATATAAAATATGTTGTTTTTCCCGATTTGGGTTTCCAGGGGAAAAATCTCTATGTAATGTGTGTTTTTTCCATTATATATTTTCTGTTCTTTTATTGAAAATATATTTGCAGTAACATATTGTACAAGGATAAAATCTACATTTAGTATTAGAAATTTGTTGGCTTCAAGGGGAAGCCTTTATGGTCAAGGGTTTGGCTTGAGACTGTGATAAGCCTTGTTACAATGGGAGATCTATGGTATTGATTTTTCAGGTGAAAATAAATGTAGAGCAGTTCGAAAATGGAGATCGAGAAGTTTAATGGGAAAAGTTTTGAGATCTGGAAGATCAAGATGGGAGATATGTTGGTGGACAAAGATTAATGGATCGTGGTGGATCCAGATACTACACCTACAGGAACTTCAACAGATGACTATAAAAATTTGGATTGGAAGGCGAAGAGCACAATCCGACTGTGTCTCTCAGATTTAGTATTATTGAATGTGTCAGAGGAAGCTACAATAAAATAATTATGGGATAAGTTGGGGAAGTTGTATTAGTCTAAGTCCCTAGTAAATAAATTATTCCTGGGAAATAAGTTGTATAACATGAGGATGAGAGATGGAGACTCGGTGGCAGAGCATTTGAACGCCTTCAATACTGTGGTAAGTCAATTAGTATATGTTGAGATTAAAATATCAGATGAAGATAAGTGTATTAGTTTACTATTCTCTTTACCGGACTCGTGGGATCGTCTGGTGGTGGACATAGGTAGTAATACAACTTCCTTGAGGTTTGATGAAGTGGTCTCATCCTTGTTGTCGGAGGAGATGAGACAGAAGAACATGGAAGGATAGAGCACATATGCATTATTTGCAAGAGGACACTCCCAGGAAACAAATAGATATAAGTCCTCAAGTGGGAGATATAAGTATAAGGGGAGATATAAGTCTCCCGAAAATTTTGTAAAGGTATGCTGGAGATGTGAAAAAGAAGGGCACTACAAGAAGCAGAGTAGATCCAAAGTTGAGAAAAAGAAGGCATCTAAAGAATCTTCTTCTATAGAATAAAATACCTCCAAGGAAGAAGGGGGGGATGTGTACTTGGATTCTTCAATCACACATGCATATCATGAGGCATGGTTGGTTGACTCAGGTGCATCCTTTCATATGACTCCCCACAGGGAGTGGTTCTGTGAATATGAAAGGTATGATGGAGGTAATGTTTTCCTAGGTGATGACTCGACAACCTAAATCATAGGTCAAGGAAAAGTCAAGTTGAAGCTCATATATGGAAGGATTATAACACTACCTGGTGTTCTTCACATCCCAGGATTGGCCAGAAATTTGATTTCTGTAAGAAAAATGGACGATCCAGGGGTAAAAATGTTTTTTGAAAAGGAAACCTGCAGCATGGTTCGAGGCGAAATGGTGTTTTTGAAGGGAGTTCAGTTTGGAACACTATATAAGCTGCAAGGAAGAACTATTAGTGATGGGTGTAATAGTTCCATTGTTCCTGATATTGGAGTTGAAGAAGAAAGAACTCCTACAGTCTCTAGAGAAAAGGTTATAATTTGGCATCAAAGACTGGGGCATATCGGAGAGAAGGGTCTTCGACTACTAAACAGTAAAGGTATGGTTGAAGGTATGTCTAACTTCTCTTTGGATTTTTATTTCTATGAACATTGTCTATATGGGAAGTAGAATCATGTAAGATTCCCCTCTGGTGCAATGAGGGTAGAAGGAATTTTACAGCTATTTCAAAGTGATTTGTTTGAACCTGTGTCGATTCCATCATTGGGAAAATTTGTGTACTATGTCTCATTTATAGATGACTTCTCGAGGAATACTTGGATATATTTCCTCAGGAATAAATTTGAATTCTTTGACAGGTTTAAAGAGTTTAAGGCTCTTGTTGAGAATCAAACAGAGAAAATAATTAAGGTGTTGAGGACAAATAATGGCGGAGAGTTCTACAGGAATGAATTTGAAGAATTTTGTAAGAATTTTGGTATAGTAAGGCAGAATAATACACCATATACACCTTGGAAAAATGGAGTTTCAAAAAGGATGAACATGACGCTGATGGAAAAATAAAGGTGCATGCTCAGTGGTGTTGGGTTAGGGCAAGAATTATGGGCAGAGACAGTGGGTACTGCATGTTACGTGGTCAACAGATCACCCTCATGTTATGTTACTGCATGTTATCGATTGGTAAGAAACATTTTTCTCACACATCTCAAGGTATTTGGCTGTGAGGACTGTGTTCATGTAACAAAGGAAAAGAGGAGTAATCTAGATAAGAAGGCCGAAAAGTGTATCTTTATTGGGAATAAAGATGGTCTCAAATGTTATAAGCTTTGGAACTGAGAAACTAAGAAGGTTGTGTATATCCGAGATGTCTTATTTAGAGAAATGAAGGAAGTTTTTAAAGAGGAATTCCTACCAAGTAAGGAAGAACCAGAGAAAATAGAGTTTGATTTAAAGGATGATGAATCAGACTTTACAGAAGAACATGAATAAGAAGAAGAAGATCCTCATACTCCAGTGTTGAGGAGATCGGTTTGAGAAAGAAGGATACCAGAAAGGTATACTCCATCTAATTTTCGTTCAAATTTTTCTTTGTCTATTACTGATGATGATCCTAGAACTATCAAGGAGGAAGTGGATTCAAAGGATGGAAAGCTCTGGGAAAAGGCCATTGATGAAGAAATTGAAGCCTTGGATATCAATGAGGCTTGGGATCTAGTGGAGTTGTCGATTGGAAGAAATCCCATTGGCAGCAAATGGGTATTTAAAAAGAAGTTGAATGCAAAAGGAAAAATGGAGAAATACAAAGCTCGATTAGTAGCAAAGTGTTATTAGCGGGTTGAGGGAATTGATTTTGGTGAGATTTTTTCTCTTGTTGCCAAGTTAACTTCTATAATATTTATGTTAACTGTTGCTGCTGCATTTTATTTTGAAGTAGAATAGATGGATGTGAAGACAACATTCCTACATGGGGATCTGGAAGAAGAAATCTATATGAAGAATCCATAATGATTTGTTTTGAAGGGAAAGAAGGAGTTGGTATGCAAGCTGGAAAAGTCCTATATGATTTAAAACAATCACCAAGGATGTGGTATAAGAAATTTGATACTTATATGTTGGGACTTGGCTTCACAAGAAGCAAAGAGGATCACTATGTGTATTTTAAATTAAATGGTGATCATTTGATTTATTTGGTCTTGTATGTGGATGACATAATGCTGATAGGAAATAACAAGGAGATTATCCAGGATGTGAAAACTCAGTTGTCCTCTAAATTTGACATGAAGGATCTCGGTGCTTCAAATTTCATTTTGGGCATGGGAATTAAAAGAGATCGAAAAAAGAGGAAATTCTGGTTAAATCCGAGAAAATATGTCCAGACAATATTGCATAGGTTTAATATGCAGGAATGTAAACCGGTCAAGGTCCCTATTCCTGTTAGTATAAATTTATCTATGGATCAGTGTCCCAAGATACAGGAAGAGGAGGAGGAGGACATGTCTCGTGTTCCATATGTGAGTGCAGTTGGAATTTTGATGTATGCAATGGTCTGTACTAAACCGAACATTGAACATGCAGTGAGAGTTTTAAGCAGGTATATGTCAAAACCAAGGAAGGAGTATTGGACAACAATAAAAAGGGTTTTCAGGTATTTGTGTGGCACTACTAGCTATGGGTTGTTCTACCAAGGAAGACCGGGATTGGATAGAGTGTTGTACATACATGGCTTGTGGATGCGGACTGGGCTGGAGATATGGATCGCATGAGATCTACAAGCGAGTATGTGTTTAACTTGTTCGGGGGATAAATAAGTTGGATGAGCAAAAGACAGGCTGTAGTGGCACTTTCAACTACATAAGTTGAATACATATCAACCACTCATGCAAGTAAGGAAGAAATATGGTTACAAATATTTTGTTCAGGTATTGGCTTGGTACAACAAGTTGTAAGGATAGATTGTGACAATCAGAGTGCAATTTTTTCTGGTGAAGAACTTGACTTATCATTCAAAGACAAAGCATATTGATATTCAATATCACTTTGTGAGAGACATGGTTGAAGAAAATAAAGTGTCGTTGATGAAGGTGGACACTTTGAAGAATGTTTCAGATTCATTAACAAAATTTATGAGCATTGAGAAGTTCTCTTGGTGTAGAGGATCCATGGGCATTGTTGCCCTAGATTATTGACTATGTAACCCTGTAACCCCCTTCATACAAAGAAAACAACAAGTGGGAGAATGTTGGGTATGTCCTATATTCTTTGCACGACTAGAAATAGTGTTTTATACATTGTGTCGGGCATGCAGGAGTTCTGGGTCAGCACCCCCAAGAATTTTGTTTTGTTTCGGGAAACGTGTCACATGTTTTCCTCATTTTTCATTTTGCCTCGATTTTTGTGTCCATTGTTGGGTGGTTTTTTCAGCACATGGTTTTTTCCGATGGTTTTCTATTTCCAGTTAAGGAATTAGGGTTGTTGACTAATCTAGGTCATTGGGTTGGGGTTTTGGGTGTCGTTGGCTCATATATGTATATTGTATCGTAAAAAATGTATCACTATGAATGAATACAAAATATGATGGTTTTCCTGGTTTGGGTTTCCAGGGGAAAAATATTTGTGCAATGTTTGTATTTTCCATTGTATATTTTATGTTCTTTTATTGAAAATCTATTTGCAGTAAAATATTGTACAAGGTTAAAATCTACACTTTCCCCCTTTCAACTTCTTCTTCTCCTCCTTGGAATCTCCCTGGTGCCCTTTCTGCTTAGAAACACTTGGTTTCCCCTTCTTTTGGCTTATTTTTTCCATCTACTATGCTTGTACACATGCCTCATCCACTATCCTTGGTTTTAATGTCATCACCTTCTTCTGTAGATGACTGTGTAAACCATCCAAATACTTGGGGAGTACATTTGGGTTCTTGGAAGAGATACCCAGCATGATGGCCATATTTCTAAACACAGTGACCTGTACTCATGTACACTCTTCCCTGCCTTTGCCTAAGGTAGTTCCAGCAGATCCATTAGTCTTCTACATACCTGATAGGATATAATTGGGATTTGGTGATGATTTTATAGTCTTCCCACCTAGTTACTAGCAAATCACCCTCTAGCCTAAGTGTTTCCATATGGCTTTCCCACTATGTTAAAGCATGGTGCTCTAACTTCAATCTAACAAATAAAATCTTTTTCTCTTCATCTATATGGTGAATGCTAAAATAAACTTCTAGTTTCTACAACCAATGATTCAATTTTAATGCAATAGTATCACCTTGGTATGGCCTTATGTCCATTTTTGCTTCCATATTAAATAATGGCTATGAAGGTTTAACGACACTTGAAATCATCTTCTCTTTCTTGGGTTCTTTCAACAACTCCTTTCTCAGGTGTTCATGATCTCTCGATTTGCCCTCCAATATAATCTCTAAGTTAGAGACTCCATCATCTCTGAATGTTCTGAGCTTTCTTGTTATAGTTTCCATGAGGAGGTTCATATTGTTATTGATATTGATGACATGTTCTTACAACCTCTCAAATATCTCTTCTATTGGATCTCAACAGTTTTTATGAACAGACTCATTTGCCATGGATAGGGTTTATATGACTTATCTTTCAGTTGATTCCTAGATCCTGTAACTTCCCAAAAATACCCAAAATAAAACTTTATTTGATATTGATATGATCTGTAAATTGTCGTGGATATTCCAATGGAAAAATTTGTCACAACAAATCTGATAAATAAACTAAAACCTACACCATGAAGGTTAAATTCCTTTAGATTCCAGAATATTTAGTTACTAATTTTCTTCTTATGCATGAATAGATCGAATGCATAAAATAGAGAACAGTAAAATACAATCACACACCATCCAAAAAATAACATAAATATTTTCTCTGTGAAACCCTTACGGGAGAAAACCTAACTAGAAGGTGATGTTGCTCTTCTCTCTTTTCTCTGGTATGGAAATAACGCAAGTACAAAGGAGAAGACACTCTCTATGGAGTTCCCTAAGACCTATGGCCTATTAGGCTGCTACAGAACATTAACCCCCTATGTTATGATCTCTAATTTTCCCACTCCTATTTTTTTTCCTCTATTATGGAACAAAATACAATAACATAGAATGGAACCCCTTCTCCTCCTAGTCTTACACATTGTTTTGGTCACTCCAATGATCTTTTTACATCATGTGTTCATGTTCCCAAAAGATCCTTTATTCATGAGAAAAGTGACTGGCTTTCTCTTCTAAAAAACCCTATTAAAGAAGATAGCCGCAGGCTACGACGATGCCTGATCACCACATTCTGCCCTGAAACTAGTTTGTGATGTTTTCGGAGGTTGTCCTATAGCCAGGGTGCGGAAATGCTGAAAGACTAAGAAAAGGTCGAGGTTCACGAAAGTTATTGAAGGGCATCTTCTAGAATATGAGGTGGCATCTGTATGGTTGGGATCCTACTCGCTTCTTTGATTTGGTGGGATAATCCTAAATCTCTTTAAGCATCTCTCTTAGTCCTATATAAGGATGGATTTATCATGGAAAGGGTTAAGCAAGTAATTAAGGTTAATAAAGGAACAGGTTGGGAATTGTGTGAGGAATTATACTTCAGTTGATGCTTGAGGTCTTTATTTCAGTCCATCAAGTTATTGTGGATCTTCTTCATGCAAGTTTGGAGCAAGTGTGTGTGTTGGAGCAAAGGGCCATTGAAAGGGAACCTTGCAACATCAAGGTTGTTTGGTTGTATTTTCCACTTTTACTTAATATAATACAGTGGCATATTTCTTTCCCATAAAATCATTCTCATTTTATTGCATGACTCCTTGATCACATGCATAAGTTTTCATTGAATATACTATTATTGCTTTCACTTTGGTTGGTTTGTGTTTTATTGCAGATCCAATATCATAAAAGCACCGGAGTGGAGCAAGGACAACAAACATACAAGGAAGAAATATTCAAAGGTATCTCACTCATCTCTTGTTTGATAGTAAATTAAATTATTAGAGCTTAGGGAAAGCATCATGTCCTATCTTGTTTTGTTCTAGATCTAGGTGGATCTACGGAGATCAGTTTATGTCTGCATTTACCGATTAATCCAATAAAAAAATTGGCGACCATATTGGGGAGACGACTTATTTTTGGTTTTTGCTGTCCATTTTCCTTTAGCCTACCTCCTTTCATTTTAGTCTAGTCTCCGAGTCTGTGGGTGATCCATCTGGACTCTTTGGGTCTAAAAGTTCATTTAGAATCTTTGTCCTTTTTCCAATTTTTCTTTGTTTATAGAGATGGCCGCACAGTATCCCATATACAACCTGCGACGTTCCTAGATCGATGCATCCTGCCTGTTTGATTAAGTGTGAAATCGCTGCATTCTGTCCCATAGCTATCCTACGGAGACCTCTTTTCGCTGCAATGTACCTTACTGTTGGGCTACAATGTTTCCTGTAGAATTTTTTGGATTGGGCCTTTTTGTCTTCTATCACCTAGTTTTCATTTGATCACCTAGGAAGAAATTTTGGTGCCAGTATCTGACTGTTTTCTGAGTTTAAGACTTGTTGTTGATTGGTTTTCAGGGATTGAAATCCCTTCTTTGTCATTTTACAAGTTTTTACTTCTTGATTTTTGTCAACAAGGATATAATCTTTGGATCTAGATCTGAGTGCTTGATTGATAAAAGTCTTTGATCTGATTTGAAGTTTTGGATTGTTCTATATTTTATGGATTGCTTATTGATTGGAAAATTATTTTCGTTTACATTTAGCGAAACACTTTCTCATCATCCTCATTTTTATCTTCATTTAAAGTTTGACTTGGGCATTTGTTGAGTGTGTCTACTTTCTTTGATTACTTTCCTTTCTTCATTATATCTCTGACTTGGTTTTGGAAAGGAAGAATTAAAGTCATTTATTCCTTTTAAGTAATCGCTTATAAGATAAAAAAAATCATTCAAATTTTTTTTAAATAAGCATTCATAGCTTATGATTGTTTGGAATTATGTTCATTCAAGAAAAATAAATTGCATTTCGTAGTTTTCGTGCTTCCAAAGAAATACCTTCTCCCTACTGTAATTAGAGTTCATTGAACTAAAAGATTGAATCATTCATATCTTCTTGCATATTATTGGGTCAAGGTCTCATACAACATCAGTTTCATCTCCATCTCCCTCTTGAGTAAACAACAACCTCTAAAACACTACGTAATTTTAAAATTCATTAGTAACTTTTATTTTCTAGAAACTCTTCTCACCAACATTAGCTAGGCTAGTGCTTTGGAATAGGTTGTGAGGCACACTCTCCAAAGAATCAAACACACTATAGCATATTTTGATAGGGAGTGTTCAAATCCACTTGAAACATTTTTTTCTAGGAAGCCCTTCTCACACAAGGGTCAAACTTGAGGTCACATTAAGGCTGACAAAGTTACTCACCCTTCTTTGTTGGTCTTGATGTAGAGATTGTGTGTATTAGGGGGGTCACTTGAAGGTATACCCACAATTATGAGTGGAATCCTTTCAAGTTGATTTCGGGCTAGATACCCTGCCCTTGCACGTGGATCAGACTGTTGACTATTTCCCCAGGCATCATTTTTTTTCTTTGTAACCTTAGTAGCCTAGGGTCTTACACGAGGTGATTTTGGAGGGGAAAATCTTCATGGTACCTAGAATCGATGTTGGCCAGACTCACTCGGGCTCCTTGGAGGGTATACCCATGATTATGTGTGAGATCTTGCACCAAGGTGTAATTCTGTTAAGTAGGTCGTCAATGTAACTTTTCCACCTACTCTATCCTAGCCCCTTCTTGTCTTGACTTTGCGACATTGTATTTCATCACCAACTAGTGACTTTGGAATAAGAAGGTTTGTTTTATTGGTTTGATTTCTAGATTTTATTAGCAAGTGTTGTTTGTTTCCGTAGTTGGCCATAGATGTTTTCCATAAAAAAATTGGTTCGGCCAACATTGACCCTCCACGCCGTTCATGTAGGATGCAAGGGCTACCCCTGGAAGATCCAGAAGGTTACCTCCCTTTTCCTCCTAATTCACTGGAGGGATCTCCTGAGAAGAGAGAAGTCTAGGACAACATAACCTCACAAGTGGAAAGTTCCAACTCTTTAGAAGATTTCTGAATTATTTCAGATTCTCCAGAGGCTTTCCGACTTCCTCCAACTCCGTTACCGTATACTGGATACGAGAGAGGTATTCTCTGGATGAATACATTAGGAGAACTTGTTGTTGAAACTTTTGGAACACCAACTGGACCCCATACAGGCCCTGGAGTAGAGAATCCCCTTTTTTATAGTGACCCATTTAGAGCCCCACCTCGCACTGTGCGGGAGCTTTACGACAACTTGGGGGTGGGTCCTGATTCACCTGTTGTATCAAAACTTCCTAAAATGTTTGTTACCTACATGACACCTTTAAACCATTTTATCGGTACAACTAGCAATACCACCATCATTCCAGACACATAGTCAATTGGTCCTAGGTCAATTTTTTCTCTCGAGATGGCCCATTCTACTATGGTTCCACATGCTATGACTATTCCTACTGGGAATGTGGTGGTTAACCAAGCTCCCATTGGAACACCACTTTCATCTAGACCTATCCCGTCACTTCCCCCTATGTATCATTCTTTGAATACTTCCATATCCATCCCTACCCAGGTTCCATCTGGAGTTTCTGGACATTTTGTTCCTCCTGGGTACAATGTTGTCGCTAGTTTTGTTCCTACACCTTCCCAGGTCCTCTCCAGAGGGTCTTATCCACCTTTTCTTGGGGGATCTGACCCTATTGGCTCCAATATGATTGGAGGCAGCCATCATTCGTTCACTTCTGGTTGCCAGATTCCCATTGGAGGGAAATATCATGATGGGGGGAAACCTCAATTTGGGGTTCAACCTTAGACATGGGAACAACCTCAAGTTGGAGCCTATAACCCAATATATGGAAATAACACACCGAGATCACTAGCCCAACTTTGGAACCTTCTTTCCCAAGGAAATCCATAATCATCTGGGGGGCAACATCCTCAAGTTAACTCTTTTGTACCCCCTAACTTTGGCCAGCCGTATCCAGGTTCGTTGAATCCCACTTGGGGTCCGAATGTTCAGTCTAGTGTCCCTCTTCAATGGAACATCTCTAATCAACCCAACTCTATGGGGTATATGCCTCCAAATCCTCCATGACAGAATCTGTCAGGACTCTCCACTTACATGTAGACTGCTTATGGTCCTACTGGTATACCGATGAGACTTCCTCCCCAAAGTCACCAGTATCCTCAAGTGAATAGGCAGTTTCCTTTTCTAGCCACTTTGGATTTACCTGACTTGTCTAGGATCTTGAATGATCCTATCTTACATTCTCCCCATTAGCCTGTTATACTAGCCAAATTACCATCCGACATTCCCAAGTTTGACGATCGACTAGGAGAAGACCCAAAAAATTATGTTATGACTTTTCACCTTTGGTGTTCGTCCAACTCATTGATGGATGAATCCATTTGGTTACAACTCTTCCAACGAACTCTCACGGGTTCGGAAGAAAAGTGGTACATAAAATTACCACGAGGTTTCTTTAACGTATTTAATACCATAGCCATGGATTTCCTCACACATTACCAATTGTCAATTCGTTACAAGACAGGAACTGAGATTTTGAGTTCCTTTAAGCAATATTCCGCCACTCACATTTACGATCACATTCATGAGTGGAGGCAGAGAAGACGCTTGATAAAAATCGACCTTCCTGATCAGTTATTGGCTAAGTGATTCAAAAAATCATTCATCAGTAAAATAACCCATGATATTTCCATGGGTGGATTTGTCACTGAAGAGAAGGTGATTATTCGCGCTGAATACCTAGATCTCGTTTATTCGTAAACATGCACTCTTTATGACTTGATCCTTGACGCTCCTCGCTCTTCTACCACCGCTACCTCAAAAACCCCAACAACTTCTCATGTTGTTGATGGTGTGATTGGAACCTTCCATGCTGATGCTAAATCCATGCCAGCCACTCACACCAATCCCAAATCTAATGCTTTTAATGTTCAAAGTGCTTCAACTCCTACTCCTTCCATCGGAAAAAATTATGAGGTTAATTCAGTTCAATCTACCCCTGCCAACAAAAAAAAATCTAAAAAAGGAAAGGGTAAGAACAATGAGGATAAAAATAATAACCCGCAATCCAAAAAACCCAAAATGCAACCTTCTGATGATAAGGATAAGCGTAAACCTCGATATCCTTGCCTTATATTTGGTGATGATCACTACATGAAATATTGTCCAAGACGTGTCGAGGTCACTAAGTTCCTTCAAGGGACCGGGAAGCATCCCACACCTGCCATTTTTTCCCAACCTTTCCCTTCTCAACAGCAGGCCCAATTGGTCATTCATGACCAACCCTATCCTTCCACCACTTCGTATCTCCTTATGTGTACTGTTGAGTCTAAAAAGAACAATGTCACGATCACAACTTGGGCCAAATATTATTCTCCTTCAAAGGGGAAAGTTGACAATTTTCCACCTCCGTTGGTTCAACCATCTCCCTCAACTTCACCTCCCAACAATCCTCTTCATCTTAAACGATTGGGTCCCAATAAAGTTCTCTGCCCTCCTCTGAAGGGTGTTGTTCGGAAGTCTGCCTTTAATCCTCATGTGTGTGCTGCTCAAAACTACACTATTGTAGAAGACCTTGAGCAAGCACCCTCTGCAATGTCAGCTCTCAAAGTCCTTCAAAGTTGTCGTGCTCAACGGAAGGCACTGTTAAAGCCCATTGGTGGAATTGATCCCACAGATACAAATTTGATAATCTTTGACCTGGAAGATCACATTCCAAGGCTACCTCCTCAGTTAGTGTTTCAGATTCAAGTTGTTGTAGAGAACAAGAATATCTATAGAACCGTTATTGATGAGGGCACCTCAAAGTGCATCTGTTACCTATTGGAAAGCCATTGGCTCTCCTCCCCTCACCAAATCACACAATACACTTAAGGCCTTCAATGGTTTTGGTTTTAAACCCTACAATGTTCTTCCCTCGTTGTCTATTATGTTGGAAGGAAAATCGGTCAATGTCGAAGTTGAGGTATTTGATGCACCTCTTGATTATAACCTCTTACTTGGCCATAACTAGATTGATTCCATGCATGCAGTTGTGTCTACCCTTTTCTGCGTGTTACGTTTCCCACACCAAGGAAAGGTCATCACTGTTTGCCAACTCACATTTTTTAATGCTTATTCCCGTACTAGAAACGTACCCTTCATCTCGAAGACACCTCCTGGGTATGAGAATGTCGACGTGGGTCTTCTGAAAGATTCAACTTTGATGAGGACATTCCCAATCCCACCACTCGATATTCCACCTCCTTTTACCGTCTCAATCAACATGATTTCCACCTCTGTTCGCAAAAACCCTACATCTCCTGGCCCGTGGATAGTACCTAACCTTGGTGATTATCTTCACTATGGAAAACAAATTCCCTTAAGTCCAGTTGAATCCACTTATCAAGCCATTCAATCAACAACCCCTTTCACTCCCCCTCTCTGTTATTCCTCTCCTGATCCGTTTCACATGATCTTTCTTAACGATGAAATTATCATGTCAGTCATGTCCATGGAAGACACCCCATGGGACGATGGACATCATCATTCCATTCTCTTCCTAGAACAACACACCATAGAGAGTTACCAACGTATTTTGACTCCATTGACCGTTGTTTCCATTTCCTCTATTCCCGATTCAACACACGATGTGCTATATGAAGGGAACCTGAGTAAAATTTCACCCACCGTTCCTCTTGACATATCCATTAAACCTAGAGTCGTTGAAAATGTTCACATCAGAGCCTCATGTTCCGTTGATGAGGTTGTCACTTATAAATCCATTTTTCAAGAATTTTGTGACGTTTTCTCTTGGAGCTATGAAGAGATGCCGAGTATTGATCTCGATATAATTGTGCATGAAATTAAGACCTACTCGGATGCTAAACCTGTATGGTAGATACTTCGCCCGGTCCATCCTCATAAATATGCTACTATCAAACTCGAAGTTGAAAAAATTATTAAGGTTGGCTTTATCTATCCCGTCGCTTTAATCGATTGGGTATCCAATCTGGTTCTGGTAAATAAGAAACAAGGCACGATCCATGTATGTCTATATTATAGGGATATCAATACAACTTGTCCTAAGGACAATTATCCAACCCCCTTCATTGACCAGATCATCGACGATTGTGTCGGGAGAGAAATCTTCTCCTTAATGGACGGTTTCTTTGACTATAATCAGATTAATATTTTGCCCGCGGATCAACACAAAACTGCTTTCATTTGTCCTTGGGGTACCTTTGCCTATCGAAAAATACCTTTCGGTTTGAAGAACACTAGTGAAAATTTTCACCGTGCCATTTATTATGATTTTCAATATATCAATCACATCGCACAACCGTATCTCGATGATCTACCAACACATTCCATGCATCGCCAAGATCACCCGACACACCTCCGAGCCATTTTCCTTCATTTTTGTTTCTATTGTATACGTTTGAACCCACACAAATGTGTTTTTTGTGTGGAGTCTGAGTGACTCCTAGGTTTTATTGTGTCACTACATGATATTAGGGTAGACCCTTTGAAGGTTGAGGCTATCCTTAATCAACCTCCTCCTTCCACACTACGCGAGCTTCAAAGTTTGCAAGGGAAGGAAATTTTTTTTCATCGATTCATTCCAAGTTACGTCGAGTTAACATAGGGATTTAATCGACTATTAAAAAAAGGTTACAAGTTTGTATGGGATGATACTGGCAACAAAGCTTTCTAATCTTTGAAACTTGCCTTAACCCGTACACCACTACTTTCCCACTGGATTATAGTCGAGACTTTTTCCTCTACCTCACTGCTTCGGACTCTACCATTTCCATGGTTTTATTCTAAGAAGATTATTCGCATGATGAACATGTAATTTACTATTTGAGTTAGAGTCTCATGACCACCAAATCCAAATAACTACATGTGGAGAAAATGGCCTTGGCAGTTGTTCAAGTTGTCCAACATTTTCGTCATTATATCTTATTACGTAAGACCATTGTTATTTCCGATTGCAACCCCATGCAACACATCCTCACTCGACAATTGTTGGGGGGAAAGTACTCCAAATGGATAGTGATTCTCTAGGAGTTTGACTTAGAATTCGAACATGCTAAGTATAAGAAATCGTTGGTTTTTGCCGAATTGATATGTGACCTTCCCTCAACTGAGACATCAAATGTGGTAGAGGATTTTTTACCTGATGAATCCCTTTTTCTGATTAGTTCTGATGATGTTTGGTATGGAAATATTATTATTTATCTCCAGACTCAAACTTTCCAGCTTGACCTTTCTAGCATGGACCATCGTCGTATATGGTATCAAGCCCGTCAATACATAATTCTTGGTGACACTCTTTATCGCCGTGGTGTTGACTCTATTTTTCGACGATGTCTCACCTACGATGAGGCTGATAAATATTTGAATGACTGCCACTCTAGAGCATGTAACGGCCATATGTTTGGGTATTCCATTACCCAAAAGATATTACGAGCATGATACTTATGTCCTTCTTTGTTTAAAGACTGTATCACTGCCATCCAGAAATGCCATGCTTTCCAAACGTTTAATAATAAGATAATATCTCATTCCGCTCCTTTACACCCTGTAGTTTCCGTTGGTCCCTTCACAAAATGGGGCATTGACTTCATGACATGTAACCCTCACTTGGTCGGGGGGCATGGATACATCTTTCTAGTGGTGGATTATTTCACTAAACGGGTCGAGGAGATGCCTACATTCAATAACACCGGGAAAACTGCATCTTTGTTCATATTCAATCATACCATTACTCGGTTCGGTGTACCCCAATCTATCATTATTGATCATGGTAGTCATTTTCAAAATTTCATGATGTCCAAGCTTATTGAAAAGTTGGGTCTTCGGCATGAAAACTCAACCCCCTATTATCCACAAGACAATGGCCAGGTTGAAGTGATAAATAAAGTTCTTATTACTATGCTTCGACGGATGATAGGAATTCAAAAAACAAGTTGGCACACGATGTTGTTTTCATCATTATGGGCCTATAGGACATCCATCAAGTCTACCAATGGGTTCACACCGTTCCAATTAGTTTATGGTATCAAAGTTGTTTTTCATATTGAATGTGAGATTCCATCTTTGAAACTATCCATTGAACTTCTCCCAAACACCTCTGTTAAAGATGAACGTCTAATGTACTTGATGCAATTAGATGAAACCTGTTGTGATGCTACCCTGGTTATTAAAACTCAGAAAAAGCATGTCAAAGCCCAATGCGACTAACATGTCAAGCCATGTGTTTTCTCTGAAGTTGATCTAGTTCTCCTCTATGAACAAGATCGTGATTTACTAGGGGCTAGAAAATTCGAGGCTATGTGGCGAGGCCCTTATATTGTCAAATGAATGTTGGAGAAGGGAGCCTATGAGTTAGTGGATTATGATGGAATTCCTTTGAGTGAACCTAGAAATGGGCTTTACTTGAAGAAGTACTATGCTTAAGTCATTTTTGCATGAATGCTTGTATTTTTACTGTATCATACTCTGGTGTGCTACTTTTGTGTACTTTTTCGTTGTTTGGTTTCGACCCCCAACTGCTTACCTTTCATTGTGCTTGGTTTCTAGATGTCAGTGTCTTCGCTACCCTACATTGGCTTCGCCAATGGTACTAGTCATAATAATCAGAACTTAACATCTGCTGCTTGGGAAATCTACGCACCTACAAATGAATTAATCAGTCTACATGGTGTTTGCCTCGGTCGTGCAACTAACAATATTGTGGAATACAGTGCATTCATCGAATTGTTGACCGATGCTATTTCACTTGGAATCCATCATATTGTTGTACGACTCGATTCACAGTTATTAGTACTACAATTGAGTAATGTCTATGCTATCCGAAGTTCTACTTTGTTAAGGGTATATTTATGAACCCGGCTCTTGGAATGTCATTTTGATTACATTGAATATCAACACATTCCTAGATGTCTAAATACATTAATAGATGCATTAGCTAATTATGTGTTAGACAGACATTTGAGACACTTATAAATCCAATCACATTTTGTATATAAAGCAAGTAAGTTGGTAGGAGCCTCATGTATATATAACGATAAAAGTTTTACAAAAAGTGTTTTTGGTATGTTTTTGTCCGAAGACAAAAATATAAAAAATGTGAAGCACATAGCTTCATATACAAAAATAGCATCAAGGATGTTGCTCACGATAACACATGACTAACCGTGCTACTCTACAGAGCAGTCGACTGATAGAACCAGATACACCCATTGTATGGTGCTGGTAATGCCTTAGAATCTCATTAATAGAGATATCTGGGACATCCGTTGTCAACCCCTCCAAGATTTACTCGATAGCCTCATAGTCAGTAGCGGCCAATCCTTCTACCTCGACTCTCTCCCCTCGCCTCTGGATGGGCGATGTACCTAGAGGTCAGTGAGGTCCCACATCTGCATTGTCAAGGAGTTTTTGATTAGTCATCGGCTTAAGAACATAAAATCATTTCATATTTCAAAAAATTTACAAAAACATTATAAAAACAAAATGTGTTTCTTACCTAAGTTCCCCCATTGAGAACTTTCGGGAAGAACCAAGTCTGGGTCACCTATGAAGTCCAATATGACATATGTATAATCATCTACCATAAGAAGTTGGAGCCTAAACCAATTGAAGAACATGTCATTATATATGACGATAGGACCAGTCACATGCCGAGCCATTAGGTCACACCACCTCTTCATTATTGGATATTGTGGGGCTGAAATACCCCACTCTACCCGTAGGCGCAAGTGTGGAACCCTATCCAGGAAGAAAGACACCAAAATTGACCTGTATCCTAATTTTTTTAGTTCACCTTTCCTACACTTGGTCAACTGTTTCTTCATGCTCCTGAGGATCCTGTCACACCAGTTAAAGACACGGGGCTCCATGCACTCCACTGCATACTGGAAGTAGATCTGAAGAGCCATATGAGGAGATGCACTACCCGCCATACGAGATATGGTGAAAAGGATGGTCTGTAAGGGTAAGTCCCAGACATCCCTAATAGTGACCCTGCCGCTACGTCTCTCAGCCTCTGGTACACAGTATTTCTGAATATACTCATTCATCAACAAACCACCACCCCTGCTACCTGTCAATGTCACACGGGACCCACAACGAGATAACCTTGTCAAAAAATATATATCCTCGATATCTAGACTGAGTATGTGGGCCCCTACATGGAATAACTGTTGATCCACATCCCACATATGGACTAAATATTCAAGAAACCTCAATTGGGATCTCATGCCCTGAATCTTGAAGAACTTCAACAGCCCACACTGTCGGAGGGAATTAACTTTTCCCGGGTCATTCTCAGCGAAGTAATCATCATCCTCATGTTATCTCTCCCTCCACTCTAACATTCTAACCGTCAAAAGCCTGCATTGGAGCCACAAGGAGAAGTTAGCATCTTTATTTTACCTTCTTGAAAGTTTTTATTGGCGAAACATCCATAAGAAATTTTTGAGCTACGAACGACGCAGGTGAAAGCATCCAAACAGTGCGGAATCACTGTAGGGTAGACATAGGGCCACTTTCATAGACCTTAGATCACCACAAGGCACGATATAAGGCATCTGCGAAGACCTCTGCACACAAATACCCTCATGAATTCAACCCAAAAAACATACTTTTAACCAATGAAATAAAAAAATAATCCAATAACAAAATTGGTGACTCCATTGGGGAGGACAAGAAAATTAATCCATGGAAAATGAAGAGGATGAGAAAATTACCTATTCAGCGGAGACCATTCGCCAAATGAATGATCGTGCCTCCCACAATCCTCAGTGAAAGTTTGAGGTGAAACGGGGGTTTTGAGACAAGTTTTGGGTGAAATAACAATAGATTGGTAAAAATAAGTTTCTCCCATATTTATTAACTTTTTCACTTTTCCATTCATATTTTATATTATTTTTTGTGTTTCACCTAAACACTAAAGTCCTAATGACATTGCAAGTATTTTATTTTTTGTAGGCGAGAGATCTAGGAGTGCGAATTATGGAACACAGATACATTTTTGGGTTTGTTTTTACATTTGTCGCATGTACAGATCCTTTTAGGTTTTTTTCAGAAAAAAATCATGAGCTTAGGTTTTGTTCCTTCTCATGCTCATAAATCAATGAGAACAGAACCAAGTATACTTTTGTCGTCTTTTTTTGTACTCGTGATGGTAACACGAAAAAAGACATCCATGGAGTGTCCTTTAAGCTCTTTTCACACTCCGTAAAAATGAAAATATTGCCGAGTGACCTTGTTCTTTTCAAGCTCGTAAAAGTATTTGAAGAAAACATTTTATGGGCAGTAGGTTATTACTTTTTAGGTTTCATCAAACTAATTTACGAAAAGGGAACTGAGAGAGTTCTCTTTAAGTGTTTTTCAGACTCTCTAAACATGAAAAAACCCCGAGTTTTCTCTCTTTGGACTAGTTAAACAAACATCAAAAGACCTATATGGAACCAAACCACTCTTTCTTAGGGTTTTTTAAACATACTATGAGGGAATCATCCGAAGGATAAGCTTACATCAACAAGCATATGTTATCCTCCTCAAGATTGTGTAAAAATAAAGAGGTGCTTTCCATAAATGGTGGGGGGAAATTTGGGAAAGAAATGTGTCTTTGTATTTGTGTTAGTGGCAGTAATAGTCACTCTTGAACACGACACCCCCTTCATCATTATATCCGGGTCGGTAAATCCATTTGTCTCTTGTTTGGCCTTTTGAAAGTTCATATATTGGGTCGTCCTTGAGTCAATGCTGCCAAGACCATTGTCATGTCGTTCATATGTTCAAGAGAATTCCAACCCTAAACAAGCCATCTATCAAGTTGACCATCTGCAATTATAAATTCCTACCATGTCGGCCTTCCCTGTGTTAGTTTCAAATCACTTTTTTACTTTAATCTACCTCAAATCTGTTACTTATTTCATGTCATTGATGGAAGATACATCAAGGCCCTCTTGTGACGAGTTTTTTCTTATCGACTTCAACTTATTATCTAGGAAAAAGACTTAAAAATCATTTAGTAACTTAGAGCCTACATGCCTTAATGGTAGGTTTCTTCGCTTTCGACAGTGAGTTTACATCATTAACCTCTGATCGAAAGATTCCATCGAGTATTCAACTTCAACTCATTTATTCACATCCGTTGGATTGTACTAAGGTACCTTGTGAGTCATTGACATCAATGGTGATTTCCCTCACGCTTGTTAATAGTTCTCATCAATGGTTGGTAATCAAGTGGTTTCTACCATGTTCTTCTTCAACACTTGTAATCACATGGCTAGATTCGTACTTACGAACGACAGGATTAAAGACCCCAGATCTCATTATTTTGGTCCAGGTTGCGACGGAATATTTATGATTTGTATTGACACATAGATCCACTTTGTATGTCTCGTGGCTATGTCCGAATCTGATTTTTCTACGAGCATAGATCCACAATGTATTCCTATTGGCTATGTAGAAACTTGGTGACATGGATCCATAGTGTATGATTGGTGGCCATGACTGACATTTATGATTTAAATCACTTGTAGTCTGAGCATGGGAATGCCTACCTGAGAAATGGTATGATATTATGCAGGTGCTTGATTGTTTGCAGGTTCTCGATTGGCGTGTTACTTGTTTCTGACACACACACATTCTACAAAGTATTTCAGCTATCACGAGTTCCAGCCTCATACTTTGGGGGGCATTCTGTTACACATTATTTTGGTCACTCCAGTGATCCTTTTACAACATGTGTTCATGTTCCCAAAAGATCCTTTCTTCATGAGAAAAGTGACTAACTTTCTCTTCTAAAAACCCCTATTAAAGAAGATAGTCGCAGGCTGCACTTTATGCAGGATGCGACGATTCTTGATCACCACATTATTCCTTGAAACTGGTTTTCAACGTTTCTACAAGTTGTCCTATAGCCAGGGTGCGGTGACGATGAAAGACTAAGAAAAGGTCGAGGTTCATAAAAGTTCTAAAAGGGGATCTTCTAGAATATGAGGTGGCATCCGTATGGTTGGGATCTTCCTCGCTTCTCCGATTTGGTGGGATCATCCTAAATCTCTTTAACCATCTCTCTTTCTCCTATATAAGGATGGATTTCTCATGGAAAAGGTTAAGCAAGGAATTAAGGTTCTTAAAGGAATAGGCTGAGAATTGTGTGAGGAATTCTACTTCAGTTGATGCTTGAGGTCTTCATTTCAGTCCATCAAGTTATTGTGGATATTCTTCATGCAAGTTTGGATCAAGTGTATGTGTTGGAGAAAATGGCCATTGAAAGGGAACCTTGCAACATCAAGGTTGTTTGGTTATATCTTCCACTTTTACTTAATATAATATAGTGGCATGTTTCTTTCCCATAAAATCATTCTCATTTTATTGCATGACTCCTTGATCACATGCATAAGTTTTCATTGAATATACTATTATTGCTTTCACTTTGGTTGGTTTGTGTTTTATTGCAGATCCAATATCATAAAAGCACCAGAGTGGAGCACGGACAACAAAGATACAAGGAATCGATATTCAAAGGTATGTCACTCATCTCTTGTTTGATAGTAAATTCAATGATTAGAGCTTAGGGAAAACATCATGTCCTGTCTTTTTTTTTTCTAGATCTAGGTGGATCTAGGGAGATCAGTTTATGTCCACATTTACCGATTAATCCAATAACACCTAGCGGTCTGGTATTTAACATAGCCCAAAGGAAATCTAGGGTTAGGGTATTGAATTCCTCAAACCTCAATTAATGATTAGGTTTGGACCTTCTAGAGTGTTCTATACAATCCACTACAAGGTTAGTAATGAGGGTTGACGAGAATCCACTCGCACCATGTTGATCAATATGATAGGTCAACTTGCAAGGAGCATAACTTTTGCATACAAACTCTAATTGAGGCGATTATTGCACCGTTGGAAATGTCTCGATGTGTAGAATATAGAAGATTTTTCCATAGTAAGGTTTGGACCATAAAAAATTTCATTTGATGCCTCAAAATGGATTTGGAAGATTTCATACAGTTTTTTTGAGCCAAATTTCCAAATTTCGACCAACCACCAAAATGGACCTGCAAGTTGATTCCTCCAATTTTTCCACCTAGAAAGTACTGAGATAGATAAAAAATTATATAATGATCCAATCTGGATCAATTTTAAATGACCTAAATAAGGGTCCTTAAATATGGTCCCTGCTTCTGTAACCCATCAATAGAAAAGGCACCAAGAGCATGGGATTCAATAGTGATTAGTGACGCGAAGAAAGGCCACCATGTATAAGGATATAGGAAGAAGATGAAAAAATGATCAATATCTATTTTAAGAGGGATCCACCATGTGCAATGGCATGAGCTTCAAGGAATGATTTCAAAAAGAACATTATTCTATGAAGACACCATCAAGCTCTATGAGGGACATGGAGAAAGGGAGTTGATGTCAAAGAGAGCTAACATAGTGATGGGTTCCACTAAGAGAATGGTCTAAGTGGCCTGTGATATAAAAATAGGTGCCCTATTGATGTATAGAAGGTCAACACAAGGGCCAAGGTCGAGAGCCTGGAGGCCTATATGAGAACACCACTTGAAAACCACAAAAAAGGAGTTGAAATCTTCAAACATTTTTAGAAAAACTAGTTGTCGGGTTGTTATATTCTTTGCAGTGATGGTAAAAGTCGAGGTGGATCAACAACAAGTCGAAGTTCGAGGTTAATCAACCGAGTAAATTAGAAGTCAAATTTTGAGGCAGTTCGACATAGTAAAGGCATTGACAACAAGTCGAAGAGGTCAACCAACAAGAGGTAGAGATGTGGGCATGATCGAACCGAATGAAGGCCAACTGGTAATCCGACTTGGAGTCAACTGTAAAATAATCCTGAGATTTACGGGATTTGTAGCCAATGATCTACATGGATCTGTAACCATTTTTGGGTGACATTTATTTAGGTTTTTTCCTATTGTAAAGCCTATAAAGAGGTGTGTTATAAGGCCGTAAAGGCTAATATTGAATCTTTAGATGATGAATGACTAATCACCAAGAGTATGTAATTTAGATGTTGTTGGTCATGTAGATGTAAGCCATATTGGTTGCAAGGTTGTTCTTGTGTAAGAAAGAGGGTATGATGTCGATTGTGTCTTAGGTGTGGACCAAGGTTAGACATGTAACTTTTTATTCAGATCAAATAAGACAAAAAGAGAGAAGAATTCTCAAGGAATGATGGTTTTCCCGGTTTAGGTTTCCAGGTTAAAATATATGTATACTATGTGATTGCTTTTCCATTTGCGTTCTTGATTAAATTATTCTTCTCTTCTACTAGGTTTAGTGTGGAAGTGTATCTCATTTCCTGACAAGTGGTATCAAAGTTGTGTTATGATTTTACATGTGTGTAAGATATTGATTTACCAATATTGAATCTAAGAGATAAACCCTAGGTAAAGCAAGAGTTGTAAGTCATAAATTGTGTTAAAGATCATGGTAAAGAATGGAAAGGAATTCAAGAATACAAATAGAAAAACTAAATGGCCAGAATTTTGATATTTGGAAGCTTAAAATGGAAGATCTTCTTGTAGATCGAGAACAATGGACAATGGTTTTTCTAGGTACCCAGTCGACATGCATGTCAACAGAAGAATGGGATAAAATTGAAAGAAGATAAAGAAGTACGATTTGACTTTGTCTTGCAGATTCAGTACTACTAAATGTATTAGGTGAAGATTCAACCAAGAAACTATGGGACAAGTTGGGAAGATTATACCAGTCAGAATCTATGGTAAATAAGTTGTTTCTCATAAATAAATTGTATCCTCTGAGAATGAGTGATGGAAGTTCAGTGAATGAACATTTAAATGCGTTTAATACCATTTTAAGCCAGTTATCTTATGTGGATATTAAAATCACTAAGGAGGATAAGTGTATAAGCTTATTATGTTCTTTGCCAGAATCCTGGGATAGAATAGTCATGGTTATAGGGAGAAATACAACCACACTAGTGATATAAGACATGGTTTCTTCTCTACTTTCAGAAGAAATGAGAAGAAAGAACATGGAAGGATCGACCAAAGATGCTTTAGTGGTGAGAGGTCGACCGATTGAAAGAGATAAAGGAAAATTATCTGGTAGAAATTCTAAGTCGAAGGGTAGATCTAAATCCTCGGTTCAGTGAAAAAGAAGATGCTGGAAATGTGGTAATGTTGGTCATTACAAAAAGGACTGTAAGTCAAGGGCGATGGAAGTCAGTACAGGATCCTATGAGAAGTAGTCGACTGAGAGAAATATGACCCCGCAAAAGGGAGGTGATGTATACCTAACGTCGACCAGTACATAGTCGAATAAAGGTGTTTGGTTGATCAACTCGGGAACATCCTATCATATGACACTACATAGAGAATGGTTATGCGAGTATGAATGATATGATGGAGGTGATGTGTTCTTGGGGGATGACTCAACAACCAAAATTGTTGGACGAGGAAAATTTTGATTGATACTACAGGATGGGAGGAAAAGAACCCTTCCAGGTGTGCTACATATTCCAGGATTGGGAAGAAACCTAATATATTTCAGCAAGATGAGTGATGATGGATTTCACACTCTCTTTCAGAAGGATCTGTGCAAAATGGTCAGAGGTGTGATGGTCTTAATAAAAGGAGTTCGGATTGGAACACTATACAAGTTGTTAGGGAATGTTTAATCGACCAGACGCAATAACATCATTGCTCCTAAAGTCGAATTGACTTCAAATCAACTCGAATCGACTTAGTATGAGTCGGTACAAAATGACTTGACAAGACACGATAAAATTGACTTGTCCATGCTATGGCATCAGAGGATGGGACACATTGGAGAAAACGGAATTTGAGCTATGAAAAACAAAGGTATGGTCAAAAGTTTTCCTGAATATGGTTTAGAAGTCGACTTTTGTGAACATTGCATATATGGAAAACAAAGTCGGGTGAGGTTCCTATCTGGTGCAATAAGGAAAAATGGGATTCTAGAATTGGGGAATAGTGATGTGTTTGGCTCGGTTAAAGTTCCTTCACTTGGTGGATCCCTATATTATGTCTCCTTCATACATGATTTTTCCAGGAAGACATGGACATATTTCCTAAGTAAGAAATCGGAGGTTTTCGAGAAATTTAAAGAGTTTAAAGCTCTTGTAGAAAACCAAAAAGATAAGAAGATTAAGGTGTTGATAAATGACAACGGTGGTGAATTCCGTGGAAAATAATTTGATCAGTTCTGTAAGAAGTGTGGCATAAAACGCCAAAATACCACACTATATACCCCACAAAAAATGGAGTTCCCAAGAAAATGAATAGAACATTGATAGATAAGGCAAGAAGCATGCTCAGTGGTGTTGGGCTCGCACAAGAATTCTGGACAGAGCCATTCAACACTGCAATATATCTAGTGAATATGTCTCCTTTGTCGGTGCTAGTAGACACGACTCCACATGAGGTATGGTCAAGTAAGAATCCTTCGGTTTCACATCTCAAAGTATTTGGCTGTGATGCATTTCTGCATGTTCTCAAGGAAAAGAGGAGCAAGATGGACAAGAAAGAAGTCAAATGTATTTTCATTGGGTACAAAGAAGGAATGAAATGATATAATATATGGGATCCTTTATCAAGGAGAAAAATGTACAGTCAATATGTGTTCTTCAGAGAAGTCAGAGGTAAGTCTAAGCTTGAAAAAATTGTTCATATCGAGAATAATCCTGAGACGGTGTGATTTGAACTGAGGAAGGAAGAAGATGATTCATATGAGTTGACTGAATCAAAGGAAGAGGTGTAACAACATACTCCGATGGTAAGGAGGTCAGAAAGAGTAAGAAAACTAGTTGAAAGGTATAATCATTCCAACTTCTATTATGCATTCGTGTTAACTACCATCGACGATGAGCCCAAGTTGGTCGGTGAGGCAGTCGACTTGGTAGAGGGTAAACTCTGGAAGGATGCCATGGTTGAAGAGATCGAATCCTTGCACAAGAAAGAGACATGGGGTTTATTCAAGTTACCTAGTGGAAGAAATCTCATCGGTAGCAAATGGGTATTCAAGAAGAAGATGAATTCCACAAGATGAGTCAAGAAGTTCAAAGCTTGACTTGTAGTTAAAGGATATTCTCAAATCGAGGGAGTCAACTTCGGTGATATTTTTTCCCCTATTGAAAAATTAACTTCCATTAGAGTACTAATGTCTCTGGCTGCAAAATTTTATCTGGAAATAGAACAGATGGATGTGAAGACAATGTTCCTACATGGGGACCTAGAAGAGGAAATCTACATGAAACAACCTGAAGGATTTGTAATAAAGGGCAAGAAATATTTGGTGTGCAAATTGTAAACATCCCTTTATGGTCTAAAACAATAACCAAGGACGTGGTAGCAGAATTTCGACACATACATCCTTAGTTTGGGATTTGTGAGAAGAAAATATGATCACTGCATATATTCCAAGGAAGAAGATGGGTGTTTCATATATGTAGCTCTGTTTGTTGATGACATGTTAATGATTGGAAACAACATGGACACAATAAAGGAGGTGAAGAAGCAACTATCCTCCAAGTTTGACATGAAGGATCTCGGTGCATCTAACTTCATTATGTGGATTAAGAGAGATTGAGCTGCTAGAAAGATTTGGTTGAATCAAATGAAGTATATTGAAATGGTTCTGAAACGTTTCGACATGCAAGATTGCAAACTTGTGAAGGTGCAAATTCCTATGGGAGAAAAACTCAAGGATTTAGTCAAGAAATAGAGGACATGGCACGTGTTCCCTATGCAAGTGTTGTTGGTAGTCTAATGTATGTAATGGTATGCACTTGACTAGACATTGTCCATGCAGTGGGAGTGTTGAGAAGGTACATGTCGACACCTGGAAAGGAGCACTCAACAACTGTCAAGATCATATTAAGGTATTTGTGTGGCACGAAGGACTATGATATATTCTACCAAGGAAGACCTGGAGGTGATAGTGGTAAATTAAATGTACATGACTTTGTCAACGCCGACTGGGCTGGAGATTTGGATTGATGGAGGTCAACCAACGGATATGTATTCAAGATGTTTAGTGGAGCAATAAGCTAGATAAGTAAGCGACATGCGGTCGTAGCCTTATCAACAACAGAAGCTGAATACATGGAAACCACTCATGGAAGAAATAAAGCAGTATGGCTGCAAAGGTTGTGTTCAGGAATTGGGTTTGAGCAGAGAGTTATGAAGATAAGTTGCAACAATCAAAGTGCAATATTTCTGGCAAAGAACCTTGCTTATCATTCGAAGACTAAGCACATTGATGTACAATACCATTTCGTAAGAGATATGGTGGAAAGAAACAAGGTGCTACTAGAGAAAGTAGACACATTGGAAAACATAGAAGACTCGTTGACCAAGTCTATGAGTGCTATGAAGTTCTCCTCGTGCAGAGAGGTAATGGGCATTTCCTCCCTGGGTCTATGAACGAAAGTTTAGAAATATCTTGGTTTTAGCAAAGAAGACAACAAGTGGGAGAATTTTGGGTTGTTATATTCTTTGCAGTGACGGTCGAAGTTGAGGTGGATCAACAAGAAGTTAAAGGTCGAGGTTAGTTGACAGGGTAAATTCAAAGTGGAAGGTCGAGGAAATTCGACATGGAAAATGCATCGAAAGTAAGTCGAAGAGGTCAACCAACAAGAGGTTGACAGGCAGGCATGAGACGACTAACTGAAGACCGAATGAAGGTCGACTGATAGTTGACTTATAATCCGACTTGGAGTCGACTGCAATAGAATCTCGAGATTCATGGGATTTGTATCCAATGATCTGCATGTATCTGTAATTGTTTTTGGGTGCCATTTCTTTAGGGTTTTGTGTATTGTAAAGCCTATAAAGAGGCATGTTAGAAGGTTGTAAAGGATAATCTTGAATCTTTAGATGATGAATGGATAATCACCAAGAGTCTGTAATTTATTGGTTGTTGGTCATGTATATGTAATTCAGATTGGCTACAGGGTTGTTCTTGTGTAAGAAAGAGGGTATGATGTTGATTGTGTCTTAGGTGTGGACCAAGGTTAGACGTGTAACCTTTTATTCATATTGAATAAGACAACAAGAGAGAAAAGTTCTCAAGGAATGTTGGTTTTCCTGGTTTGGGTTTCCAGGGTAAAATCTCTGTGTACTGTGTGATTACTTTGTCATTTACGGTTTTGATTAAATTCTTCTTCTCTTCTGCTAAGTTTAGTGTGGAAGTGTATCTCATTTCCTGACACTCCCTAGAGAGAAAACCAAAGAACCAAAAACAAAGTGGTCGACAATGATTCTAATACCGAAAAGAAACCAAGGGTATAAAAACTATGAACACATCAAATCAATAAGAAACTAAACTTAGACTTGGAAAATCTCTTACACAATAAATCCCACAAAAAAATGTCAAAAAAAAAAAACTCAAAACCATAAAAGAGGTGTCTAAAAACCAAAAAAATCTTCAAATAATCATATAACAAAAACAAAAGTTAATTTACCCCTTTGAATGAGTGAATGAGTGGCATGATGAACTAAGAAGAAAATCATCATATCTAAAGAAAACAAAAGCCCTTTTTTTTTAACAAAATAAAAGGGAAAGGTAACTAAAAGCACTACTTCAAACTTAATGGAATGGTCAAATTTCCTCTATGACTCATGGATTTTATAAAAAATGAATAAAATTGTTAGATATGAAAGATCCAGTAACATGATTACACCTCTAAAAGTCCAGTTCCATTATCCAAAGAATTATTCTCAAGCTCTTCCCCACAACTAGGGTTATTTTTGTTTATATATTTGAATATATATAATATTATTGTATTTCTTTTTTAAATAAACGTGTAAGCTTTGTAATATATATATATATATCCTACTTTTTAAAATTTTATTCAAATCAATTATGGAGACACAGTCTAATTATTTATCTAAATATCTCTACGAGGGATTTTTTTTTATTATGGAGACACAGTCTTATAATTTATCTAAATATCGCTATGAAGGATTTTTTTAGTTTGAATGTGTTTTTAATCAGAAAGAATATACGGGGTTTTAATTTATGGACAGCTTTAATTTTTTTAACGACGAGTATATTATTTTGAATTTGTTTCGGATAATGTTTTCAGAATCAGAGAGAATATGGGAGTTGGCAAGATTTTTTTTATTTATGGACAATTTTAAATTTTTAGTGATGAGTATATTATTTTGAATTTGTTTTCGAATCCGACAGAGTATAGGGTGCTGGCAAGAGTTTATTTTTTAATTAGGTTGAAAGGTGTACACTTATTGACAATGGGCACATTTAATAGGTTTTTAGTTCTTAATACGTTTTCTATGGACAAGATTAAATATGCCTAGAATATTCTTAGTCGTCACAATAAATCAATGGCTTTGATTTCATCCATTAACTTCCAAGCTGTTATAAAGACATCCGTTTATATGTTTACTTTTTTACATTTACCTAATAGTGTTTAAAAATTACTGTATTCACTAACTTATATTAAAAAATATAATTCGTGAGTCTAGCTTTTTTACTGTGTTAATTAAGGTTTTTTTAACTAAACAGGAAGTTTAACAGCCAACCTTTCGGCGTTCATCAGCCGCGAGTTAGCCGCTGTGCTAGTTTAGTGACAAACTTAAATTTTTTGCGAAGTCGTGGCATTTGGGTTTTAAATTTTCATTTGGAATTTTTGACACAAGATTTGCTGCATGGAATATTGTTTCATGTTAATTGGAATTAGTTTAGGTAGTTAAAATAATAAATTATTATTCTTTTTACTTATGTTTATATTTTGTTTGTGATATGTTTAATTTTTTTTAAGTTAATTTCTCTAATTGGTATGAGAGGACATCGGAGGAAATAGGTCATTTAATGATCAGGTGGTCATATATAAATCAAATATTAAAGGATATTGAAAAAATGCTATATTTATTTTAGAGGATATTGAAAAAATGCTATATTTATTGAAGAATGATTGGAAAGTGGTTTAGGAAATATGAGTTAAAAACTTTGAGAAATGTGTATATGGGTAATGATTAAATGAGAAAACAATTAATGTTATATGATTAGTGTATGTTATGTGAAGGATTTTTTATATTAAAATTATATATTGGTGTATAAGATTTTCTTCACTCAGCAACTAGTAAAATCTACTTTTTCTTTGGATTTGAACTTGTGATTTTTTAAGAGAATACAGATGTTCTTAACCATTAAACCCAACCATTAAACCCACTCAAACAAAAAGCAATTATATGATTAGTGTATATCATGTACCAAACTTTCTAATCTTAGAATGAAATAGTCACACATATTACATGAAGTTGGATAACTTTTGAATACAAATAAAATAAATGGGAAAAAATAATTTATAGGCAAGAATTTATTAAAATTCAATATGAAAAATATATATACATAGGTTAACTGGCGAAATCAACAACTAGTTATCCAATCTAATATAATAAACAATTGAAAAAAACATTTTAACATCATGTGTTTACTTTTCTAACCTCACCATAATGTAGTCACATGGTTCCCACACTATGCCAACTTAGAGTTTGTCCATATGATAAAGACCTAGCAACTATTATACTAAAGACTTAAGTGTAATGTATGTACAAGGGCTTGTAAGTTGCTGCATGCCCCTTATTTTTTAAATCAAATAAATGTAGGTGGCTTACGCACATTGCGATTATTCACTACATGCATGGACTTTAAGCTTACCCATCACCTAAAAGGTAGATGTGAAGGATTTTTTACTTTAATTTTTTTAATAAGGGTAAAATAGTTATTAATTTTGATTTGTTTTAGTGATTTGTATTATAAACTTGATTGTATGAGCCTACATGCATGGACTTTAAACTTACCCATCACCTAAAAGGTAAATGTGAAGGATTTTTTACTTTAAACTTGATTGTATTGGCCTACATGCATGGACTTTAAACTTACCCATCACCTAAAAGGTAGATGTGAAGGATTTTTTTACTTTAAACTTGATTGTATGAGCCTACATGCATGGAATTTAAACTTACCCATCACCTAAAAGGTAGATGTGTAGACGTGAAGGATTTTTTACTTTAATTTTTTTAATAAGGATAAAATAGTTATTAATTTTGATTTGTTTTAGTGATTTGTATTATAAACTTGATTGTATGAGTCAAAAAAATTATTTAGGTTGAACTTGTGACCTTTTAAGAGGAAACACATGTTCTTAACCATTAGGCCCACCCATGTATATAAATAAAAAAGAAATCATATTAATTATTATAGGAGGAATTTAAGGCAATTTTGTTTGGTAATATTTATGACTATTTTTTATTAATCTAGAATATTAATAATGAATTGTATTCATAATGATGATGATTAACATACTCAGTTGGTCTATCAAACCTTAAAAAGGTAAGTTGTTACGTGGAATTCTTGAAAATTTAATTTATGGGCTTGAAAATCATTAAGAAAAGCTTTCCAAGATCACAACAGTTTTGTTAAGTTAAAAGGTTATGAAGGTTGGTAGTGTAACAAATCTTTTGAAGTTGAGCTCTAATCTAGGTATATGTTGGACATTCTAAGAGAAAGTGTTTTTCATCTTCAACCCTCTTAGTGTCACAAAGGTGATAGACTCTTTAATCCCATAGAACCATGCTAAGAGAAAGTATTTTTCATCTTCAACCCTCTTAGTTTCACAAAGGTGATAGAATCTTTAATCCCGTAGCATTTTGGGAATTTGACCAATGTCCAGTTTCACTATGGAGCTCATGAGAATTTGTTCTTATTTTAACAATGTTTATATTTTCTTTACACTTGTCAAAATAGAGAGATATTTTTTATCTTCTAGATTAGGGTTAATCACCTCCTTATAATATCTTTTTTTTTTCCATCTAACTCTTTATGGCACCACATTTTTCTCCTTAAATTTTGATGTAATAATATTTTTTAATATTATTCTTATTGTGTAATATGATATCAACCTTTATTCCCCAATGGTTTAGCCAAGCCTCTGGATCCTTATTCCATCCCTACTTAAGTCTAAGGTGGTTTTGGCTAGAGTTTGAAGCAATTTAAGGAAGTCTCTCGTCTTCCATGTTGTTTAACATGTTCTTATGTAATAGGTATTCGTCATAGAGATTTTACTAAATAAGATGGCTGGTCTACCAGCATTTAGCTTTTGTTTTTGTCTGGTGTTCTTGCGAGTAGAGCAGCCACTACTACCTGTCTGGGGGGCCCAAGTCATTTACTGGAGTTGACATCTCTTTCTACTACATGTCATCCCACTTACATAGGATTTGACAGTGTTATTATACCTATACTCCTCTTATGACCTGTATTAACGACTTTCGAAGCTGCTCTCTACTTCTTACTGGCTTAGTGGTTTCATTGGAACTCACCCCTAAAGTGCTTTCACTACGGAAACTAGGTGGTGTGGTGGAGATCTTACAAGTGGGCTTTGATGATGGAGGAGGCCGTCAACACACTCATGAGTGTGGTTGACGAGGAGGCTTGGGAGAGGGAGGGGTTATTCGATCCACCTACTAGACATTTAACACATCTTCGATGTGTTAAGGGGACTTTAATATCCTCGACACCGTTGTCTTTTCTGGATCCTTCTCTTATTCCTTGATTTGTTACACCACCCATTGTGTTCTCTCTAGGTTTTAGCCCTCCAACTCCTATGTTACATCTTGTGGTTAGTGCCTCTAGCCCGAGCTCCATTGGAGGTTTTACTCAGACTATGGATATCCCTGTGAGAAATACTTCTAAGTCAGGTTCCCAGAGACCTTTTGCCAAGAAACCATGGCCTCCAAACAGGTCGAGAAGGAAGATGACTTTAAGGGATGACTTGGGGCTCAAGGAAGCAGTACATTTAGCACTAAATGCTCTGGTTGGGTGGTTTTCATATTTCCGTAAGTGTTCTACTCCTCTTTATAACTGGGTTAACAGTCATTGGCTTCCTCTTATGGGTTATGTACCAAAGGTTTTTTACCTCCTGTGCGGCTGATTTGGTTTCATTTTTCATTCGCCGGAGGATGCAACAAAGATTATTGAGGGATTGCGGCCTTTTGATGGTGGCAACATCATGTTAAAACACTAGAGGATATCCTTCGACCCTGTTCAGGATTCTTTCCAGTTTAGGCATTTGTGGGTTCTTTTACCTGGCCTCCCGTTAAATTTATGGAATTATAAGACTCTTATGGCGATTGGGAATTCTATTGGGCAGTTCATTAGGGTAGATGATAAAACACTTGGTGCTCCAGATAAAAAAATGGGCAGGATCTTAGTTGAGGTGGATATTCACTTGGAGTTTTTGGAGACCCTTGAGATTCATTGGAGAGACCAGTTGTACTCACAGAAACTGGATTACTTAGGTCTCCCTTTTCGCTACACTTTGTGTCATAGGACTGGTCATTTAAGAAATTCCTTCCAAGGCTTTGTGAAAGAGGAGGAACCAGAGGATTTATGCCCTTGAAAACTCCAAAGATGTGATTCATCTGTTGCGGGTTCTTTGGGCCACACCTCTCCTCGTTTTGGGACGTAGGACTGTCCATCTTCCTCGAATACAGAAACACTTACAGGTAAACTCAGAACTTTTTGTCCTATTTTATTTCACTCGTTGACCTCCTTGGAAAAGTTAGTTCTGGATGCTTCCATTTCAGAGATTGGTATGCGTATTCAGTCGTCTCTATCCTTGTCAATCCCTAAGACCGACACCTTGGACTTAGACCCATGTAGTCCTAGTTACATGGGAGATCAGACTCAGTTGGATAAACTTCGTATCTAACTTTTTTGGGAGGTGTCTAGGAGGTCCCCTCGGGATTCTAGTATTCATCTTGGGTCGGGATCCCAAGATATTTTATCAATTAAACACTCAGATATTACTACTTTAGAGACTGTGGAGGGGGAAAAGGCTACTTATATGCTCTCTGGTTTTAGAGAGGAAGAACCCGATGATATTACTTTGGCAGAAACTTTGGATAATTTGGTACCTCTTCTTCGTGAGGTGGGGGACCTTGTACCTCTTGTAAATTTTCACGGTAACTCTGTTATCAATCCTCCTTTAGCTACAGACTTGTCCTGCAAATCGGGGGAAGGTAGTGGGGGGACTGGGTCCAGTTATGCATGGTCCATAGGTTTGGGTTTTGAGACCTCACCTATTAAGATGAGGAGTGCGCAGAAGAAATCCACTCTACCTCATGGTTTTCCTGATGCTACTACTTCTACTATTTCATATACTGGGGCGCTTAGAGGATTAAAATCCCTTGCACGGGCTAAAATATGATCCTTCTCTCTCTAAATTTTAGAGGGGTGGGAGGTTCCCTGAAATATGCCACCATGTGTAAGGTAATCACTAATGTTAAGCTCAACATCATATTTTTACAAGAGACCCTCGTTGTGGAGGATAAGGCCTATCTTTTTATGCAAAAACTTGTTCCTAGCTGGTATATGTGTGTGGTTAGTTCGGTTGGCAACTCGGGTGGTCTTTTGGTGACCTGGGACCCAAACAAGCTCACACTGGACCCTACTTTGTGTGGTGGGGGCATATTCCTTTCGGGTATCACTTTAAAAAATCAACGAGTTATAACTCTTCTAAATGTTTATGGCCCTTGCTTTGAGATACTTTTATTTTGGGATCGTTTGGTGACTAAAAGGAGGTTAGCTTCTAAAAAATTGATACTTGAAGGAGACTTGAACTTTACCACAGGTGCGGAAGAAGTCTAGGGACCAGCAACACACCTGGATATACATGCAAACTACTTTATCGATCTGATCAAGGATCATTTGTTGGCTGATTTTGTTCCGGATGTATTGGTTCTTACCTAGAGAAACGATAGATATGGAAGTGCTTTTATTGCTAAATGATTGGATCACATCCTAGTTGCGGAAAGTCTGTTGTCTGCTGTTAGGAGGTACTGATCTTGGGTTGAGCTTCCTTTCATTTCTGATCACGCTCCTATGACAACGCAGTTTGATTTCTCTCAGACTCGGGTGGCCTATCCATTTAAGTTAAATCCAACCTTGGTTGGTAGAGCAAAAATTTTCTCTGATAATGAAAGCGGTATGGGGGACTCTGCTTTCCTGGAGGAAGTGGACATCCAAATCGTGATTGGTTGGAAATTGAAGACTTTAAAGTCTAGAATCAAAGCTTGGGTGACACAAAATCAACGGGAACAACTCCACAAGTTGGAAACTCTGGAGGAGGATATCAGTCAGGGATTTTTAGATCTGTCGAAGGATGGTTTTGACACTGCTGTTGAATTACATTTGAAAACTTTGGAATTAGAGCGAAACAACCTTCTTAAAACTAAAGAGGAACATTGGCGACAAAAAAGTCACGCCACTTGGCTAAAATGTGGCGATCGTAATACTAAATTTTTTCACAAGTTTGCCAGTGCTAGAAGAAATCAGAAGTATATTTGGGAAATAGAGGCGGAAAATGGTTGGACCTTCAAAGGACAGGAGGAGATCAAAGATGAGGCTTCGAGATACTTTAAACAACTATATGCGATTGATGGGTCCATGGTTCCGATGGAGAAAGCTAATTTAGATAGACTGTATCAATGCTTTGTGGCTAAGGAAGACAATGTTCTATTAGA